>CM019070.1:6924139-7270593 GCA_009667805.1 Leptobrachium leishanense
TTAAGCATTTTTTGGTATTATTTTTAAAAAAAAAAACGTTTTTTTAACTTTACTTCTTTTTTTCTGTAACAGTCCTTTTTATTATCATTCATTGGATTTTATATGTAAATTTCAGACATTTTCGCTCAGTAGTTTCTTTGCAAACAGCCTTTCACTTTAAAACATTCAAGCCAACTATATTTTTAATTTATTCACTGAATTCGTCTGCGGTGTCGGCTTTTTCCGGCGGCTGAGCTGCGTGTGATCGGCTCCTGCTCGCTTTTTTTTGGCGTGCTAGTCCAGATGTTTTTGCGGGTTTCGGTGTGCGTTCGCCCTCATTTTGCGGTGGGTTTTCAGCAGGATTGCGGTGACCTTTCCCTGCAATTCGGGGACCCTGTGGTGCTTGCTGAATACACCACAGGGTCGCCAAAATGGGATCACCAAATCGAACCGAATTGAAGAGAACGAAGAGTCACCGAACGTGAATAGCCCTGTAAGTTTCTAGCTATCAAAACAAACTCTTTTTTCGCATTAAATGAAAATAAGCCTGAGAAACTTCTGGCGCAAATGTTAAGGTCAAGATGTGCCAAAGCTTACACCCCCCGCCTACAATTATCGATAGGTTGCAGTGCTGTCGCACCGGATCAGATTGCTGAATGAACTTCGCTCTTACTTTTCTTCTCTGTATTCGATCCAATCTTCTCAGTATCCCACACTAGATCACACCGCAATCTCAGATTATTTGTGATGCAATATTCATCATACCCTATCTAGGGGGGAGGTGTCAGAATTGGGTTCCCCAATTATCCAGGAGGAGCTCGCCCTGACTCTTAAATAGACAAAACGTATAAATGCCCGGGGCCTGACGGGCTCCCAGCCGAATACTACAAGCTGTTGCTCTCTGATCTTCTTCCACACATGCTCAATACTTTTAACTCTCTACTAGAGGGGGGGACTCTTCATCCGACTGCTTTGGCGGTGACTATTTCATTGATCCCCAAGCACGGTAAGGATCTCCTCCTCAGCTCCGCTACAGGCCAATATCACTCCTTAACTCCAACATTAAACTACTAGCCCGAGTTCTGGCCACGCGATTGCAGAGGTTTCTGCTGGGACTGGTGGACCCCGACCAAGTAGGATTTGTCCCTGGTAGGGAGGCACGAGATGCCACCTCGAGAGTGCTCAATGCAATTGCCCTTGCCATTTCAGAAACACACGCCGCTTCTTTAGTTATCTACAGATGCCGAGAAGGCTTTTGATAGGGCCATAGGACCCTATCTGATTCAGGTGTTACAGGGTTTTGGCCTTGGAGTAGGCTTCATGAAATGGATCTCCGCCCTGTACTCTGCACCGACTGCCAGGGATCGAGTTAATGGAGCGCTGACTCCCGGATTTCCGATACAGAATGGGACAAGACAGGGCTGCCCCCTGTCACCCCTCCTCTTCGCTTTGGCTCTTGAACCCCTTCTGGCGTCCATTCGCTCTAACCCGAAGATACCAGGCCTTCAGGGATACGCTCAACAACATAAAATCTCAGCCTACGCGGATGACTTGATGTTTTTTTTGATGGAACCAGAGCAGTCACTACCGGCGGTAACCTTAGACCTCCAGCAATACGGAGCGATAGCAGGATTGGCCATAAATGTAGAAAAGTCTTAAATTCTGAATATATCCCTGCCCACCGCGAATACCAAGACTTTACGTAGACAATTCCGGCTCAGATGGTGCTCAGAGAAACTTAAGTATCTGGGGATATGGATCTGATCGGACCTTACTCGTTTCCCAGCCTTGAACTATGACAAGCTATTAGGCTCACTCCAAAACGATCTTGAACTGTGGTCCTCAAGACATCTCTCCTGGTTTGGTAAAATAGGCGTTTTAAAGATGAATATACTGCCCCGTGTTCTATACCTTCTTCAAACTCTGCCCATCTACATGCCGAGAGGATTTTTGTGCAAACTCCGCAAGGCATTTCTTGCCTTTTATATGGTCCAAACAGCGCCCTCGTTTGAAATATTCAGTTATGTGCCTTCCGACTTCGCAAGGCGGCCCGGCTCTACCCGATATCCGACTCTATTACTATGCCTCTCACCTAACACGGGTTATTGATTAGATGACAGATCCGAAGGGAAAATAATGGCTTGATCTGGAAAGTGATCTTGCTGGCACTCCAGTGTGGATTTTATTGTGGCTCTTGATAGACCACCTGCCAAAAGGCTATCGCACAATACCCACAATTGGCTGCACGCTCTACACCGTAGCCTCTCCACGCTATATCGACTTTTACAGTCAGTAGATGAGGCTCTACCAGACTATGTTCATCGGTGGGATGAATATATAGGAAGGGAGACTCTGGACTCCCAATGGCGGAAAACGTTTGCACTCATTCATCATGGTTCCCCTATCACTAAGCTGAGAGAAACATCTTACAAACTTACAGCGCTATGGTATACCACACCGATGTGGATAGCCAGATTCCACCATGGTACGTCCACTTTCTGCTGGAGATGTACGCAAACACCGGGCTCATAATTGCATATATGGTGGCTTTGTACTCATATTGCCCCATATTGGCACAAGGTGCTTGAGCTGATACGACATGTCATGGACATTACCTTGGACTTCCTCCCAGAAATACTCTTGCTTAGACATCTGCCATTCTCAATTGCTACACTAAAGAAATCCGTCATTCTGCGCATTCTGCTGGCGGCAGGAGCCCTGATACCACTACATTGGAGACTTACTACAACTAAAGACTTGGTAGCCAAGGTGGAACAAATTCGCATCCATGAGACATCCCAACTGCCTCCTGACAGGTTTGCAGAAGTTCATCATGTCACATGGTTTTATTGGGAACAAATCCTTTCCTCCAATGACTTGCACGTTTGGCAGGGACAGCAGCTACCGACCTCTGCTGACGAGGTAGGACACACGGATCCCCTCTGCGCAGACGACGCACCACAGAAGCTATATCCAGGGGATCCATTGAGGGTGAGACCCGGGACCATACATCTTTTCAGGATAATACCTTATCAACATCACTTCCTTCCTCTCCCCTTTTTTTTTATTTTCTCCTCCCCTATTACTATTTCATTCCTTGTTCTGATACTCCTAATCTATTTTCTCTTACTTTCCTATACCTAGGCCTTTAGTTTTCTCCTTCTCCTCTTACTCCTTTAATATCTACACATCTGTTTACTAAATATACATGTAAAGCTTTGACTGAACCCATAGCCGCCCAATTAATATTAATAGTTCCTAACTCCGATCTTTCGAAGTGGTGGTCAGCCGTCATGTACATCATTCTTCTAGTATAAATCAAGATGTAGATATATATTCTCTGTGATGCATTGCACAATATCACATGCTCCTATGCCATGTTTTTCATATAGCTGCAACCAAGAGGTGTACTGTGCCAATTATTGTTATCTTCTCTGTTGAATTTCTAAAACCTTTAAGGCTCGGGTCAAACGAATGCATTATTCGCAGCGACCGTCAAAAACTGCGCCCAAACGCATTGACGTATTTTTTCACGGAATGCGCAAAAACGGTCATACGATGCGCATTTTCGTGTGTGATTTTCTACGGATCGTCAATAAAACTCTTTTTGCGTCTGGACGTTACGTAGGCTGTACATTAGCAGCATCTGACATCTCCTAATCACGCCGCTAACGGACGCAGCGCACTCTGTACGTCAGTACTAGCGGTTCTGCGTTCTCGAAAAATTGCATTCATTTTCCACTTGCGTTGCGCGGCCGTACTTCGTATATTAAAGTTCAGTTCAGGTTGCTGCCACCCACCTTTGAGCTGCCACTGGAAATACTGGAAATGTTGATAGAATAAAACCAAAAAATTTCTTGCTATATACTGGAGTATTTTTCTTGATATTGTACTTCGTATATTGGCCGTCATGTGCTGCTACTGCAGCCGTGATTAAGTTTGCCTAAACGCACGTTAAAAATGCGTTAGTCTGACCTCAGCCTAATTTTTTAAAAGAGTAGGGCTACATAGGAGGGGACTTTCCTGCTCTGCAGGTCAGGCAAAAAATATCACCGCTGACCAGCTTAGTGCCCCCTCACTGGAGCAGGAGTGTCTGCACCTCCAGTGATCAAGCCGTGACCTCCAGGAGTGGCTACCCACAAGAGAGGAATGAACCAGTCTTCTATGGCTCCCAAACCCCTAGACCCAAAACTTACACTTCTCTCCCATTCTACCCCCAAGATATTGGTACAGTGAGGGGTGAGGTAAGATTGAGACGCCACGTTCGTTCTTTAATGATTATCCTTGACGTTCACATGGAGCCAGAAGAACATCATGAACATGGGCCGTACAAGTAACCATGAAACAAAGGATCAAGAGGTGATAATGACCTTACTGGAATAACCGTGTACACAGGCTAATGAGAGAGGGTATCGTTACACAAAGGGTAAAAGCAGAACACATCCAGGAGGAGGATCGACTATCACAGGTGATCGGATACAAGGTGTAAATAAATGATATTGCACGCTGAGGGTGTAGACCATGGAAAGGGGGAGAGTGGGTGACTGCTAAAAGGTAACAGAACAGAAAGGATGGCAGACATGGCTCCCTGAAATGCAAACCATGTGCAGAGCAAGGGTAATATACTGGTGGCCCTGCTGTTCGTAATGGGGAGTGCTGCTAAGCCGAAGCCGGGGGGGCTTTGTAAGATGTGTGGGGTCTGTTAGGTTTACATCACAGATATTTGTTTAATACCGTGTCTGGTTTATGCGAAACGCACGGTTTAATCATCACAAAACAGACACTAATAACAGGGGACTGGAGCAAATTAACAGAGCAGATGTTACAGTTTTGAATTGATCCTGACAGACATTTCCGGATGATCGACAATGGAGACACAATCAGAGCCTTCTCACAACAGAACCTTACAAGTGCTGTTATGTCATATTTATTTATAAAGTATTTTACCAGGAAGGATACATTGCGTTTTCTCTCGTTTTCGAGTATGTCCTGGGTTGAAGAATATGCACATTGCACGGCCGTGTCATTAAAATGAATGAAGCCGATTGTCTGTGCTCCTGGGAGTCCTGAGCCAGACATCATGGCGGTGGTGAAGGGGACAAACTCATTAGTTGCCCGGGGCTAGCGAATCCTATAGAATATCCAGCTTGTAAAATCAGCACTGAATGTATTGTGTAATGCTGTAATTCAGCCCAGGATATACTCCAAACATTTTATTTTTAATACCATTATCCTTTATAAAGCGCGGGTATTTTCTATGCAATATAAGGAGGTGAAAACCTGCCAGAGTGATTAAGCAATGGGCTCATGAGCTAACAATCTAAGACTGGAATTCAAGGCCATGATAATGTATATGTTTAAGATGATAAAGGTTAATGTTACGCAAGATATGAGTGTCAAAGCAATCTCTGCTCTCCTGGTAATATACAGAATCAATGCACCGGGAGGCTGATACACTCTGATCCCATTAGCCTGTTCCCTAGCTATAAAGCTCCGCGTGAGGGCGGCCTTTACATGCTGCTCAGGACAGCGTGTGCCAGCGGTGCAACGGCAATATAACCGCCGGACCCGTGACTAAGATACGAACTCACCTGCTATTACAATGCAAGGCCACATAACACGCAGCTTGTATGTTCTCTGTGAATTGGATGTGAGCGTGTAAAACCATTAACATTCCTGACATTGCGCCGAGCTTCAGAAACCTGTTTCAGGACAACAATGGAAGATCTTCCAATAGGGGCTTCAATTAAAGCAGAACAAAAGAAATAAAAATAGATTTAAAAAAACTCTGACTGAATACTGTTTATTTCTGATGCACTGGCCATAAAACAAAAATCAAGAATACGGGACTTACAGAAGCCCTGTAGGATTATCATGTGTCCTCTGAATGAATCCCATCATTGAGTGATTTTACGCACCGAGTAGACACGCCAAGAGCTGGTATCATCCATGTTTCAATCAAAATAAACCCAAAGCCTAGTTTCTCTACCAGAAAACATGCTCTAAAATTATTCTGTAATGTCTGTATAAAGGTAAGTGGAACTAAACTCCATTTTCTGCTAAACACTTGTTACGGGCGCAATGGCGCTCACCTGGGAACAGCGTTGTTCGGATCCTTATGGACAGATTAACCTGGTACTTGACGTGATAGCAGTCACCACTGCCACACCCAACACTCCCAGCCAGGGAGGTGAGGTGTAAACCTAGATACCGCTCAGCAGCAAATGATTTCAAGATCAAATGTCTGCAGAGTGAAAACCAGTTAACTATACACAGATCAGGACAGTATAGTGAGACAGAAATAGAACTGGGTTCAGTAAAAGCGTAGTCAATGTTACACTCTGCTTTAGCACCAGAGGGGACTCTCTTATGCTTATGTTCAATAACGCATAAAGCACGCACAGGAAATTCAGCAAGTTGCAGGGCAGGCCTGCAATGTGAGGTTATAGAAAATGCAATATATATGCTTCGTATCAGACAGTTGCCATGCGGGTTTGCTCAACCTAGCAACCTGCAAGGCAGACCCAGAGACCTTGCAATATACTTTGTACGTATGTTTAGTACCTGGCGGTAGACATGAGGGGTTGAATGGTTCAGCAAGCTGCAGGGCAGACCCACAATCAGAGATCTTGCAAGATACTTTGTGCATAGGAAGACTACCAGACAATTGATAGGAAAAGCCAATAGATTCTGCAAGCTGCAGAGCAGACCCACAACCGGAGACCATGCAGCAATAATCGGTATAACCACGTAGCATAAGCAAAGTATGACAAACAAACATAAAGGGCAATAGCGAGAAAATAGTCAGTAAACAATCCGGAATCGATACACAAACAGGGTCCTTGTACTAACAGAAATTAGGCAACTAAACAGATTGATACACTTTACGAACAGAAGGCGATGCGGGAATATTTCCACGTCAGGGCGACAAGCTAATCTTCGAACCCTGCTTTTAAGACCGGCGTCACGCCAGGTCCCGCCCCCTGAGACGCCGATCAGCCAGCCGGAAGACCTGGCACCCGGCCAGCCAGCAACACCACTGGGCGCCCAGGTCCCGGTGCCGAAGACGTGACAACACTTTTCCTATGGAGCACCACAATTATGGAATAACCTCCCAGACGCCATTAAATCTTCCCCCAGTCTAAAGTCCTTTAAGAGATCTTTATTAACATACCTCGATACAGAATGCACCTGTAAACATGTAACAGTGACTATATACAGAATGCACCTGTAAACATGTAACATAATAACTATATACAGAATGCACCTGTAAATATGTAACATAGTGACTATATACAGAATGCACCTGTAAACATGTAACTATATATAGAATGTGCCTGTAAACATGTAACACAGTGACTATATACAGAATGCACCTGTAAACATGTAACATAGTGACTATATACAGAATGCACCTGTAAACATGTAACACAGTGACTATATACAGAATGCGCCTGTAAACATGTAACCCAGTGACTATATACAGAATGCACCTGTAACCATGTAACATAGTGACTATATACAGAATGCACCTGTAAACATGTAACACATTGACTATATACAGAATGCACCTTAAACATGTAACACAGTGACTATATACAGAATGCACCGCTAAACATGTAACAGTGACTATATACAGAATGCACCTTAAACATGTAACACAGTGACTATATACAGAATGCACCTGTAAACATGTAACATAGTGACTATATACAGAATGTACCTGTAAACATGTAACAGTGACTATATACAGAATGCACCTGTAAACATGTAACATAATAACTATATACAGAATGCACCTGTAAATATGTAACATAGTGACTATATACAGAATGCACCTGTAAACATGTAACTATATATAGAATGCACCTGTAAACATGTAACATAGTGACTATATACAGAATGCACCTGTAAACATGTAACATAGTGACTATATACAGAATGCACCTGTAAACATGTAACACAGTGACTATATACAGAATGCGCCTGTAAACATGTAACACAGTGACTATATACAGAATGCACCTTAAACATGTAACACAGTGACTATATACAGAATGCACCTGTAAACATGTAACATAGTGACTATATACAGAATGTACCTGTAAACATGTAACACGGACTATATACAGAATGTACCTGTAAACATGTAACACAGTGACTATATTTATTTTCTGGGTTAATCTGTATATTTGTGTTTTTAATATCTTGCATTTTATTACTTTGTGTTTCTGTAACAATTCAATGTTCTTGAACCCAGGACATACTGAAAACCAGAGAAATCTCAATGTATCCTTCCTGGTAAAATACTTTTATAAATAAATAAATAATTTGCCAATATACAGAATCGATAAGATCCTGAATTCAGTCTATAAAGGGATAGGGTGTCTTTGCTTTGAGGACAAGGTGTTTTAATGAGCAGGTAGACACACCTTATCCCACTCCTGTGGTAGTCCAGCATTCAGCTGTCAAATTACGGGCCTTTAGGCTAGGGTCAAACGAAAGCATTTTTACACGCGAACGTAAAAAAGTACGTCCGAACGAATTGACGTATTTTTTCACGGAGTGCACGAAAACGATCATACGATGCGCATTTTTCGTGCGTGATTTTTTCGGATCGTCAAAAAAACTCTTTTTGCGTCTGGACGTTATGTAGGCTGGACATTAGCAGTGTCTGACATCTCCTAATCACGCAAACACGCCGCTATGCCGCAGCTGCGCACTCAGTACGTCAGTACTAGCGGTTCGGCGTTCTCGAAAAAATGCGTTCGTTTTCCACTTGCGTTGCGCGGCCGGACTTTCGTGCGACCGTACTTCGTATATTGGCCGTCATTGCCCGTCATTTGCTGCTAGTGCGGCCGTAATTATGTGCGCCAGAACGCACGTTAAAAGTGCGCTGGTCTGACCCCAGCCTTAAACCATGATACAACCATCTCCCCCATTAATACACAGAGGGAGGTTAAATGCAATGTCACATTGCTTTCCCTGGTCAAACAACTGACCAGCAAATCATCATAAGACAATATATGAACTATCTGGTACAAATTTTCTTAATACAGTAAAATATCCCACATACGCCTCTGATGACCCCAGTGGAAAAAAGAAAACCAAAACAAAACTGGAACAAGGACATTTAGAACAGATCGTTCTCCAGTGTCCTTTCCAATGACTCTGCGTGATTATCAATAAGCAAGTTTGCTGGATTCTCGCGCTCCTCTTCATAGCTCCCTATGGGTTCCAGAAAAGGGTACTGCAGAAGCGTACTACTATGACTAATATATAAAAAAGCTAGTAATAGGGAGCTGCTGATGCTTAACGGGTCACACTATCTTTAAGCAAATGTGGCTCCCATTCACCAGCATGGTCAAAATAAAGACCTTGTTCCCAAAATCAGGGAAACAAATCACAACCGGGTGCCACAAACTTTCTTAAGCTGGCTTATCTCTTCATGGGAAACCGCTGACTCTTTCTTCATCTAATGACTTCCAGTGAGTATTACCTGCCCTGAAGCCAATGCATTAACGTCATAGCATTGCTCACCATTCTCTACGCCATCTCTATGGCCTCTCCTTTTGACCCCTGGGTATCCAGCCTCCCTGTGTTTGTGTAATCTTCACGCCTCCAGCAGACAAACCAACAGTGAAATAATGGAGGTTTCCCCACGCCAACACAATATTGAAACAACACGATAGCTGGGTCCTGCAAAGGGCTGGGTTATATCTGTGATTTGTGTCAGGGAGGGGTCGGGTTATATCTGTGTGATTTGTGTCAGGGAGGGGTCGGGTTATATCTGTGTGAATTGTGTCGGGGAGGGGTCGGGTTAATCTGTGTGATTTGTGTTGTAGGGGTCGGTTTATATCTGTGATTTGTGTCGGAGGGGTCGGGTTATATCTGTGTGATTTGTGTCAGGGAGGGATCGGGTTATATCTGTGTGATTTGTGTTGGGGAGGGGTCGGGTTATATCTGTGTGATTTGGGTCGGGGAGGGGTCGGGTTATATCTGTGATTTGTGTCGGGGAGGGGTCGGGTTATATGTGTGGGATTTGTGTCAGGGAGGGGTCGGGTTATAATCTGTGTGATTTGTGTCGGGGAGGGGTCGGGTTATATCTGTGATTTGTGTCGGGGAGGGGTCGGGTATATCTGTTTGATTTGTGTCGGGGAGGGGTCGGGTTATATCTGTGTGATTTGTGTCGGGGAGGGGTCGGGTTATATCTGTGTGATTTGTGTCAGGGAGGGGTCGGTTATATCTGTGTGATTTGTGTCAGGGAGGGGTCGGGTTATATCTGTGTGATTTGTGTCAGGGAGGGGTCGGGTTATATCTGTGTGATTTGTGTCAGGGAGGTCGGGTTATATCTGTGTGATTTGTGTCGGGGAGGGGTCGGATTATATCTGTGTGATTTGTGTCGGGGAGGGGTCGGGTTATATCTGTGTGATTTGTGTCGGGAGGGGTCGGGTTATATCTGTGTGATTTGCGTCGGAGGGGTCGGGTTATATCTGTGATTTGTGTCGGAGGGGTCGGGTTATATCTGTGTGATTTGTGTCGGGGAGGGGTCGGTTTATATCTGTGTGATTTGTGTCGGGGAGGGGTCGGTTTATATCTGTGTGATTTGTGTCGGAGGGGTTGGGTTATATCTGTGTGATTTGTGTCAGGGAGGGGTCGGTTATATCTGTGTGATTTGTGTCAGGGAGGGGTGGGTTATATCTGTGTGATTTGTATCAGGGAGGGGTCGGGTATATCTGTGTGATTTGTGTCAGGGAGAGGTCGGGTTATATCTGTGTGATTTGTGTCGGGGAGGGGTCGGTTTATATCTGTGTGATTTGTGTCGGGGAGGGGTCGGGTTATATCTGTGTGATTTGTGTCGGGGAGGGGTCGGTTTATATCTGTGTGATTTGTGTCGGAGGGGTTGGGTTATATCTGTGTGATTTGTGTCGGGGAGGGGTCGGGTTATATCTGTGTGATTTGTGTCGGGGAGGGGTCGGTTTATATCTGTTGTGATTTGTGTTCGGGGTTGGGTTATATCTGTGTGATTTGTGTCAGGGAGGGGTCGGGTTATATCTGTGTGATTTGTGTCAGGGAGGGGTTGGGTTATATCTGTGTGATTTGTATCAGGGAGGGGTCGGGTTATATCTGTGTGATTTGTGTCAGGGAGAGGTCGGGTTATATCTGTGTGATTTGTGTCGGGAGGGGTCGGTTTATATCTGTGTGATTTGTGTCGGGGAGGGGTCGGGTTATATCTGTGATTTGTGTCGGAGGGGTCGGTACATCTGTGTGATTTGTGTCGGAGGGGTGGGTTATATCTGTGTGATTTGTGTCGGGGAGGGGTCGGGTTATATCTGTGTGATTTGTGTCGGGGAGGGGTCGGGTTATATCTGTGTGATTTGCGTCGGAGGGGTCGGGTTATATCTGTGATGATTTGTGTCGGGAAGGGGTGGTTTATATCTGTGTGATTTGTGTCGGGGAGGGGTCGGTTTATATCTGTGATTTGTGTCGGGAGGGGTCGGTTTATATCTGTGTGATTTGTGTCGGAGGGGTCGGGCTATATCTGTGTGATTTGTGTCAGGGAGGGGTCGGGTTATATCTGTGTGATTTGTGTCGGAGGGGTCGGGTTATATCTGTGTGATTTGTGTCGGGAGGGGTCGGTTTATATCTGTGTGATTTGTGTCGGGGAGGGGTCGGGTTATATCTGTGTGATTTGTGTCGGGGAGGGGTCGGTTTATATCTGTGTGATTTGTGTCGGAGGGGTTGGGTTATATCTGTGTGATTTGTGTCGGGGAGGGGTCGGGTTATATCTGTGTGATTTGTGTCGGGGAGGGGTCGGTTATATCTGTGTGATTTGTGTCGGAGGGGTTGGGTTATATCTGTGTGATTTGTGTCAGGGAGGGGTCGGGTTATATCTGTGTGATTTGTGTCAGGGAGGGGTTGGGTTATATCTGTGTGATTGTATCAGGGAGGGGTCGGGTTATATCTGTGTGATTTGTGTCAGGAGAGGGTCGGGTTATATCTGTGTGATTTGTGTCGGGAGGGGTCGGTTTATATCTGTGTGATTTGTGTCGGGGAGGGGTCGGGTTATATCTGTGTGATTTGTGTCGGGAGGGGTCGGTTTATATCTGTGTGATTTGTGTCGGAGGGGTTGGGTTATATCTGTGTGATTTGTGTCGGGGAGGTCGGGTTATATCTGTGTGATTTGTGTCGGGGAGGGGTCGGTTTATATCTGTGTGATTTGTGTCGGAGGGGTTGGTTATATCTGTGTGATTTGTGTCAGGGAGGGGTCGGGTTATATCTGTGTGATTTGTGTCAGGGAGGGGTTGGGTTATATCTGTGTGATTTGTATCAGGGAGGGGTCGGGTTATATCTGTGTGATTTGTGTCGGGAGGGGTCGGTTTATATCTGTGTGATTTGTGTCGGAGGGGTCGGGTTATATCTGTGTGATTTGTGTCAGGGAGGGGCCGGGTTATATCTGTGTGATTTGTGTCGGGGAGGGGTCGGGTTATATCTGTGTGATTTGTGTCGGGGAGGGGTCGGGTTATATCTGTGTGATTTGTGTCAGGGAGGGGTCGGGTTATATCTGTGTGATTTGTGTCGGGGAGGGGTCGGGTTATATCTGTGTGATTTGTGTCGGGGAGGGGCTGGGTTATATCTGTGTGATTTGTGTCAAGGAGCGATCTGGCCCCGAAATGTATCCGAACACAGAAATTCAGCGTTTCCTGGCCATTCGGCTATTCAGAGAGCAGGCAATTCAAATTGTGACAAATTGCCTGCACATATGGTGCCTGTTCCAGGGCAGTGAACTCTCCATAGAGAAGCAATGCTTCGTCTATTCAGAAAACACAAAACAGCAGGGAATAGTTGCCGAAATGCCCTGCTTTTCAGTGGTTTCATTCAACAGATTTATTCAGGCGAATCCTATAGGCTTCAATGTTAAAAATATTCCCGTTTTAACTCAATATCTATTATATTAGTTTATTATTATATTCTGCAGCAAAAAGTCTCTTTATTTATAGATATTTATATATTTATCGATTTTTAGGATCTTTTAGGCAGTTTTGGGATTTTTTGGCAAACTTTTTTTCACATCGTTTTTCCTTTTTTTGTAACAGCCCTTTTTATTACCATTCATAGCGTACTGTTTTTGGTTTTAATTCACCTCGTTCGTCTGCGTGTCGGCTTTTTCCGGTGGCTGCTCTGCGCTGTGATCGGCGGCTAGTCGGGTTTCTCCGGTGGGTTCGGTGTAGTTAATCCAGCTGTTTTCTGTGGGTTTCGAAGAGTGTTCAGTGGGTTTCCGGTGGGTTTTCCCTGCACTACGGGGGGGCCTTGCGGTGCTTGCTGAATACACTGCAGAAGTCACCGAACGTACAGTGACTTTTCGATTCTCTTTGAATAACCCTGCTGACGGTACATACTCGCCACCCAGGACATACTTGAAAATGAGAGAAATCTCAATGTATCCTTCCTGGTAAAATGTTTCTCAACAAAAAAAATGGTTGGATCTCATGTGGGAAAGCTGATTGACTTGGGACTGGTCACCCCCATGAGGTTCTGTGAATTCTCATCATGGTCAGCCTGCATTGGCTGTTTGCTTTCTTTTTTCCTGTTTCCTTCATCTGAGGTCAAATCCACACAGTCAAGTTGTATGGAAACCCCGGCGACTCGGCGGCTCGTACAATCTCGTGATGGTCTGATACTTTACTTTGAAGTCTGCCCGCATTCCCTCTCACTATCACCCGTATACCCACATGTTTGCAGCTGATTGTGGATAATCACACTAGTTCCTCCATGAGTCTATAAGTAACCAGGTTGCATATACATCCACTAGGAAATGCTCAGCCTGACATATATGCTACTGTTACTAATTCACTTGTACAGCTCCATGGAAAACACTGGCCCAATAACGGAAATAAGCAGAGAAGGGTATGCCGAATCTCAGCACAGAGGAATAAGAGGAGGGTTATGGAGGTGCTAAATATGAATACAGTACAGAACTATAGCAGCAACATATCTGTGTCATTTAACAAATATATAGAATTAAATAAACGTACACTATATAACTACTGCACCTGCTGTACCTCCCTCTACTGTAATGTAACATAATTTAACCTATAAAGTGCCGAGTACACCCCCCCCCCCCCAATCAGGTCCCTTTGATGGTTTTAAATGTCCATTTTTTCAGGCCTAGGGAATCTCCAGCTCTTGTTACAGCACACGGCCTCTTTGAAACGTAATGCTCTCATGACCTTGTTAAGCAGTGCTGGCATACTATAACAGCGCGTCCGAATACCAACATGAATGTTTGTCCCCCACAGGCTTTCTGAAAAATGTGTCCCAGGATCAGTTTTCCTGCTTTTCTAGATTATAACTTTGAAAAAAGTTTTAAAAAAAATATTAACAGCTGACAAATCGGGTGTTCGTTATATATCAGACAAACGCTATATTTTAATACACAGTTAATTATCACCAGCCTTTACTGTATCTGCCGTCTGAAAACTCTAAGGCCCGTGTCAGACGAACGCAGAGATCACGTCCGTGTCGCCGCACAGTTTATCATCCGTTGTTAAACACTAAGGCTAGGGTCAGACGAACGCATTTTTCACGTTGTCCGTGAAAAAGTGCGTTCGAACGAATGGACGTATTTTTTCACGGAATACGTGATAGCGGTCATACGATGTGCAGTTTCGTCCGTGATTTTGTACGGATCATCAATAAAACACTTTTTGTGTCTGGACGTTATGTTGGCCGGACGTGAGCAGCGTCTGACGTCTCCTAATCACACACACACGCCTCTAGCGGACGCAGCGCACTCTGTACGTCAGTAGTAGCGGTTTGACTTTCTAGAAAAAATGCGTTCGTTTGCCACTTGCGTTGTGCAGACGGAATTTCGTGCGGCCGAACGCACGTTAAAACTGCTTTCGTCTGACCTTAGCCTTAGTGCGTCCGCACCGAACTGCGCACACACAAAGCACATGGCAAACGGACGCAAGTTAGGCAAGAACATAAAACCGCTACCACGGATGTGCAGAGTGCGCCACGTCCGCGTAGCATTCTGTGCGAGTGATGAGGCGATGTCAGACGCAGCGCATTTGAAACGTCCAGCACCTTGACGCACACAATGGCTTTTCATATCCTTTTCAGATTTTTATAATTTTTCATATTATTTTTATTTCCCATAGTTCCCTTTTTTTTCTACATCCGTCAAGAAAAACGGACCGTGTGGTGTCTACAGTATCTTCCGTCAGTACGTCTGTCTGTTATGCACTCACGCAGATTGCGCTCAGACTGCGTTCGGCTGACTCTAGCCTAATTTATGGACAGATAATGTATACTGGCGAGTGCAAAAACAGGGAGTGTGTACAAAAGAGAAGAAACAAAACACAAGGAATGAGAGGAGGGATTAGTTTATGAATTGAACATTCTGAAACGCCAAATATTTGCAGTGACACTGCACCCATTGGAATACAATACTGAGAAGCCTAATGGTTTCCTTTTGTGTCACATGAAAAAGGCAGACGCTGTAGCTGGGAAGGAGACTCATCGATGAAGAGTTAAATTCCTATTCGGACTCTCCCCTTTCCACCCGCCACGCATACTATGTGTCCCTCCCCTCCGTGAGAGGCAGAAGGTGCTGGGCGCTGTCAGGTGAAACCCCCTGATGCCTGATCTTAGGTATGGAGATTTGCGCTGCGTTTCGCTGTCCGCTGTCGCTCGCTCGCACTGCACATTTGGTGCTGTTTGTGTGTGTTTAATGGAAGGCCGGTGCAGGTGGAGCTATGTGCTGGATGATAGCACAGCTTTTGAGAGGTATATGCCTTGTGGCGCGTTTGCGGAAGCTTTGCAGAGTGACTAAAAAGGGTTTGGGGATGGAGAGGGAAGACAAGGTAGATTTTTTGAGCTTTTACTCTAAATCATTGAATTTCAGCCTTTTCACCTTGCTTCACCCTGTTAAGCACGAACATGTCACAGCACACCTGTGGTTTATTAATGATATATTTTATCATGTGAAACACATGTGATAAGATTGTTTTTAGAGTCTCCCCTTTGTGCCCTTGCTCCATTACACACACATTGCGTCACTGTCTTGTTACATACACATTGTTTCACTGTCCTGTTACTCACACACCTAATTCTGTCATTACAAGCGAATTCCTGAGGCACCTGTGGACTATTCACTTTTGTGCCACAGTACATGGGGTGAATATCCACGCTCTGCCATGATAAAGGGGGTGAATGTCACTGCTGCGCCATGGATAAAGGGGGTGAATGTCACTGCTATGCCATGGTACAGGGGGTGAATGTCACTGCTGTGCCATGGTACAGGGGGTGAATGTCACTGCTGCGCCATGGTACAGGGGGTGAATGTCACTGCTCTGCCACGGTACAGAGGGTGAACATCACTGCTGTAAATCTGCTTGTTTACCAATAAATGGTTCACCTCTCAAAGAAAAATCCTGACGTATAAAGGGGCGAAGCTTACACTTCACTGGCCAGGGTCACCCACGGTCAATGGCAGCCAGCCAGGAACATGCACAGAGTAAATAAGGACCAGTAACACCGAGCAGGTATAATTACGTAGAAAATGTAATGGAATCAAAATGATTTGATCTTATCCCGGGACCGTCATTAATCTTAGAAACATAGAAAATGTCAGCAGATAAGAACCTTTCGGTCCATCTAGTCGCCCAATTACATGGATACTTTACCTGGATTTATCTTTTGTTTAGGATAGCCTTATGCCTATCCCATGCTTGCTTAAATTCAATGACTGTTTTGGCCTTTACCACTTCTACTGGAAGACTGTTCCATGTATCCATCACCCGCTCAGTAAAATAATGATTCCTGATGTTACTTTTAAACCTTTGCCCCTCTAATCTAAGACTATGTCCTCTTGTTTTGCTACTTTGTTTCCTTTTAAATATACTCCCTTCCTCTACCTTGTGGATTCCCTTTACGTATTTAAATGTTTCTATCATATCTCCTGTCTCGTCTTTTTTCCAAGCTGTACATGTTAAGATCATTAAGCCTTTCCTGGTAACTTTTCTCCTTCAAGCCGTACACCATTTTAGTAGCCCTTCTCTGAACTTTCTCTAAGGTGTCTATATCCTTCTGGAGATACGGTCTCCAGTACTGCACACAGTACTCCAAGTGAGGTCTCACCAGTGCTCTGTACAGTGGCATGAGCACTTCCCTTTTCCTACTGTTAATACCTCTCCCTACACAACCAAGCATTCTGTCAGCATTTCCAAGCATTCTGCCAGCATTTCCTGCTGCTCTATTACATTGACTACTTACCCTTAGATCCTCTGAAATAATAACCCCTAAATCCCAACCCTCAGATGTATCAAATATTCTATATTCAGCCCTTGGGTTTTTTATGTCCCAGGTGCATTATCTTGCACTTATCCACATTAAAACTCAATTGTCACAGCTCCCACCATTTTTTTAGTTTACCTAAATCATTTGTCATTTGGCTGATCCCTCCAGGAACGTCAACCCGGTTGCAAATCTTTGTGTCATCAGCAAAAAGACATACTTTTCCATTAATACCTTCTGCAATATCACTAATAAAAATATTAAAGAGAATGGGTCCAAGTACTGACCCCTGAGGTACGCCACTGGTAACAAGACCTTGCACCGAATAAACTCCATTTACCACAACCCTCTGTTGTCTGTCACTCAGCCACTGCCTAATCCATTCAACAATATTGGAATCCAAGCTCAAAGATTGCAATTTATTGATAAGCTTCTATGCGGAACAGTATCAAAAGTCTTACTGAAATCTAAATAAGCAATGTCTACTGCACCACCTGTGTCTATTATTTTTGTTACCGAATCAAAAAAAATCAATAAGATTAGTTTGGCATGATCTCCCTGAGGTAAACCCATGTTGTTTCTGATCCTGTAATCTATGTGTTTTTAGATGTTCAACAATCCTTTCCTTTAACATGGTTTGAACATCTTGAAAAAAATAGCTCAATAACGTAGCGTTCCCATGGAACTTGCTCGATAATTACACCTGCTTGGTGTGATGGGTCCTGTGATGGAAAGCTGGGTCTGCTGAAAACAGTGGTAGCAGCAGAGTATACAGAAAAAAAGTCAGCTTAAGGCTGTACAGGGACAGGCATTGAGGGGCTATGAAAGGTTATGTGAAGAGAGATTGGGAGACTCTGAGAAATCGCAGCGATAACGAGGAATAGGAATTAGCAGTGTGGAGCGGCCGTGGGAAATAGGTACAAGGAAATGGAGAGAGTGGTTGCACAAGATGGTATGAGACGAGTGAGCAGTGACTGCATAAGGTGGCTAACTGCACAGGATGGCATCAGGATGGTATGTGAGATGTTTATCTAAGGAGGCACAAATAGGGGGAATGCATGAGGCGTCAGTAATGGGCTTGCTGTAAGCTGGTGCTGTGTGAGTAGGTGGGTGACTGCATACAGTAGCACAGGGAGCGGGACATGTAGTGTATGATGGGAAAACTCAGCATGTATCAAGGAGTAGAAGCTACAACAAGTCAGTAGACTCTGCAAAGAGGCTGTGACAATGGATAAAAATAGAGAGCGAGCAAGGCAGCAATCTAGCTGACATCAATGTCACATATTTTATCAAGGAAACGGCACCAGACATGTTTCTGTAGGAATGTTCCTCCAGGCATTTTTTCTGCATTACAAATACTGCTGAGTTTGACGATTCATTGAGAGAATAGTATTCTTATCAAAGGTCAAAAAAATCTCAATGCTTAAAATCCTCCTCAGCTACTGCTTTCATTACAAAACCTGACACCAGCTTGTAAGTCTCCACGTATTGAAGCGTTCTAATGGTGGCACTTTCAGGGCAGCTGCTGGTACAGCCAGAAATACCTGAGGGCGACTTACACGCTTTACCCAACACGCAATGCAGAGCCCCCACTAACGGCAACCTAGTCACTACATGCTGCTGTCTGGTCAGATTAGTGATTTGTAGAATACCGGCTCTGTGGAAAATTGTCTGTAAGTTTGTTTTGATTTTCCAAATATTTTGAATTAAAGTTTGCAAGTAGGTAATCAAACTTGCCTTGGATTGCTGCTCCTGAAATCCTGAATTAAGACATGCCTCTGCCTAAATAAATGTCTTGTATCAGTGACATTTCCTGCACGTCAATAACACAACACATTAGAAAGGCGTATTATCTGTGAAAGGACAGGTTCAGGGGCCGGGTTTAGCAGGCCTTTTGGCGTAGAACACGTAGAGTCGGAAGGGTCTATTCACAAAGCAACGAAATTGCGTGCAATTTCGGTGCTTTGCATTTCGGCAATTCCTTTATGTCGAAAATATGATGAATTCACTATTAAGCGAATAGTCACCTTATTTTGCCAAAATTGGAGTCCCAAAGCAGTTATCGTATGTTGGTGAAAACCGCCGTATTGCAACAATACCTGCCAAATTGGCAACAGCGAAATCCACCGAAGCCAGCCCAATGGTTTTATGGGCCCCAGCCGCCGCAATTACGTCAATGCCGTGCGCAATGACATCATCGCCGCACGCCTTGATGTCAATTTCAGGCACCCCCTGGCGCCTGTTGCGGGAACTTGAAAGGGGAGGGGGGTTCCTTTGGACCCCTCACCAATGGTGGCACCTAGAAAAAAAGAGAGGCACCGCTGGAGAGGGCAGAGTCTGCCCTTTCCAGCGATGCCTGTCTTTAACCCCTTAGGCACCGGATCATGATTTGCTCCTGGAGGTGGCTGACATCTTGGATGTCAGCCAAGCCTCCGGGTCACTGCCCACCCACTGACGTCGTCGCCATATGTGTGCAATGACCTCAGTTGGCCAGTTAACCTCCTAGCTGCTAAGTGAGCTAGGGGGATCTTCGGATCCATGTATCTCCTGTTTCGTGGCAGCTAGAGGGTCAAATTTGGTATCATTGGAAAGGCCTTTCCAATGATACCAAACATGACCAGGTTTGGTGTAAGAATCGGGTCGTATAATAAAATAGGACTTCAAATCACCGTTAAACATGATGAGCATAAAACACAGAGGTGAAATGGTTCAGCGGTGAAAGGGTTAAAAAGCAAAAACATGTAAAAATTGGGTATTTCAAAACGCAGTACATAATTTTAAAACTATGTAGCCGGCTGTAGATTTTTTTTGGCGGTTGCTGATTTTAGGGATCAAAAAGTTCAAAAACAGTGTTTTTTCCATTTTTTCATAATTTTTTATATAGTAAGTTACTCGACATGATGGAAATAGTAGTATCTTTAGAAATTATAGCATGCAAAAATAATATCCTGGGACTGATGGAAATCAGATCAGAGTAGTCCAATAAACCTCAAAAGAAATAAACAATGCATAACATTGCCTTACAAACAAATCTTCTTGTATGATCGTACCTGGAGCGAGGTCTACGTATTTCATGGATCGAGTCTTCATGTGATTGATCGATGGGGCAGACGGGAAGCCGGTAATTACCCGTGAGGCGAACAATTGAGAGCTGGCAGCTCTCACATATTGTGAGTAAAATAGTCCTACGGATTGGCATATTTTTATTCTATATATATAAACATTATTATGTTATGCATTGTTTATTTCTTTGGAGGTTTATTGGACTACTCTGATCTGATTTCCATCAGTCCCAGGATATATGAGACTTCTTGCTGCTTATATTACACATATTTATTTTTTATCACTATCATTGTGGAAAAGCTGTCCTTATTTTGGCATGCTATAATTTCTTTTATCTAAAGGTGTTGGGAAGGTCACCTAATTAAGGCGTTAGCGAGTCCACAGTTGTGTGCGCTACGGACAAAAAAAATATTCTTTGTATATCAGTATCTTTAGAAAGTCCATTTAATGGTATATAATATGTGTGGGTTCCATAAACGAGCAAGAGGAAAACTCCACCTAAACACAAACAGTGCAGAAACATAAAAACAACAGTGGGTACTTTCGGACACACAATAGTAAAACCGCATGGTCACTAAGGGGTTAAAAAATAATAATCCGGTTTGATACAATTTTTTAAAAGAATGTTTTAAAAAGTAAGAAAACAAAAAATTTTCTCTAAAAAAATAAAAATAAATAAAAAAAGGTGTTCAAAAAAAAAAAAAATTAAAAAAAAATAAAAAGGGTTTTTGCTGAAATTGAAAAGAGTAAATGGTCTTTATAAAAAAAAAAATAATTAAAAATGATATTATGGTTTTACACTGAATCCTATAGTCACCGGTTTAAACCCGTGGAACTGAAACACTGAAAATCAGGGCATTTCGTCGGAATTTCGGGGGAAGTTCGGCTTTCTGTGAATAGAAGACATTTTCTATGGGAGAATTTCAGTGCAACAAAACGCCTCCGAATTGCAGCGAACTGCACCATATTTTGCTGTCAATTCACCTGTATTTGGTGAATTGACTGCTTAGTGAATAGACGAATTGGCCCGAAATTGCACCAAATGGTAAAATTCCACGTCCGATGTATTTTGGGGCCAATTCGGAGGTTAGTGAATAACCTCTAGAGCAGTGTTTCCCAAACCTCTCCTCGGGACCCTCAACCAGGGCCAGATTTTGCAGAAGATCTTGGGGAAAAGCTGACTGAATCCTGCATTCACTGAGCAGCAAATTCTATCACCTGTGCTGTGCTTCAGAAATCTGGCAAACCTGGCGAGGCGGAGGGACCTGAGGGCAGGTTTGGGAAACACTGCTCTAGAGTCTCGTGTCACTTGCAGCCTTCTCTTTCTGAGATACTTCATGGAATGACATTTCAATGCACAAAAGAGAAAGATCCCAAGTGAATAAGTTGCTTTAGTTTCTACTTCTTGTATATAAGTAAATGTATAGAATCCAAAATGCATCACGAGGAATTCGTATTTTCACATTGCACTTTTTCTAAAAATATATGGAAAGTAGGCACTATGACTATTCCCTGAAGGCCGGGACTGACTTTACAAGCGTGTACATTCGTGCATGTGACCATACGCCCTCCTAAATCCAATCCACTTACCATTTACGCAAGCACAAAATACACATATGGTGACCTCTGCTAGCAAAGCCTGAATCATCCCGTATAAACATGTTTTAAAAACCATATAAATGCCACCTTGCACAATCACTACAAAATAAATCATCAATTTTGTTTTACAACTAAATTACTCCTGCAAAGGTGCATGTAATTAATGAGATATATAAAGATACACGCAACTCTTGTAAGGTGCATGTAATTAATGAGATATATAAAGATACATGCAACTCTTGCAAGGTGCATGTAGCTGATGAGATATATATATAAAGATACACGCAACTCTTGCAAGGTGCATGTAACTGATGAGATATATATAAAGATACACGCAACTCTTGCAAGGTGTATGTATCTAATGAGATATATATAAAGATACACGCAACTCTTGCAAGGTGTATGTATGTAATGAGATATATAAAGATACACGCAACTCTTGCAAGGTGTATGTATGTAATGAGATATATAAAGATACACGCAACTCTTGTAAGGTGCATGTATCTAATGAGATATATATATAAAGATACACGCAACTCTTGCAAGGTGTATGTAAGTAATGAGATATATAAAGATACACGCAACTCTTGTAAGGTGCATGTAACTGATGAGATATATATAAAGATACACGCAACTCTTGCAAGGTGTATATCTAATGAGATATATATAAAGATACACGCAACTCTTGCAAGGTGCATGTAACTGATGAGATATATATAAAGATACACGCAACTCTTGCAAGGTGTATGTATGTAATGAGATATATAAAGATACACGCAACTCCTGCAAGGTGTATGTATGTAATGAGATATATAAAGATACACGCAACTCTTGCAAGGTGTATGTATGTAATGAGATATATAAAGATACACGCAACTCTTGCAAGGTGCATGTAACTGATGAGATATATATATAAAGATACACGCAACTCCTGCAAGGTGCATGTAACTAATGAGATATATATAAAGATACACGCAACTCTTGTAAGGTGCATGTAACTGATGAGATATATATAAAGATACACGCAACTCTTGCAAGGTGCATGTATCTAATGAGATATATATAAAGATACACGCAACTCTTGCAAGGTGCATGTAACTGATGAGATATATATAAAGATACACGCAACTCTTGCAAGGTGCATGTAACTGATGAGATATATATATAAAGATACACGCAACTCCTGCAAGGTGCATGTAACTGATGAGATATATATAAAGATACACGCAACTCTTGCAAGGTGTATGTATGTAATGAGATATATATAAAGATACACGCAACTCTTGCAAGGTGTATGTATGTAATGAGATATATATATAAAGATACACGCAACTCTTGCAAGGTGCATGTAACTGATGAGATATATATATAAAGATACACGCAACTCTTGCAAGGTGTATGTAACTGATGAGATATATAAAGATACACGCAACTCTTGCAAGGTGCATGTAACTGATGAGATATATAAAGATACACACAACTCCTGCTAAGGTGCATTTAACTGTTGAAGAATGTAAAGATACACCGTCTCCTGCAATATGCATGTAATTGATGAGGTATCTAGAGATATATCTGACACCTTCAAGGTGCCGTTAAATTATGCGGTATGTAAAAATGCACCTGACTCCTGCAAGGTGCATTTAACTGTTTAAGTATGTAAAGATACACCATCTCCTGCAAGGTGCATGTAATTGATGAGGTATATAAAGGTACACGTGTCTCTTGTAAATGTGTTTGTAACATTTTTGATGGCTGTAGATGAAGCTGAAGTTATTTTGTTATATTGAATATTAACGGTGAATAGAAGTATTGACAGACATTATATTAAATATATTTACCAAAAGGTGATGACACGGTCTGTTTGAAATAAGGCCCATAACACTGTGAAACATAAATAAGGACACTATATTGGCCTCTGCAAGGCCTGGCTGATGGACTGGATTGGGTATTTATATCTTGTGGACTCGTAATAAAGATGGCAGGCTTTGCCTTTGAATTTGTGGATGATGTCAATGTTTACTGCCCCCTGGTGTTAAAACACAAATTAAAGGAACTCACTGTACTTAAAGCCTTAAGTGAAAATAGGCTATGATGAGTGGATCTCTAAGGCTTTGTTAGCCAAAACAACACATAACTAGCCGCACACAGCTACAGAGTTAGCATAATTAAATGCTGCACATAGGTCAGCTCCTTCCATGCGACACCATACAGTTCCATGTTTTAGGAAACAGGCAGCTCACAGCCTCGGGAACTTCGGGAAGTGTAAATCAATTTAAAGAAAAATCCACCATATTACAAAGCTCTGATAACAGGCTACAGAGAAAGCCACCTGTACGTGCCGTCCTTGTCCGAAGGGACGAGTTTCAGAGCCAGTCCTGCTTGGAGGAAGAGATTTGAAATTGGAAGGATTTTAAAAAATATATTTCTACAGTATTTACATATTGTTAATGTAACAAACAGCAACTGCCCAAAATAGCAATGTGCTTTAATATAGACATGATATACATCTAGGACGAAGTGCTAAAATTCAAGTTTTACTGGTTTACTATTCAAGTTGAGGTTAACCATGCATTTTAAATTGTCTGATGTAACTAACCTCTCTCCTGACAAAAAAGTGCATTTCCCTCATACAGATTTAGCGAGTATGGAGCATCTGGCGTGCTAATGTGTCGCCTGTGAAATTACTTGCAAAATTAGAGCTAAAAAGCCATTTTAATGGATCTTTTCTAAACTCCGTAATAATGATAGTCACTATGCCATTGGAGAAGGCCACAATGCCACATCGTAAAGCTTCGGCCTTCCAAACTCTCAGCAGAGGAGCTGTGAACTGGAAAATGGATCTGAGCACAGCATAGCTACTTAAGAAATTGCATAAGTGTGTTATTATCAGCCCTTCCTCCACTCCCAGGTTGCACAATGTCTTCTTTTCTTGGTTTATTAATTACACCTCTCCTCTTTAGTTCTAATCCTTCACACACATTGGCTGCGAGGGCCTTAATACTTGGCCGTCTCGTCGAAAATGTGTGAGAGCTGATCCATGACATACGTCTTACTTTTTTATTGCAGATAGGATCAACCTGTTCATGGGAAGAGGATCCTCCTGTGTTACAACCCCACCCTGGAGCTGTAAGGTAAAGAAGACATAAAGCATGTAAAAGTGCACCGTGACTTCCATTTATCCGCATTATGGCTCATTCATGCTTTATCTGTGTCCATTAGTCTATAACTTGTTGAGTGACAGTCTAATCTGTGTTAAATCCCCATCGAAACTCAGAATATCAGATGGGATATTCCACTGGTGGTTACTTCCCGAAAAAAAATCATAAAAACTTTACTACTACTTTTTAGATAAAAATAATGTAGAAAAAGTAATAAACGAGTCGGAGCGATAACGTATGAAATAAATAGGAGAATAAATATTGAATTACAAATCTATGACAATGAAATCTGAAAAAGACTGTTGCCTTAATGGATAAGAGCACACTAAAAACATCCAAAAATTGTGCCAAATATTATAAAAGCAAACAAACAAATTTATCCAACGCGGCGGACAGATTGTGATAAATCAAATTATATAAGGGGTTATTGAAAAAGCTCTGACGTTTCAATGCGCACTTCGGCGAATTCAATTCGCTGACTCAGCAGTGAATTCAGCATTCACCACAGGGTCCCAAAAGCGCGCCGAACGGATCCGCTGAACGCCGCCGATAAACCCGCCACACATGCCCGATAAACCCACCAAACATGCCCGGCAAACGCATCCGATAAACCCGCTGAACAACGCCGAAAAAACACCAAACGCAGCAGACGATCCGCTGAACAGACCACCAAACACCTCCGATCAGCTGCCGAAAAAAGCTGATCATTCGCCAAGCAGGGGTAAGAAAAACCCCTCTATTTTTAAAAAGTGTTTTAAACAAAAAATAATTAAATAATGCATGAAAATGCATGGAAATAATATATAAGGTCCTATGAATAACAATAAAAAGTTCTGTCACAGAATAAAAAAAAATAAACACCATTTTAAAAAAAATCTGAATAAAGAATTTTGCCGAAAAAAGATCCAGAAAAATGCCTAAAAAAATTAATAAAAAGACTTTTTTTGCTGCAAAAGAAAAGAAATAAACAATTGAATAAAAAAATTATAAAAAAAACGGGGAAATTTTGAGACCTATGGGATTCGCCTCTTCACCAACTTTTCTTTGCTGTTCGGCATTCTGTGAATTAACCATTACCTCTCTATAGGGAATATCACTGCCCCCAAATTGCAAAATATTTTTCTAGCAATTCACCAATATTTGGCAAATTTCCAGCTTTCTGAAAAGCTGAATTGCCACGAAATTGCCCCGTACAGTGAAATTCACAGTTCGGTGCAATTTGGAGGCGAATTCGCTCTCTTTGAATAACCTCTATATTTTATCGATGTTAACGCGATTAATGTCTTGATACATAAAACGTTATGATAAAATTACAGCGAATAAAAACAAAAACACCTGGAATATGTGCAAAAAAAGGTCAAGCGCACACAGTTTGTCAATGTAAATCTATTGTGACATTTTGACAGACTTATTTAATAAAAAATATTTAACTATTTATTGGCAGTTTATTTGTCACTGCACGCTATATTTTATTACTCGCTCTATAAAAAGTAGACATTTATTTCACATTTAGGAGCAGCACTAGCATGAAGGAATCGCCGGCATGTTAACATTTATATTGTCATATTTTAACACGCAAGTCTGTACTTTAACATTTTTCTGTTAACTTTTCAACCCGCAAGTCCCTATTGTAATATTTCCACTGTTACTGTAAAAACGAGCATAACCAGTACTTGCATATAGGATTTAATATAAGACATGTGTATCTGAGATTTAAGATTGAAAAGCGCACTCTTGTACAGTAAGAGATGGTCCAATACATTAACCGGCACTACAAGCATCCGAGAAACCGTTTACCAACACCTTTCAGCATTTCATATTTTTCGGAAATCAGCATACCGTTAAACTCAAACTGAATAAAGCCAATGCTTCCATAAAAAAGTATAACCACGAGCGTCAATATTCAAACGGAATTTTTATCAGGAATCAAGACATGGGCAGGGTTATTCAAAGAGTGGAATTCCAGTTATCTTTCGTTCCCCGCACTTCGGGGAATAAAATTCCCTGACCCTGCGGTAAAAAGCCGCCGACTACATCCGAAAAACCACCAATTCAAACGGAAAACTGCCAAAGAAAAATCGGAGCGATCCGATAAACCACCGCAAAAAAGCCGACCGCCCCCAACGATCTGCTTGCAAACCATTGAACGCATCCGAAAAAAGCCGACGATCCACTGAACAGGATGTCGACCAGCCGCCGGAAAAAGCCGATGAACGGATTAAAACAAAATGTAAAAAACCACTGCAACTTTTAAAAGCTGTTTGCAAATAAATTAGCACACGAAAATGCCAGGAATTAATATATTAGGTCCTATGAATAATAATAAAAAGGTCTGTTACAGAAAAAAAAACATTGTTTAAACAAAAAAAATGGGGGAAAAATTTGCCGAAAGAAATCCCAAAAAATTAGGGATGCACCAAAACGAAAATTTCCGTCCGATACCGAAAATTCGGGATCGTTTTGGCCGAAAACCAATACCGAAACCGAAAATCAGACATGAGAACCTGGGCCTGGAGGCCAGGGACTCACCTGATCCCGAAGGCCGGCAGAGCACGCTGCGACAGCCGGAAGACGGTCACCGCTGGAGCTCAGGGCCGAAGTAGGAGGATGTTGCCTACACATACTCACCTACATCTGCCCGGAGCTCCTCCAGCGATGGCAATCCTGCATCCAGTGCCCGCTGTGTCGGTCGCCGGTATGACATCACGAAAGCCTTTGACCCAGGGTCAAACGCTTCCGTGACATCATACCGGCGACCAACGGACAGAAGACACTGGATGCAGGACTGCCATCGCTGGAGGAGCTCTGGGCCGATGTAGGTGAGTATGTGTGCAACCGGTGGAGGACTCGAGGCCGATGTAGGTGAGTATGACACCCCCCCTGCTTGCTCGGTCGGCATCCAGGCCAAGGTTCGCATGGCTGATTGGTTGCACCATACCCACCTACATCCTCCTACTTCGGTCCTGAGCTCCAGCAGTGACAGTCTTCCGGCTGTCGCAGGCTGCTTGGCCGTCCTCCAGGCTCAGGGGAGCCCCCGGCTTGGCCTGGAGGCCCAGCTGAACCAGGGACTCGCCTGAGCCTGGAGGACGGCCGAGCAGGCAACTCGGCCGGCCTCCAACCTCAGGCGAGCACCAGGCTTGCCTGGGCCTCTAGGCCCAGGCCAAGCCAGGGGCTCGCCTGAGCCTGGAGGCCGGCCGAGCAAGTAGCTGGAAATTTTCGGCCGTTTTTTTCAGCTGAATTTCCATTTCAGCCAAAACCGTAAACACCATTTTCGGCCAATAATTTTCGGTAGCCGAAATTTTGGTGCATCCCTACAAAAAATGCCTAAAAAAACTTAGAAAATAAAAATAGCAGCAAAAAGTCTCTTTAACATTGAACCCTATGGGATTCACCTGATTAAACCTGCCGAATGAAACCACCGAACACCAGGGCATTTCACTGACATTTCTCTGCTGTTCAATGTGAGTAGATTAACCATTGCTTCTCTATGGGGGATTTCTCTGCCGTCGAACAGGCACTGTATTTCGCTGGCAATTCGCCAATATTTGGCAAACTGTCTGCTTTTTGAATATCCAAATGGCTCCGAAATTGCACCGTACGGGGATATTCACTATTCGGTGCAATTTTCGAACCAATTCGTCTCTCTCTGTATAACCCTAAGGGTAAACCCAATTTCTAGTTTGCGAAACTCAGGACATACTGAAAAAGAGAGAAATCTCAATGTATCCTTCCTAGTAAAATTCTTTGCAAATAAATAAAACCGGAAAATGGCCTCAAATGGACGAAAAAGGTCCTGGTTTTAGCTATTAGGCTGAATTAAAATCGAGGCCCAAGCCTGTTTTCTCAGCAATATTGGTCTGCATTTTGCCACCATTGAAATTTTACAGAATAATAAAGAAATTGGCCATGATGCTGGTCATTTTCACTCACCAATAATGCACACAGAAACATCTACTTCCCAGTATCCCACCTTGGTGGATCTGGCCGTAATTTCGCTTTGGTATTTTCATGTTTTGTTTTTTTCTATACTAGGAATCTAAATACACTAGACAAACACCTTGATGAATAAACCTGGCCAGATAGCGATGCTTGCAACATTACGAGCAGACCATATAGGTCATTGAATCTTAGCTTAAACTCTGCCGGTCTCTATATTTGTTAGCAGTATATCTCGGATTTTTCCCTCAAGATTCAATCATTGAGCAAACAGAAGCTAACATAGTATTTTAACACGCTGATTGAACTAGTGTCTGCACTGTTTCGGTGTTGATGAGGAGTGTTTTTTTTGAGGCGTGCAATGAATCTCGACATTAACCATTTGCTAACAATGTAAATGTTCCTTTTTTATTTTAGATAACGCTCTGGATCATTATAGCTTCATTGCTGTTTTTGTCAGCCATGATAACCGGCTCACCAGTCCCAAGAATGAACATGGAAACGCGGACCAGACGTGAGATGCAGTTTGACCCTTTGTGGTCCGATAGCTCTGACATAACAGAGCTGACGCCGGGGGAAGACATGGACATCATGGCTACACAGAGCTCTCACTACGGTAAATTGAAAAAATGCCAAATACCAAAGCAGTGATGATAGTCTAGTCTATGAACCTTCATCACTCTGCAATGGGAGGCTTGGGGTTCAGGAGAGATTCCACATAACTCTACATGGGGGGTCTTGGGGAGAGATTAATAATTAACCCTTCTGATTTTTGCCTCTGCCCACAAGTTTAGCTTACAGAACCCCTTCACAGAGACTCTTTCATGTAGGGCTAAATTACAATCTTCACGCAAAAATCCTTGCGTAAAGCGAAAATCTTTGCGCCAAGCGTTAAAAGTTTTGTGCGTGCAAATCACCGCTGGAATTACAATCCTCACGTGTTTTATCATCCGCCGATCAATTGCGCGTGCAAACAGGACGCGCCCAAATGCACGCGCAGTACCGTCTCACGCAAAAATCTTTGACTGAATCGCGAAAAAAGGCTGCGCGCGCAATCAGAATTAAGAACCACACCTGTCTCACGTTAACAAATTGCATCTGCCACTGTCTATCTGCGCATATATGCTGCAGCAATAATACATGCGCACACAACTTCATCCATTGTATTGGTTTGTTATGATTTGAATGGGCCGCTGTGCTTTGGTGAATTCCTTTTTATGGGCTTGGATGTTTGGGGTTAGCCAGGTTGTTCAGATTTGCCATTAGCACCAGCTTTTAGGAGTTGCTAAAATTATGCGCGCAAAGGCCATGCGGTAATTACCGCAAAATAGATTGTAATACCATACTCGTACCAGCGCAGATTTGCATTTGTGCTCACAATGTTAAGTATAGGACGCGCAAAGTACAGTAAGCTTGCGCAGGGTTCGCGCAGGTTCACCGCGGTAGACGATTGCGCGCGTTTGTTGCACTTACTATGTTATATGGGATTCGGCGCAAATGGTTTTACCCCACGCGTTTAATGATTATTTGAAGATTGTAATTTAGCCCATAATATATTAAGAGAAAAACTTTAGGAAGATTTAACCTCTTGAACGCGAAGGACGTGCAGGGAGCTTCCTAGGTTCACTTCACACACGTCGTCACGCTGCCCCAGCTCAGCGCCTATCTGGGGCTTCAACCACAGCGGGCTGACATCTTGCATGTCAGCCCTCGCTGTACGACTGCCCCCCAGCTGCATGCATGCAATGACGTTAGAAAGAGCAGGGATGGGCAAGTCCTACCACCCAACTGGCAGTTCCGGGGGCCGGACAGGTGTTTTTTTTTTTCCTATTTAGCCCTGCTTCAGGCAACCAGTAGGGTTTCCGAGTGGATACCAGAATTTTGGCTGCTCAGCATGCGCGTGCACTGAGCACCAAGTGCTTCCGGTATCCTGGTGGTCCTAGCACTGAGGGATTCCCTCACCAGTGCAGAGGGCGCTCCTCAAGCATCCTGTTGTGTCCCTGCCCAGGTGCCAATCTAGCTCCGAGCAGAGCCGTCAGCCCAGCCCACTCTGTGGGACTGCCCCCGGGCTGGGGGCATCATCGTGATGACATCCCAAACGGGGATTCCCCCTCCTGACTGCCAGGAGAATCCCACAGGAGATGCAGTCGTCATTTGGACCCCTGTATCTCTGGATCCTTATGTCCTACAAGGACAATTGAAGTATCGTTGGAAAGGCCAGAGTCTGGCCTTTTCAATGATATCCAAAGTGACCACATAATTTGGAAATATATATATTAAAAAAATTATTGTATATATATTTTATTTATTTTGTTCTAAAAGCAGCATCCCCCCTTTAACAATGCGGCTGCACTGATTTATATATTTAGAATATTATAAAATATTTAAGTTTATTTTTATATATTATATTTTAATAATATATTCTCAATGTTATTTATATAACTTTAATTAAAAAAATTAATAGCATATTGCATTTTGATATATGCTTTCATTTAATAAATGTATTAATTTCATTTATATAATTCAAGTAAACAGCATAATTGTTTTTGAGTTTTATTGCTGTGGAGCTCTGTGATATGCTGATACACACTGCGCATTACTGTGAGGTTTTTGTTGCTGTGGAGCTCGGTGACACGCTTATACACACTGTACATTACTGTGATCTGTAATGTGTGGGTTGTATGAGTGTTCTATTTAAACTAAATACCTGTGTTTGTTCTCTGTGTGGTTAAGAATAAAGACTTAATGCTATTTTGTTAAAATTATATTTCTTATCAGGACAAGTAGCTCGGGCTTCCATTTTAGTCAATTGGACAAGTAGACTTTTTTTAAATTTCCACACCCCTGAAGAGGGAGTCCCCCTCTATTTTATGAGTGTGATCTAAACTATATGATCAATTTGCTGCATCTTTATTTCTTCTGTATTCTGCAATACATCTTCAACAATTATATACAATGCTTCATGAGCGCTTAGACAAAACAACAAAACAATAATTTTTTTACTATACTTTTTCCAGATAACACAACTATTTTAAAACCTATTGGTGACGAGCTAGCAGACCGCCTTCCACGCTCTGTTCGTGCAACAGCAGAGTCTGTGAAGCCCAAAAAGAGTAAGAAGAAGTCAACAGCAGAGTCTGTGAAGCCCAAAAAGAGTAAGAAGAAGTCAACAGCAGAGTCTGTGAAGCCCAAAAAGAGTAAGATGTCGTCCTCGAAAGGTGGTGAGGATAAACAAAGCTGTAGTCTGAGAACTAAGAAAATGAAAGTAAGCGACCTTGGCTTGGGCTATGAGTCAGACGAGTTGTTTTTATTTGGCTACTGCAGTGGGACCTGCCAGGAGACACGTAATGAATATGACATTACCCTCGAACACCTGCTGGACCAGAAGAAGCTCAGTCACAGCTCTCATGGACCGATTAGCATTAGCAACCTCCCCTGCTGCCGCCCAACACGTTTTCATAATATTGTCTTTATGGATGTAAAATACAACTGGCGATCAGCTACGAAATTATCTGCTGCAGAATGCGAATGTGTGGGTTGACAAACACCAGGGATAAATCGACAGAATAAGAAAAGAGCATGTGCCTCTGGCCTATGGCTCCATGAGCAGGGCGAGTGGCGTGAAGACTGAGGGGATCCAGGAATATAATATCCATTTGGAAATGTTGCAGGTGGCAATGAAAGGTTTAACGTAGCTTACTGGAAGACGCAAGAAGGAAAACAATGGCTTGGGTTGTTGTCTCAGACAAAGAAAATGCATAATCAGATACCAAACTGTATCCAAGTGGACATGAGAGATTATTTCAAGCCTCTAAGCTTTGGGCCAAGGTGAAAAAAACCTCCAAGTTACCAGGGCTGAAACTTTCTGTTGTTTCATAAATCCAATTGTTTTTGGAATGCTCCATAGACATCATAATCCTAAGAGAATCGTGAGATGCAAATTATTTGAACCAAAGATCTCCTTTCCTGCAATGGCCAGAGCCCAGCCCTCAGTGTAACAGGATTCTGGTATTACTGGCAAGCCTGGAGCTGCAATCGATGCAGCGGAATGTCCTGATACCAAAGGAACAAATTCATTTTAAACATCAGTAACAGCTTTGGGCACAAATCAGATGAGTTATGTAACAAATGTGACATTTAATAAAGTAAACCGATCTGATCCAATGCTGCAGATTATTCTGCCCCGCTGGATTGTTAAAATGGCAATACAGACGAGTTAAATACCCTTCAATAGAGGGCACGACTAAACAAAAAGTTTTTCAGCCATGTTCGCTTTTGTAGAAAGGAAGATATTTAAGAGCGCATTAAAAGACATGGGATAAGAATTTTTTTTAATGATGAAATGGTGCACAAAGTATTATTAACAGTAACGATCATTGTCCCAAGATGCGCTAATTTCAAAATTCCTAAATCATATCAATCTCCTACACTGTCATTTTATTCAACCCCATCAACCGAAAGGGAGGGTCACATACAGATCCATACAGGACAGTAATTTAACAACTCTTAAGAATGGTGTTACACACATACATTTATCAAAGGTGTCACCATCCTGCAACAAAAACACACGCTTGTTTTGGGAACCTTATTAGTTACCTTTCTTCCTGTCCACAGAAGCTTGTTTCTACCACAACACGTTCCAATTCTAAATGTTCCTAAAGGTATCCAAATATTAAATCAAAGCAGTGAAATATTTTTCACAATTACTCTCAATAAGTAACGTGACCTACAGTGCATCTTTTCTAGTAACTCAAACTGTCATAGACCTAAGAGAACCGGTGCATTTTCTGCATGTGACAACTCATTATAGATATAGAAGTTATATGTCATTGTCTTCTCTCCAATGCTGCCACAACTGCCACGATTCATTGGCACTTTACTGCCTGTAAAGTCCATTAGTGCAGATATTTCCCTATACCCTCCTCCAACTGATTGGCAATTATGCTAACGAGGCATAATTTCTATAATCCTGCTGTGAATTCTATTGATAGGCACAAATTGTGGCATGTACTAATGCACTGTCACTGACAAGAAGACAAGCAGGCACCCTACAATTTTTCTGTCAATTGATCCCATGTGGTTTTTATTTCTACATTTTTTTTACTATCCAGTTTCTACCAGTTTTGCAAGTGTAGAATCGGGTGGATATTTCATTCGATTTGGAAATAATTAGTGTGTTCTATCATTTTAAATGGGATCCTGTCAGGCTCGCTGGGTGACCTGGAACTTTCACTACTACATTTTAACTCAGTGCCTTAAATGTTCTCCTCACCCAAAGCCTTGGATGTAAATGGTTAGATAAGGATTAGACCGTTTGTGATTTATGGCAGATGACACTTAGAAAAATGAAAGTACAGCATTGCAGTAAAAGGTGCAGAGATTACAGACCAATTAATGAGTAATTGTACATTAAATCCTTCCAATGCCGGGGCATTGAACCTCTGCAATGCATTCTCTGGCAAGTGAAGTGGTTTTTTAATAGTATTTGAGAAATACATTAATTATGGGTGAATTGATGATAAAAGGTCAGGACATTCAGCTCAGTTATTGATTTCAAACAATCCTTTAAAGGTAAACATTTAAATTCCGTATGAAACCGCACCAGCCTGGTGTGATCCTGTAACACAGTCCGCTGAGTAAAGTAATCTGCATCAGTGTTTTCCGCAGCGATGGATCCACTTTCTGTAAATTGCTTTGCTGTAGCCTTGATAAATGAGGCCTGAGATATCAAAAGGCTTCCTCTAGAACAGTGGTTCCCAACCTCGGTCCTCAAGTACCCCTAACAGGTCAGGATTTCCAGATATCTGAAGCACAGCACATGATATGATTTTCTGCTCTGTGATTGCAGGATTCAGTCTGCATTTCCCCAAGGTAATCCTTAAAATATGGCATGTTAGGGGTACTCGAGGACCGCGGTTGGGAACCACTGCTCTAGAACATGTAGCCTCCTGCTTCTAATCTTGCAAGTGATTTAAATGTATTGTTAGTTACCAACACTGTGCATCTCCTTTCGAGAAGTAACCTCGTTTCAGGAGACCGGGTCAACCTAACTGCACATAGACGGGAGCATGGCGAGAAAGTGACCCACTGACCGTCACCAACATGTCTCTTATTGACAAGCTGGGAGCAACACAAACCATAATTTGTGTTTATGAATATAAAAGGTTGTTTTACACCATTCATCCTCCAAAACAAAAGTAGCTTTTGTTTTACTATAAAAAAAGTGCTGTTAAACCGTATATATCATGTTACGTGCTGATGGTCTATATTGAAGCTGACGGTTAACAATTAAGGCTTAGGGGGTGCTGGCTGTCGCAGCCTGTACCAGTTCCTTTTCCTTCAGGCACTGAATTGTCATCTTTTCAGTGTTCGCTTGTCCAGTGGCATACGACATGTTTTTACTGTCATCACCCTTCTAACTATTCATTGGTCATGAGCTATTCTCTCCCTACTATCCTTATGGTTTGGTTCAGTCCTTGTTGCTGATGCTTTCAGGAAGGTTTAGCAGACAGGACTAATTTTGCATATCAGGATGTTTTATGAAAGCTGGATATTGCTGGAGGGCGATGCACATGTATCTTACAGGGGAAGACCGAGCATATCTTACCAGCAGAGTTATTTACATTGTGTCCAAGAATATCTCCAATACCTATGAGATTATTTGGGGACTGAGCATCACATCATGTCTTCAATATAGGAGATTTCAACAGCAAACACGTGTTCAAACCTTTACTGTCCACATGCCTGTTTTCACTAATAGTGTCTTCATTTGGAAAATTCTATTTTCATTTCACAAAAAAAGCAAACTTCAGCAGGTAAGATACAAAAGTTGAATGACCAAGTGTGGACAAATAACTAAAGTTGGAAACAAGAAATCTACCGTTCTGACGACAGTACACCAATAAAAATATAGAGTACAGGATTTTTTAAATAGAATAACTGCATGTTACAAAACAGTAGCAAAGAAAAATAAAATCTCACAAACATCCAAAGCTAACATGTAATGAAAAGTTGCAGAAGTGTTTTTTTTTTTCATAAACAGACAAAAATGTGGACTTATCCGCCAGCACAGAGCACGTACACAGAACTAAAATGCAAATTATAAATGTAGAGCAAACAGGCAAAAGATAACCGAGCTGAATATTTTGTATTCCGCACAGCTCTTTAGCAATGGAATTCTTTCTGAAATATGCATAGCTCCCAGTTTTGAGAATAACCAGGCCTGAGACAAATTGACGTAACGTATCAGAGGTGAGGGTCTTTGTTATGTCTAATTGTCCATCCTAAAAACATGCAGGGTTATTCAGAGAGAGGTGAAAACCAGGAGAATGACTGGAGAAGTAAAAATTCTAGGTCAAAATAGCCAAACCAGAAAAATTCTCACATTTATCTCACTTTCCAAATCGTCTATTTGGTCTAGATTGTTCTCTTCTGCCATTCTCCTGGTTTTCACCTTTCTCTGAATAACCCTGATAGTCTGCCACCCGGAAATACATTCCTATTTTGCTAGTCTGATTCAATGAGGCTTACATTAAGACTTGACCAAAGTATATGGACTGGGACTCAAACCTCCAGCAGTGTCTGTCCAGAAACAGTGTTGGACCTCGGTGATACAATATCACTGATATGTCACCAAAGACTTAGCCATACCAAGGCATTTAACAAAGCGTCAGCCATTGAGTATCACTCTTTGCAACACTCATAGCAATCTATTTATTATGTTGTAAGTTATTTATTTATTTGTACCATGTGTGGATTATTTTTTTCCTTTTTAAAGAAACCTATTTATTACATAGTGAACCTATCTCTTGAACTTGTATGTATTGTGATATTAATATTTAAATCTATCCATGCTAACTCTGTTACAAAGGCCAGTAATATACTGCCGATCCCTGCTGCATCGAGGGTTCAGTAAACACTGCAGAGCCTGTATGTTAGATACACTCCTAATGCCTCTGTCAACTACAAAGATCTTATTGTGGTATGAATTTTGTACTTTTTTATAGTGATATTAATCTTATTTACTTTTTTAAGCAATAAAACTCTATTTTTGTACAGCTGTCTGTTTTACTGTGGAAATAAACCCTATAAATTATGAATGTGTATATTTTGTGTCTGTGAGGTTACACCTTGATAAATGATGTAGAGGAAGACACATAATCAAAATCGAGGCAACACATTTATTATTCCTGATGTATGGAATACAGACAAAATGTAGAATTTGTATCTCGGGTAGCCAAATATGAAAGACAATTTAATGAAGATACAGGAAATGACAATGAAAAGTATAGCATAGTAATGTGACAGTCCTCAGAATAATAACACAAGAAGCTGCACTATCAACTCCCATCACTCTCGGTAGGGCGAAGCAACACTAGAAGTCTGACACAGCTCTTACAAAAGTACCAACATTTTTATAATATGTGTTCAGGATCCTACAAAACCTACAGAATGAAAAGAGACGATTTGTACACTTACAATGGCCAACAGAAGTATAAGCCCACCCACCACGACAAGGTAAATCTCACAGGTGGGAAAAAATAAACAATGAAAAACCAACAACAAAAGTAAATGTGTAGAAAAAAAGTGTGAAAAACTAAAAACCACACAGAGAAGCTCTATAAGGAGATCAAATCCCAATCTTCTCTAAATTGTGCTAATGTATTATATTTTTCACTATCAAGGATGGGTGGTTTATATCGCCCGACGTCCCAGACATTGTTCCTCTCACCGGGCAAGTATGCTGTAACCAGCTGTCAGCCCGGCCAGCTAGAAGCAGATTGTTGCAGAGATCGGAGCCGTTATACATAATGTTTACTGGCTCCAATCAGTTTCTAGTCCGCCGGGCTGACAGCTGGCGCGGCTCACCAGTAATTCACAGACCTCAGCGCAGCTCTTGACGGAGCTGCTTGTCCTCGCCCCCTGTCTTCAGATTGGTCACTGTGTGAGTGAATGAAAATGGGGCTGGCAACTTGGCACAATCTCAGAAGCACCCTCTGCTGGTGAAGCTGGAAATTTAACACTGCAGTGCCTGTCACTGGGAGCCAGGCAAGAAAAAAAATCCTGTTAATTGTGCATAATAATGTCCCCGGGTAAGAGGGGGGATGCAGGAGAGGGCAACTACATGTAATGATCTGATACCATCGGTTCCTCGCACCCATACCATCAGAACTTCTCCTGAGCTGCCCGCTTTCTATGACACTCCCTCCTCCGCAACATTACTCTCCCCGTCTCTCCAGTCCTTCAAGAAGTCTTTGAAAACACATTACTTTAGAGAAGCGTATTGGCTCCCTCCACGATCCCCCACTGTACACTTCTTGTTCCATCTTCCCAATCAGCCCACATGCACCCCGGTACTTCATTTACTCTAGTTACCCTCACCTAGTGTGTCCCCCCTCTCCTCTTAGATTGTAAACTATCAATACTATATTTACTGAGAGGGTGGTGGATACATGGAACAGCCTTCCAGTAGAAGTGGTAGAGGCCAAAACAGTAATTGAATTTAAGCAGGCATGGGATAGGCATAAGGCTATCCTAAACAAAAGATAAATCCAGGTAAAGTATCCATGTAATTGGGCGACTAGATGGGCCGAAAGGTTCTTATCTGCCGACATTTTTCTATGTTTCTATACAGGGACCTCCCTTCTACTGTTCTGTGTGTATAACATGTATGTACAGTACAGGGGCGGACTGACCAGTCGGGCAAATCAGACCTCGGCCGAGGGCCCCCCGGGCCTAGACGAGGGCCCAGGCCTGGCCAGGGCCTTGCCTGCTGGTAGTCTGCCCGACTTCCAACATAATGCAAATCGCGATGACCGCAGTACATGCGGATGGTCATCGCGATTTGCAAAGGCAAATGCACTGCTGATCCATTCATAGGACCATGGGGATTGCATGGGCTCCGCTGTTCAAGGGGGTGGTCACATGGGGAGTGGAGGTCACATATTTCCTGTGGAGCTCCACTCTGCACTTCCTGTGGAGCTCCAGTCTCCAGCCAGACCTCTCTTGAATGATTTTGTAGTGTGGGATGGCGGCATTGGGAAACAGTGCGCGCTGCAGCACGTTGTGATGGAAACCAGGTACTTGGGGGGCGGAGCTGACTGCTGACCGGAGAGGACGCACATTGCTGAGCTCCTTAGAGGATTGTGCATTTTGTGTTTTTGGCATCCCTCCGTTTGTTTTATGTCCCCCACTCGGTGGATATTGTCGTCTGGCTGTGGCGCCGTGAAGAGTTGAGGGTGCTCTTGTCGAATAAGGAGCTGGTGTGGGATTTCGGGCCTATACATGCAGCCTATCCTGATGGCCATTTCTGACGCCTGTATCGTCGTGGAGCTCGTGGTTTCTTCCTGGCGCACATCTCCTCCGCGCAGATGAGTGATCCAGATTCCCTGCCCCTTAACGAGAGGCATGCTGATGGAGCTGATGGGAGGAATTTCGGGCTTCGTGGATCCGTGACTGGCAGGAAGCTGGATGGTGCTCTGGGGTGGCTCCGGCTGGGGAAGCTGTTGATGGGTCCTCGGCAGAGTTGTCGGAGGTGCGGCTCACTGGGGATCGTGCTGTGTGCGGACGGGCCCTGTCGGTCCGGGAGCTGTGGCACTGTCTCTGATTGCAGAACCTGTGTGTTACATCCTCAGCCCCCGCTGTGCCCCCTGGGGGGTCTGGGCAAGGGGGACCACTGGCTGGCCGGGTGCCAGCACCTTCTGCTAGTAGATCGGCATCTGAGGGGGCGGGGTCAGGTGTGATTACAAGGAGCCACAGGCTTTAAAACAGAACTCTAGGCCTTGCCTCATAGCCCTGTTGTGGAGTTTAGTTCACGCACCGCTACGTCCTGCATCCGATTTAATTCCCTGTTGACGACCCTGCTTGTATGAGATTCCTGCTCCTGTATTTGACCCGGCTTGGCTTTGACTATTCTCAATCTCTATCGTGTGTATTTGTCTGTCTGCGTGGTTTAGTGATTTAACCCCATGCTGGTTGCTGGGTTGATCACTCGCCGTTTGGTTTCTGCATTCCTGACTGCCCTGCACCTTGCATACTTCACGAACTGTCATTCATCATATCATGTTTCTGAGTGTGTCCTAGGCTTTCTGTCGGTCACGAAACCCTCAGAGCCTAGAGGCACTTCAGCTAGTCCTCTGAGTCTCTTGGTTCTTGAATTATACCTGTATTTTGTGCAGTTTCTGTGTTTATCTAGGAAGTATTGTTGCCCTTAAGGATCCTATCTCCGCTACTCTTGGGGAAGCGATATAGCTCCCATTACACTGTGGAAGTACGCCCTGATTATCTGGAGATCTTACCTGTGGCGGTGACGGATGCTGGTCCACTGCATTCTCCAATGACGGGACAGCCTGGCGGCCGCGGGCTGCTCCCAGCTTTACGGAGGAGTGGAGACCGATCTGCTACTGCCAGCTTTCTGGAGATATCGAGAGGTGTCCCCCCACCCCCGGGACGTCCACTGGAGACGCTAGTTGAGCCGAACGAGCTGTGCCTGCTGGACGGATGGCAGCGTATAGGAGAGCTGGGGGATGCATGCACTGCAGCTGTGGAAAGTATCCCCGTCCTGGAATATGATGTGTCCCGGCTGGATGTTGTCCCTACGAGGGCTGCGTGCCTCCTCGCTCTCTTGTTGGACACTGGCTGACTCCCCCTGGCCTGACCACCTTACCTTTCTGGCTGCTGACCCTTTGTTATCGCCCCCCCATCCCCCACTGTGATGACACCCCCTCATCCACCGCGGTCTGTACCTTGCCGGCTGTGGACTCTGTGGCCCGTCTTTTCTCCCGGGTCTCATTCTTGGAAGCGGGATGAGGGGCAGCCTTTGCTGGTTGCCAATGCTGGACACTGGCTAACGATCCCCGGCTGTTTTTTGAACACCCCGCTTTCCTGGCTGATACACCCTTGGCTGTGATTTGCGTCCCCCCCTTTTATTTTTTCAGCTTCCCCAAACACTGATGGCTCTGTTGACAGGTTTCTGAGGACTTTAGTTTATGTTTCTGTGGCAAGTTAACGCAGTATTTTTGAGTGTTTCTTCGCTGAGTATGTTACTTGGATGACTCCTACCCCCCCTGTTATTCCTCCCTTTCCCCTTTTTTTTTATGTTTTTATTTTTTACATGCCACCTCGTGCTGCAGGCCCCCCTTCCCCCCTTTTTTTTTTTTACTTTTTCTTTTGCATTTTGGGGTTCATTCGGGGTGTGCCATTGTGGCGGCCACCATGGCTCTGCCCGCCATAACTGGCCCTCGACTACGGTCCTTTGGACCTTTAGGAGTGAGTCAGGAAAGTCACATATTCGGCCTTTGCCACCTCCTTTTTTTTTTTTTCGATTCTGGGGCACTTTCTGGTATGTCTCCGCCCCCCCCCCTGCCTTCTTATTTGCTTACTTTACTATTTGCTGTATAACTGTATGATGATCCTGAGTGATCACTTTCATTTATTTTCAGTGGCTGATTGTACCGATGACATTCTTTCAAAATAAAAATTTTGAATACAAGAAAAAAAAAAAGTAGCAAGGTACTATAAATTAATACATGGGGGGCCTGGGGATTATTAATTAATATGGGAGGACCTGGGGATTATTACTTTATAAATGGGGGGCCTGGGGATTATTAATACATGTGGGGCCTGGGAATTATTAATTAATATGGAGGGACCTGGGGATTACTACTTTATAAATGGGGGGCCTGGGGATTATTAATTAATACATGGGGGGACCTGGGGATTATTAATTAATACATGGGGGACCTGGGGATTAATTAATATGGGGGGCCTGGTGATTATTAATTAATACATGGGGGGACCTGGGGATTATTAATTTATACATGGGAGGATCTGGGGGTTATTAATTTATACTTGGGGGCCTGGGGATTATTAATTAATACATGGGGGACCTGGGGATTATTAATTTATACATGGGAGGATCTGGGGGTTATTAATTTATACTTGGGGGCCTGGGGATTATTAATTAATACATGGGGGGACCTGGGGATTATTAATTAATATGGGGGACCTGGGGATTAATTAATATGAGGGGACCTGGAGATTATTAATTAATACATGGGGGCCTGGGGATTATTAATACATGTTGGGACCTGGGGGTTATTAATTTATACATGGGGGGGCCTGGGGATTATAAATGTATGGGGGGACTTGGGGAGTATTATATAAGTGGGGACTTGGGGAGTTTTATATATGGGGGGACCTGGAGAGTATTATATATGGGGGGACCTGGAGAGTATTATATATGGGGGTCTGGTGGGTTATTAATTATATATAAGGGGAGAAGAAATGTAATCATTATAAATAAATGGCATGGCATTAAGCTCTCGAGCAGGGTCCTCTCTCCTGTGTGTTTTGTGTATGTATATATGTTGTCTCTCCCATAGTACAGCGCTACGGAACTTGTTGGTGCTTTATAAATGCTTGTTTTATATTAATGACATGGCAATTGCCTGCCTTATGTGAGTTTATGTGAAGAGTTGGGTCATGGATGGAGTCTGGGGGGGCCCTTGCTTTATTTGGTCCGGGGGCCCTGAGTCTCGTCAGTCTGCCCCTGGTACAGTACTGTGCAAAAGTTTTAGGCAGGTGTGAAAAAATGCTGTAAACAAAGAATGCTTTCAGAAATATAAATCCTGATTGTTTATATTTGTCAATTTTCAACATGCAAAGTGAGCGAACAAAAGAAAAATCTAAATCAAATCAATATTTGGTGTTACCACCTTTTGCCTTCAAACCAGCATCAATTCTCACAGGTCCACTTGCACAAAGTCAGGGATTTTATAGGATTATAGTCAGGTGTATGATCAACCAATTCTACCAAACAGGTGCTAATGATCATCAATGTCACACGTAGGGTGAAACCCAGTCATGAACTGAAACAGAAACAGCAGTGTAGGAGGCTTAAAACTGGGTGAGGAACAGCCAAACTCTGCTACCAAGGTGAGGTTGTGAAAGACCGTTTCATGTCATGGCAAGATTGAGCACAGCAACAAGACACAAGGTAGTTATACTGCATCAACAAGGTCTCTCCCAGACAAAGATTTCAAAGCAGACTGGAGTTTCAAGATGTGTTGTTCAAGCTCTTTTAAAGAAGCACAAAGAAACGGGCAACGTTGAGGATCGTAGATGCAGTGGTCGGCGAAGGAAACTTAGTGCAGCAAACGAAAGACACATCAAGCTTATTGCCCTTCGAAATCGGAAGGGCCATCAGCTCAGAACTGGCAGAAACCAATGGGACCCAGGTACACCCACCTACTGTCCGGAGAAGTCTGGCCAGAAGTGGTCTTCATGGAAGAGTTGCAGCCAAAAAGCCATACCTCCGACGTGGGAACAAGGCCAAGCGACTAAAGTATGCACGAAAATATAGGAACTGGGGTGCAGAACAATGGCAGCAGGTGCTCTAGACTGATGAGTCAAAATTTAAAATATTTGGCTGTAGCAGTAGGCAGTTTGTTCGTCGAAGGGCTGGAGAGCGGTACAATAATGAGTGTCTGCAGGCAACAGTGAGGCTGGGTTCACACCTGAGCGTATCTCATATGCGCGTTTTACGAGCGTTTTTGACAGAAACGTGCGTCGTAAGGGCGTGCTTTGAAGTCTATGGCTGCAAACGCGCTGTAATACGCCACAAAGAAGCTCCTGTACTTCTTTGGGAGTAGGGTGTTTTACAGCGCGTTCCGACGAGCTGTAAAACGCCCACGTGTGAACCATGCCTGAAACATGGTGGAGGTTCCTTGAACGTTTGGGGCTGCATTTCTGCAAATGGAGTTGGAGATTTGGTCAGGAATAATGGTGTTCTCAATGCTGAGAAATACAGGCAGATACTTATCCATCATGCAATACCATCAGGGAGGAGTAGGATTGGCCCCAAATTTATTCTGCAGCAGGACAACGACCCCAAACATACAGCCAAAGTCATTAAGAACTATCTTCAGCGTAAAGAAGAACAAGAAGTACTTGAAGTGATGGCCCCCACAGAGCCCTGATCTCAACATCATCAAGTGTGTCTGGGATTACATGAAGAGACAGAAGGATGTGAGAAAGTCTACATCCACAGAAGATCTGTGCTTAGTTCTCCAAGATGTTTGGAACAAGCTACCAGTCGAATTTCTTCAAAAACTGTCTCCAAGTGTACCTAGAAGAATTGCTGCTGTTTTGAAGGCAAAGGGTGGTCACCCCAAATAATGATTTGATTTAGATTTCTCTTCTGTTTATTCACTGCATTTTGTTCATTTATGAACATAAATGTGTAACACTTCCATTTGTGAAAGCATTCTTTGTTTACAGCAGTTTTTCACACCTGCCTAAAACTTTTGCACGGTACTGTCTCTCCCATTGTACAAGGAATTTGGTGGCACTTTATAAATACTTGTAACTGTACATATTAGAGGTGATGGGGAAAATAAGCTTCTGACTGTGTTTTTAATTGCAGCACTGCAGAATATCTTGGCATTTATTTATAAAGTGCCAACATATTCTGCAGCGCAGTACAATAAAAGTAAATGTCATTTTATTAGGGCTACAGCTTATGCTTATATTCTTAAAGCACCAACATATTCTGCAGCGCAGTACAATAAAAATACAAGCAGAAGCTGTAACCCTAATTAACTGAAATCTATATATATAAACGCGAACGTCCTGACTGACTGACTGACTGACTGACTCATCAACGCCCATCTGAAACCGTTTAACCTAGGAACGTGAAATTTTGAAGGTGCACTGTTTTTATGGGGGGGTGAAAAAAGGGGGTTGAATATTTTAAATATTTTAAACAAGATACCTATATCTTAAAAACAGAAGATGTTACAGACGTGAAAATCGGTATTTAGATTCTTCTTGATAAATCAAAAAACACGCATTTTACCGTTTTTCAAAAATTCAACTGGGGGGCAAAAAAAGGGGGGTTGAATATTTAAAATATTTTAAACAGGATACCTATATCTTAAAAACAGAAGATGGTACAGACGTGAAAATCGGTATTTAGATTCATCTTGACAAATAAAAAAACACGTATTTTACCATTTTCTGAAAATTCCTTGGGGGGCAAAAAGAAGGGTTGAATACTTTTATCATAAATGCGAAAGTCCTGACTGATTGACTCATCAACGCCCAGCTGAAACCGTTTAACCTAGGAATGTGAAATTTTGAAGGTGCACTGTTTTTATGATTTAGGCGCCCACTAAGGAAGGATTTTTGGAAAATCCACCCATAAGGGGGTGAAAAAGGGGTTGAATATTTTAAGCAGGATACCTATAGCTCAAAAACAGAAGATGCTACAGATGTGAAAATCGGTATTTAGATTCGTCCTGAAAAATAAAAAAAACGTATTTTACCGTTTTCAAAAATCCAAGTGGGGGGCCAATAAAGGGGGTTGAATATTTTAAACAGGATACCTGTATCTCCTAAACAGACGATGTTACAGTCCTGAAAATTGGTATTTAGATTTGTCTTGAAAAATAAAACAACACGTATTTTACCATGTTCTGAAAATTCCTTAGGGGGGGGGAAACGGGGGTTGAATACCTTTATCAGTAAACCTATATTTCAAAAACCGAAGATGTTACGGGTGTAAAATTTGGTATTTACAATCTTCGTGAAAAAAACCAAACATGTTTTTTGCCATTTTCCACAAATCCAATGGGGGGGGGGGTCGGGGGAAAGGGGTCTGAATATTTTTATCACTATTCCTATATTTCAAAAATCAAAGATGTTACAGACGTGAAATTTGGTATTTGCAATCTTCTTGAAAAATAAAAACAGGTGTTTTGCCATTTTCCAAAAATCCCAAGGGGGATGAAAAAAAGGGGGGCTGAATACTTTTAAACAGGATACCTATATCTCAAAAACAGAAGATGTAACATCTTCTGTTTTGAAAATTGGTATTTAGATTCGTCTTGAGAAACAAAAAAACACCTATTTTACCATTTTCCAAAAATTCAGTGGGAGGGGGCAAAAAGGGGGGGGTTGAATACTTTTATCAGTATACCTATATTTCAAAAAACAAAGATATTACAGGTGTGAAATTTGGTATTTACAATCTTCGTGAAAAAACCCAAACATGTGTTTTGCCATTTTCCACAAATCCAAATAAGGGGGGGGTCGAGGGAAAGGGGTCTGAATACTTTTATCAGTATATCTATAGTTCAAAAACCAAGATGTTACAGGTGTGAAGTTTGGTAATTACAATCTTTTGAAAATAAAGAAACACGTGTTTTACCATTTTCCAAAAATCCAAGTGGGGGGGTAAAAAAGGGGGGGTGAATACTTTTAAACAGGATACCTACATCTCAAAAACAGAAGATGTTACAGATGTGAAAATTGGTATTTAGATTTGCCTTGAGAAACAAATAAACACCTATTTTACCATTTTCCAAAAATCCAGTGGGAGGGGGAAAAAGTGGGGTTGAATACTTTTATCAGTATACCTATATTTCCAAAAACCAAAGATGTTACAGGTGTGAAATCTGGCACTTACAATCTTTTTGAAAAATAAAAAAAACACATGTTTTACCATTTTCCAAGAATCCCACGTGGTGGGTAAAAAAAGGGGGGTGAATACTTTTAAACAGGATACCTATATCTCAAAAACAGAAGATGTTACAGACGTGAAAATTGGTATTTAGATTCGTCTTGAAAATAAAACAACACATATTTTACCATTTTCCAAAAATCCAGTGGGGGGGCAAAAAGGGGATGAATACCTTTATCACTATACCTATATTTCAAAAACCAATGATATTTCAAGTGTGAAATTCGATATTAACAATCTTCGTGCAAAAAAAAAAAAACATGTTTTACCATTTTCCGAAAATCCAGTTAAGGGGGGTGGGGGAAAGGGATGTGAATACTTTTATCAGTATACCTATATATTTCAAAAATCAAAGATGTTACAGGTGTGAAATTTGGCACTTACATTCTTCTTGAAAAATAAAAAAAACACATGTTTTACCATTTTCCAAGAATCCCACGTGGTGGGTAAAAAAAGGGGGGTGAATACTTTTAAACAGGATACCTATATCTCAAAAACAGAAGATGTTACAGACGTGAAAATTGGTATTTAGATTCGTCTTGAAAAATAAAACAACACATATTTTACCATTTTCCAAAAATCCAGTGGGGGGGCAAAAAGGGGATGAATACCTTTATCACTATACCTATATTTCAAAAACCAATGATATTTCAAGTGTGAAATTCGATATTAACAATCTTCGTGCAAAAAAAAAAAAACATGTTTTACCATTTTCCGAAAATCCAGTTAAGGGGGGTGGGGGAAAGGGATGTGAATACTTTTATCAGTATACCTATATATTTCAAAAATCAAAGATGTTACAGGTGTGAAATTTGGCACTTACATTCTTCTTGAAAAATAAAAAAACATGTGTTTTACAATTTTCCAAAAATCCCAAGTGGGGGGGAAAACAATTTTAAAAAACAATTTTAACAAATCCTAAAATCCACGCGAGCGAAGCCGCAGGCAAATGCTAGTTTATTTATAAACGTCAACATATTCTGCAGCGCAGTATAATAAAAATACAAGTAGTGACCCTAAAAGAAGAAACCGTGATATGGTAAAGACAGATTTTTTTTTTTTTAATCAGGACAAGTAGATCTTCTTGAGGGACAAGTAGATCAGACACCACTTTAGTCCGTTGGACAAGTAGATTGTAGATTTGTTTTATAATTTCCACACCCCTGCACTATACATGTTTTTGTGAAGTGCCAATAAATGGTGCAACTATTTTTTAGATATCATGTAATTTTATAGAAAATAAATAAGGTGTAAAGTGAAGGACTGAAACAAAAAACAGAATGGCTCACTTTAATGTTTTTTTTGATAAGCTAGAAACAGTGAAAGGTTAAGAGTAGGGATGCACCGATACCACTTTTTTAAGACCGAGTACGAGTACCGATACTTTTAAAAAGTACTCACCGATACCGAGTACCGATACTTTTCTTTACTGTCATGTGACGCTTTCCAATAAGAACAGACCATATAAAAATGCCCCAGCTCACACATGGATTTGCCCCAGCTCACACATGGATTTGCCCCAGCTCACACATGGGTATTGCCCCCAGCTCATGGATATGCCACAGCTCACTCATGGATATGCCCCAGCTCACACATGGGTATTGCCCCCAGCTCATGGATATGCCCCCCAGCTCACACATGGATATGCCCCAGCTCACACATGGGTATTGCCCCCAGCTCATGGATTTGCCCCAGCTCACTCATGGATATGCCCCCCAGCTCACACATGGGTATTGCCCCCACCTCATGGATTTGCCCCAGCTCACTCATGGATATGCCCCCTAGCTCACACATGGGTATTGCCCCCCAGCTCATGGATATGCCCCAGCTCACACATGGATTTGCCCCCAGCTCACACATGGATTTGCCCCAGCTCACACATGGATTTGCCCCCACAGCTCATGTCCCCCCCCGCAACGATACTTACCTTCCTGAGCGACGCCGGGAATGTCTCCGCGCGTGCGCTCGTTGGAAGGACCCCAGCCGCGACCACGTGGGACCATGTGATCGCGGCCGGGGTCCTTCCAACGAGCGCGCGCGCGGAAACTTTCCCGACGCCGCTCAGAAAGGTAAGTATGAACACAGTGAGCAGCTGCAGGGCCTGTCAGAATGCCGATAGAGCATTCGGACAGGCCCTGCAGCTGCTCTCCGCGACGATACTTACCTTCCTGAGCGACGCCGGGAAAGTTTCTGCGTGCGCGCTCTTTGGAAGGACCCCGGCCGCGATCACATGGTCCCACGTGGTCGCGGCTGGGGTCCTTCCAACAAGCGCACGCGCGGAGACATTCCCGGCATCGCTCAGGAAGGTAAGTATTGCGGAGAGCTCCAGGGGCGGCTTTCCAAATGCCGATAGAGCATTCGGACAGCCGCCGCAGCCCCTCGGATGCCGGCAAGCCGGCTCAATGCCGGCTTCCGGTATCGGGAAAAATATCGGGGGGTACTGCACGAGTACCAAGTACTCCTGCAGTACCCAGTATCGGCCCCGATACCGATACTAGTATCAGTATCGGTGCAACCCTAGTTAAGAGGGAATGGTACTTTATAGATCATAGCTATTGCTAAAGTATAACACCTTTTCAATTCCATATCTTTTCATCTATGTTGTAAAATTATTAGGCAATTCTTCACTTTTCCTGCTGTGGCGATATACCACCATTCCATGAAAAATGTTTACTGGCCAAAAGGTAAAGGGCTACAACACCCATGATTATCTGGGCATCTAGTGCACTCAAAAAATTCTGGGAATTGTAGGCATCAACATCTGTGGGGCTGTGAATTTAACAGGTAGATTATCTTACGCCCCAATCCTCTGGTGTGAGCAATTGCTAACGAAAAAACCTAGCGCAAGTCTCTAAAGCTTAGCACCTGACGACTCACCAACAGATCATCTTGTCCGCGGGAGTCTGTGTACAAGGTCATTTAGCGCACGCTAGGGAAACGCTAAAACCCGGGCTGAGACCCAGCGCTAATGCGGTTGTGTACAGGATAGAACTGCTGTTTTCCAGTGCAGACTGCTGGGCCATACCTATCCCCTGCTCTCAAAAGCATTTTTTAAAAAAAATATTTTTTGGATGTGGATGTTGTTGGTAGTTCAAAACGAAGATTATTGAAATTTTATACTAACTTGTTTAACCCCTTCCTGACCGCGGATGTACATTCTAACCTCCTTCCCTATACTCACCTTCTGTCCAAGCACCCGTGGCAGTCTGGCAGGCTTTAAGTCTGCCCCGCCTATTCAGGGGGCCCAGCAGTCGCGATGACATCATCGCCAGGTGCCCCACAGTGCCCTCAGTGGAAAATAGGAAAGGGTAGTGAGGGCTCCTTTGGAGCCCTCTCCTTCCCAAACCGCTCCCCTTTGAAAAAAAAGAAAGGTCCCAAAGGAAAGGGGAGCGTCTCCCCTTTTCAGCAGTACATCTCTTTAACCCCTCCGTTACAGGATCACGATTAGGCGTCAAATCACGATTCAAACCCGGAAGTGGCTGACATCTTGGATGTCAGCCAAGCCTCTGGGTCACCCGCCCCAGCCACTGATGTCCTCACTGTAGCAGATTAGAGATGGGAGATGGGGCAGATTAGATCTGTATTTCTATCTACCGTATATACTCGGGTATAAGCCGAGTTTTTTTACTCAAATTTTGAGTCAAAAAAACGTGATTCGGCTTATACCCGAGTCAACAGCATGAGTCCGTCTGTGTTGAAGGGGATGCGGCTGCGTGCAGGCGCAGCCGGTCACGTGGTCTGGCTAATCAAGTGGTACTGAGTCTCTCTACCACCTGACTGGCCGGACTGCGTGACCTGCGCACGCACGCAGCCGCATCCCCTTCAACACGGATGGACTCACGCTGTTCAGGACCGGGCAGGCACTCCCGCTGCCCGGCATCTGGGCCCCCTCAACCCCTGCTGGATCCGGAGCTGGGGCAAGTATCCATGTGAGAGCTGGCTGCCGCTGGGACAATATCCAGGTGAGAGCTGGGGCAAATCCATGAGCTGGGGGCAAATCCATGTGTGAGCTGGGGCATATCCATGAGCTGGGGCAAATCCATGTGTCAGCTGGGACATATCCATGTGTGAGCTGGGGCAAATCCATGAGCTGGGGCATATCCATGTGTGAGCTGGGGCAAATCCATGTGCTGGGGCAAATCCATGTGTAAGCTGGGGCATATCCATGTGTGAGCTGGGGCAAATCCATGTGCTGGGGCAAATCCATGTGTGAGCTGGGGCATATCCATGTGCTGGGGCAAATCCATGTGCTGGGGCAAATCCATGTGCTGGGGCAAATCCATGTGTGAGCTGGGGCATATCCATGTGTGAGCTGGGGCAATATCCATGAGCTGGGGCAATATCCATGTGAGAGCTGGGGCAATATCCATGTGTGAGCTGGGGCAATATCCATTAAATATATATTTTTTGGTATCTATTTTTATTTTTGAAATTTACCAGTGGCTGCTGCATTTCCCACTTAGGCTTATACGCGAGTCAATAAGTTTTCACAGGTTTTTTGGGAAAAAGTAGGGGGGTCGGCTTATACACGGGTCTGCTTATACCCGAGTATATATGGTATATAAGGGTCTGCCTGTGTATATGTGTCTATGTGCTTGTTTATACATATCTCCTCCATATAGAGTCATATTCATATTTGTGTCTGACCATTTCGGGAACGTGTCTCAGTGTCCACAGCTGTCTCGAGTAAGTGCTAAAATGTAATTAAAATGGTTAACTTTCTCCCCTGGGGGGAGGATATAACACGTGGATGTAAAATGGAATGTCTTTTGTGAACTGACATGTCGTGTAGCCTATTAGTTGCACCTTGGGAACCAGCCCGGCACCAAGATGTAGGTCCTATCTTCAAAGAAGGAAGCCCATCCCTTGATCCCTAAGGGGGGTCTGGGGTGAAGATGGACACCTTTGGGCAATTAAAAATTAACGACGCAACGCACGGAGCGTGCCCAGAACTCTGCCTGCTGGGATATGTAGTGCAGGAGGCTGGGCCATTTGTGGGTGGGTTTTGGAAGGACAAGGAAGCGTATAAATTCTGAAGCTTGCCATGTGCTTGCTGCTGATCAGAGGGGGTTCACGCTGCATGCGTGATGGTCTGTCCATCCTTCAAAGCTTCAGCCCCAGAAGTACACGGATGCTCCTAATAGCTTACTGACGTGAGTAAGGGTCTGTGGTTTTAATCCCTTTCTTTTATTTGTTGTGTACTGTGTAATTATCAATTGATTATATACATTTTTCCTGTAACAAATGCACTGCGATATATAGTTTTTTCTATATCATAATAAATATTCCTTATTACGTTCTGTTTCTGCCTGATATTCGATCCATGCTAACTGAAGAGACTGGAGTATTGCTTGTTGTTTTAAGCTCGAGTAGCTACGAAATTGTGAGTTGCGGTCGCTGGGGACGGTTGGGTAAGCAGGCGGGGATTGTTGTCTACGCAGTCACTGTCTGGGTCTAGGATAGACAGACAGCGGGGTTGCTTAGCCCTGCGTCTCTCGCTGCGATGCGCGTAGTGTCCATGAGGACTGGTGGCAGCGTAACTAATAGAATAAGAAAGTAGTCCAGGGATTGTGGGAGACGTAGTCACTACCCGATTCAAGAGAAGACTAGTACTGCGATACACTCCTGGAGATCATGTCATCGCGCTCTACGTGCCTGTTGTGAGAGAAAGTGTGGCCGGGACGGTTAGATAAGCGTATGCGTGGATTGTGGTCTACGCAGTCATTATCTGGGTCTAGGATAGACAGATAGTGAGCGGCTTAATACGGCGTCTTTCGCAGCAGCGCGCATAGTGGTTGTGACAATCACCATATGTGCGATGATGTCAGTCGGCCAGTTAACCCCCAACCTGCTGAGTGGAGATAAGGGGATATTTTGGATCCCTGTATCTCCCGATCTGTGGCAGTTAGAGGGCAATGTATGACAGCATTGGAAAGGGCAGATCGTGGCCTAGTTTTGGTGTAACAAAAAATTAATAAAGAAAAAAAATAATTCAAAACAAGTGTTTTTTTGTAAAAAAAATTCTTGTTTGGGGGTATAATAAAATAGGGCTTTAATTGATGTTTAAACATGATGAGGATAAAATGATCAAAATGAGCTCAGCGCACAGAGTTGATCTGCCTCAGAAATCGGGTATTTCTAATCACAGGACACAATTTTGAAACTATTTAGCCGGGGTCTTTTTGGCAGTTGTAGATTTTGGAAATTCAATTTAGAAAAAGTGTGTTTTTTCCATATTTCATAAATGTTTTTATATTAAATTATAAGATATGATGGAAATAATGGTACCTTTAGAAAGTCCATTTAATGGCGATAAAAACGGTATATAATATGTGTGGGTTGCATAAACGAGTAAGAGGAAAAATTGACCTAAACACAAACAGCGCAATAACGTAAAAACAGCAGCAGGCACTTTCAGACAGACAATCGTAAAACCGCCTAGTTAATAAAGGTGCCCATTTTTAAATGAGTCAGTATAAAATTAAAATGATCTCGGTTTTAAACTACCTACATATAGGAGGCATCAGCACCAAGAAATTATTTTTTTTTAAAATGATCAACCAATTAATTGTTTTCTGGACTACATATGGTCAACTTGATATGGATTGACCCAGCGGTCACATGACATTAAATAAAAGTAAATGTACTTGGTATTGGTGAGTACCTGAAAAACCATTTCAGTACTCTTTTATATATATATATATATATATATAAAATAGGTATGCACCGATACCACATTTTTACGACCGAGTACGAGTACCGATACTTTTTTTCAAGTACTCACCGATACCGAGTACCGATACTTTTTTTTATGTCATGTGACTGCTTTCCAATAAGAAGAGACCTCATATAAAAATGCCCCCAGCTCTCATGAATATGCCCCCAGCTTTCATGGATATGCCCCCAGCTCTCATGGATATGCCCCCAGCTCTCATAGATATTGCCCCCCAGCTCTCATAGATATTGCCCCCAGCTCATGGATATGCCCCCCAGCTCATGGATTATGCCCCCCAGATCATGGATTATGCCCCCCAGCTCATGAATACTGCCCCAGCTCATGGATACTGCCCAAGCTCATGGATATGCCCCAGCTCATGGATATGCCCCAACTCATGGATATGCCCCAGCTCATAGATTTGCCCGAGCTCATGGATATGCCCCAGCTCATGGATTTCCCCCAGCTCATGGATATGCCCCAGCTCGTGGATTTGCCCCAGCTCATGGATATGCCCCAGCTCGTGGATATACCCCAGCTCATGGATTTGCCCCCCCAGCTCGTGGATACTGCCCCAGCTCGTGAAAATGCCCCCCCCACCTCACCTGGCACTCTCCGCGATCATACTTACCTTCCTGAGCGACGCCGGGAAAGTCTTTGAGCATGCGCTCGTTGGAAGGCCCCCGGCTGCGATCACGTGGAACCACGTGATCGCGGCTGGGGGCCCTCCAACGAGCGCACGAGCAGAAACTTTCCCGGCGTCGCTCAGGAAGGTAAGTATGATCGCGGAGAGCTCCAGGTGCCCGTCCGAATGCTCTATCGGCATTCGGACAGGCCCTGCAGCTGCTCACCGCGTTCATACTTACCTTCCAGAGCGGCGCCGGGAAAGTTTCTGCGCTTGCGCTCGTTGGAAGGCCCCCATCCGCGATGACATGGTCCCATGTGATCGCGGCTGGGAGCCTTCCAATGAGCGCACGCGCAAAGACTTTCCCGGCGTCGCTCAGGAAGGTAAGTATGAACGCGGAGAGCAGCTGCAGGCAGGGCCTGTCCGAATGCCGATAGAGCATTTGGACAGCCGCTCCAGCCCCTCGGATGCCGGCAAGCCGGCTCAATGCCGGTTTCCGGTATCGGGGAAAATATCGGGGGTACTGCACGAGTACCAGGTACTCCTGCAGTACCCGGTACTAGTATCGGTGCAACCTAGGGATGCACCGATACCACTTTTTTAAGACCGAGTACGAGTACCGATACTTTTTAAAAGTACTCACCGATAACGAGTACCGATACTTTTCTTTAATGTCATGTGACGCTTTCCAATAAGAACAGACCATATAAAAATGTCCCCAGCTCACATGTATATATCCCCCCCAAGATATATATACAGTTGTGTTCAAAATTATTCAACCCCCACTGAAATTGAGTGTTTTGGCCAGTTTGACATTGATTTTGATCATTCAGTCATCTTGCTTACAATTACATCAAAGAGGCACGTGTAGGTCAGACAAATATAACATAACATTTATAATGAAATAACCACAAATGTCTTTTCTGTGCTCACATCATTATCAGTTTCATTCAACCCCCAAGTGACATTCAATCTTAGTACTTAGTACAACATCCTTTTACAGTTATAACAGCTTTTAAACGTGAAGCATAGCTTGACACAAGTGTCTTGCAGCCATCTACGGGTATCTTCGCCCATTCGTCATGGGCAAAAGCCTCCAGTTCAGTCACATTCTTAGGCTTGCGCACTGCAACTGCTTTCTTTAAGTCCCACCAGAGGTTCTCAATCGGATTTAAGTCAGGTGACTGCGATGGCCACTCCAAAATGTTCCAGCCTTTAATCTGCAACCATGCTCTAGTGGACTTGGAGGTATGCTTGGGATCATTGTCCTGTTGAAAGGTCCAACGTCTCCCAAGCCTCAGGTTTGTGACGGACTGCATCACATTGTCATCCAATATCTCCTGGTACTGAAGAGAATTCATGGTACTTTGCACACGCTGAAGCTTCCCTGTACCTGCAGAAGCAAAACAGCCCCAAAGCATGATTGATCCCCCGCCATGCTTCACAGTAGGCAAGGTGTTCTTTTCTTCATAGGCCTTGTTCTTCCTCCTCCAAACATAGTGTTGATCCATGGGCCCAAACAGTTCTAATTTTGTTTCATCAGTCCACAGAACACTATCCCAAAACTTCTGTGGTTTGTCCACATGACTTTTGGCATACTGCAGTTGACTCTTCTTATTCTTTGGAGACAACAAGGGGGTGCGCCTGGGAGTTCTGGCATGGAGGCCTTCATTACGCAGTGTGCGCCGTATTGTCTGAGCTGAAACTTCAGTACCCACATCTGACAAATCTTTTCTCAGTTCCTCAGCAGTCACACGGGGACTTTTCTCCACTCTACGCTTCAGGTAGCGCACAGCAGTCGAAGTCAGCATCTTCTTTCTGCCACGACCAGGTAGCGTTTCAACAGTGCCCTTTGCCTTGAATTTGCGAATGATGCTTCCTATGGTCTCTCTTGGTATGTTTAACATCTTTGCAATCTTCTTATAGCCATTGCCCATCCTGTGAAGAGTAATCACCTCTTCTCTTGTCCTCCTGGACCATTCTCTTGACTTCACCATGTTTGTAACCACACCAGTAAATGTCTAGAAGGAGCTGAGTATCACAGTCATTTTAAAGCTGCCTAATTGGTGCTTATTATGCTTTATTGCTGCTCCGTGACATCCACAGGAGTTTTCAATACCTGATTGAAAACACTTGAATGAACCTCTGTTCTTCAGAGTGGTAGTCTTTAAGGGGTTGAATAATTGTGTCAATCAAGAATTCACAAAAGAAACATTTACTACTGTATTACAAAACCAATTGATGTCATTTTAGTTGCATATGGTTCTTTAAAAAGTCCTTGTAGGATTTCATTCTGAATACAATTACAAATGTACACTAAATTCCCTAAAACCCTTTACAGCATTGGGGGTTGAATAATTTTGAACACAACTGTATATTCATACTGTCCCAGCTCATGGATTTGCCCCAGCTCATGGATTTGCCCCAGCTCATGGATTTGCTCCAGCTCATGGATTTGCCCCAGCTCATGGGATATGCCCCAGCTCATGGATATGCCCCAGCTCGTGGATACTGCCCCCAGCTCATGGATATGCCCCAGCACATGGATACTGCCCCAGCACATGGATATGCCCCAGCTCATGGATATGCCCCAGCTCATGGATACTGTCCCCCAGCTCATGGATATGCCCCAGCTCAAACATGGATATGCCCCAGCTCACACGTGGATATGCCCCAGCTCACACATGGATACTGCCCCAGCTCACACATGGATATGCCCCAGCTCACACATGGATATGCCCCAGCTCATGGATATGCCTCAGCTCACACATGGATATGCCCCAGCTAACACATGGATTTTCCCCAGCTCACACATGGATATGCCCCAGCTCACACATGGATATGCCCCAGCTCACACATGGATTTGCCCCAGCTCATGCATATACCCCAGCTCACACATGGATATGCCCCAGCTCACACATGGATTTGCCCTAGCTCATGGATATGCCCCAGCTCCCTCATGGATATACCCCAGCTCACACATGGATCCTCCCCCCCCCCGGCACTCTCCGCGACCATACTTACCTTCCTGGGCGATGCCGGGAAAGTCTCCGCACGTGCGCTCGTTGGAAGGCCCCCAGACGCGACCACGTGGGACCATGTGATCGCGGCTGGGGGCCCTCCAACGAGCGCACGCGCGGGAACTTTCCCGACGTCGCCCAGGAAGGTAAGTATCATCGCGGAGAGCTCCAGGTGCCTGTCCGAATACTATATCGGCATTCGGACAGGCCCTGCCGCTGCTCACTGTGTTCATACTTACCTTGCTGAGCGACGCCGGGAAAGTTTCTGAGCGTGCACTCGTTGGAAGGCCCCCAGACGCGACCACGTGGGACCATGTGATCGCGGCTGGGGGCCCTCCAACGAGCGCACGCGCGGGAACTTTCCCGACGTCGCCCAGGAAGGTAAGTATCATCGCGGAGAGCTCCAGGTGCCTGTCCGAATACTATATCGGCATTCGGACAGGCCCTGCCGCTGCTCACTGTGTTCATACTTACCTTGCTGAGCGACGCCGGGAAAGTTTCTGAGCGTGCACTCGTTGGAAGGCCCCCAGCAGCGATCACATGGTCCCACGTGGTCGCGGCTGGGGGCCTTTCAACGAGCGCACGCGCAGAGACTTTCCCGGCGTCGCTCAGTAAGGTAAGTATAAACACAGTGAGCAGCTGCAGGGCCTGTCCGAATGCCGATAGAGCATTCGGACAGCTGCCCCAGCCCCTCGGATGCCGGCAAGTCGGCTCAATGCCGGCTTCCAGTATCGGGGAAAATATCGGGGGTACTGCACGAGTACCAAGTACTCCTGCAGTACCCGGTATCGGCACCGATACTAGTATCGGTATCTGTAGAACCCTAGTGCAACCCTAATAAAAAGCATATTCACGCCCGTTCATTGCGAACCAAATTTCCACCATTTTATTCAGCAAAGCTCAGAGTTAAGAAATTTTCACCATGTGGTAAAAGCTGGTATTATGCACCCGTGCATGGAGATGTTGTTGCAGGTTTTTAAATGTGTTTGTCTGGAGTGCTCTCTCCGTGGTTTTGTTATATATATATATATATATATATATATACACACACATATGTTAATATATACAACCATATATAGTTATACACACATAAACTAATAAATATACCTAAATATATAAATATAAATAAATATGCACACACTTTCACATATAATTAAATATACAGTCAGGTCCAGAAATATTGGGACAGCGACACAATTCTAACATCTCTGGCTCTGTACACCACAATGGAGTTGGAATGAAACAAACACGATGTGCTTTAACTGCAGACTGTCAGCTTTAATTTGAGGGTATGTACATCCAACTCAGGTGAACGGTGTAGGACTTACAGCAGTTTGCAGATGTGCCCCCACTTGTTAAGGGACCAAAGGTACTGGGACAGAATAATAATCATAAATCAAACTTTCCCTTCTTAATACTTGGTTACAAATCCTTTGCAGTCAATCACAGCCTGAAGTCTGAAACGCATAGACATCACCAGACGCTGGGTTCCATCCCTGGTGATGCTCTGCCACGCCTCTACTGCAACTGTCTTCAGTTCCTGCTTGTTCTTGGGGCATTTTCCCTTCAGTTTTGTCTTCAGCAAGTGAAATGCATGCTCAACGGGATTCAAGTCAGGTGATTGACTTGGCCATTGCATAACATTCCACTTCTGTCCCTTCAAAAACTCTTTGGTTGCTTTTGCAGTATGCTTTGGGTCATTGTCCATCTGCACTGTGAAGCGCCGTCCAATGAGTTCTGCAGCATTTGGCTGAATGTGAGCAGATAATATTGCCCAAAACACTTCAGAATTCACCCTGCTGCTTTTGTCAGCAGTCACATCATCAATAAATACAAGAGAACCAGTTCCATTGGCAGCCATACATGCCCACGCCATGACACTACCACCACCATGCTTCACTGATGAGGTGGTATGCTTAGGATCATGAGCAGTTCCTTTCCATCTCCATACTCTTCTCTTCCCATCACTCTGGTACAAGTTGATCTTGGTCTCATCTGTCCATAGGATCTTGTTCCAGAACTGTGAAGGCTTTGTTAGGTGTTGTTTGGCAAACTCTAATCTGGCCTTCCTGTTTTTGAGGCTCACCAATGGTTTACATTTTATGGTGAACCCTCTGTATTCACTCCGGTGAAGTCTTCTCTTGATTGTTGACTTTGACACACATACACCTACCTCCTGGAGAGTGTTCTTGATCTTGCCAACTGTTGTGAAGGGTGTTTTCTTCACCAGGGAAAGAATTCTTCGGTCATCCACCACAGGTGTTTTCCGTGGTCTCCCGGGTCTTTTGGTGTTGCTGAGCTCACCGGTGCGATCCTTCTTTTTGAGAATGTTCCAAACTGTTGTTTTGGCCACACCTAATGTTCTTGCTATCTCTCTGATGGGTTTGTTTTGTTTCTTCAGCCTAATGATGGCTTGCTTCACTGATAATGACAGCTCTTTGGATCTCATCTTGAGAGTTGACAGCAACAGATTCCAAATGCAAAGAGCACACTTGAAATGAACTCTGGGCCTTTTATCTGCACATTGTAATTGGGGTAATGAGGGAATATCACACAACTGGCCATGGAGCAGCTGAGAAGGCGATTGTCCCATTACCTTTGGTCCCTTAACAAGTGGGAGGCACATCTGCAAACTGCTGTTAAATCCTACACCGCTCACCTGAGTTGGATGTACATACCCTCAAATTAAAGCTGACAGTCTGCAGTTAAAGCACATTGTGTTAGTTTCATTCCAACTCCATTGTGGTGGTGTAGAGACAAAGATGTTAGAATTGTGTCGATGTCCCAATATTTCTGGACCTGACTGTATATATAGAAAAACAAATAAAAGAACATATTATCTGTATATTTTATATATTTTGCTCAGTATAGCTCCAGACCTGAAGAAGAGAGTACTCTTGAAAGCTTGTCTTTTAAATGTAACGTTCGTCCATTAAAAAAGGCAGGGCTTGACAAAGCCAGGAGCCTGGTAGCCACTGGCTCCTAGAATTTTACTCCTGGCTCCTAAATTTCCAGTTTATTTTACACCAATCTAAAAGCAGTCTTTGGCATCTAAAAACATCTAGTTGGCTTCAAATGTTTTCTTCCTGTCTCCTAAATTTAATGTAAATATATCCAGCCCTGGTGTATGTATTTATGTATGAGGTCTGTTGTGTGTGTGTGTCTGCAGTGGGTAAATAGGGTGTCCAATGACAACAGAGCAAAGAAAATAAGTAAATAAAACAATATCACAACGTCACAAGGTACAGATGTTAACAACACAAATAATATAATAAGTATATATATCAGAGCGGCCAAACTGATATTAGAAGCAACGGTCTACACGTCTAGGCTCAAAAAAAGTAGCCACAAGATTACATGCACAAAAAATACCTAACAGAAAAAAGCACCAGGTAACAAAGTGATAAATAAGAAGCAGCTAAAAATCATAATTTGGGTCAGCACAAACCAACTCCCAGATGCAGAGGCAAGGTTCCCAACGTTTCGGCGAAGATTCGCCTTTATCAAGGTATACCTTGATAGAGGTGAATCGTCGCCAAAAAGTTGGCTCCTAACTTTTGTAGCTGGCTCCTAGATTGAAAGCAAATTTGTCAAGCCCTGAAAAAAAGGTATCACTACTATGGCTGAAACAACTAAATCGATTAGTTGACAACTATTCAATTTATCGATTAATCGGGTGGTCGATTAATTGGTCTGTGAAGCACACACTGTTTAGAGTCAGACTGAGTTAAACGTTAATAACCATTAACCACAGATGCTAAACCGGAGCTGATTTTTGAAGACGTACCAATGCTTTGTACTGACGAGAGACTGAATGGAAACGAAGTAGCTTAAGCAACTTCCCTGTTTAAGAAAAAGTTGGGAGGAGTTACAATTGGTTCCTGTTTTGTTTTAGGATTATCGCTGGGATTGGGTCTCGGGGGCAGATAACAGAAAGGGGAGGTGCAGGGGTAATAAAAAAGGGAAAGCAAGGGACAGAAAAATCAGTCTAACCTTTTTCTTTCTGGACAGCTAACTCCATTTTACCATCATCTTATGAAAACCTGGATCAGTATTACTGGCTGTATCAATCTGTTATGTGTTCCCTATTATTATAGTCTGCTAAATATATATATTACAAGTTCTATTATTACTTGGATGAATAGGTGCAGATTTTCCATTGTATTGATTTGAAGGTTTTATTTAGTAGATGCTTTTTGATATTCGTTACACTCTGCAATACTGTATTCCCTTGTTAATTTTGTGTAGTATCTGCGTGATAGTAATTATGAATAGGTTAATTGTTCTGGTAAAACTCGGCCAGAATTCAGAGGTTTGTTGTTTTGTATGTTATTAGGTGCATTTGGGTTCAGTAATTTTACCTGTGTCTGTCTGAGGATCGCTGGGCCTTATAGTTAAAGTGCTCACTCTAGCAAATGACTGACGGTCAATTTTAAGAATCCCACACATGAATAGTGGGTGTTCTAGCACCAAATAGCACTCCAAACTAGATAAATTTTAATGAGCTGCAGTCATTTTGTACTGAACAGGCCGGAAGCATACAAAGCAACCTGTGACGAAACGGCCACCCCAATGTTTATTTGCAAGTATTTTGCTTTACAGTTTATTGTCTCTGTATATAGTGTAGAGTGTGTGTGATGTGCTATGCTGTTGTCAAAGTGTGTATCTTTATGTTACAGTTATAAGTTGTTATATTTTGCACGCATTGAACAGTAGGAGAGGCCCCTTGCTCAAGAGATTGCACTCTAACATCCTGGGTTTCCCTAAGCACACTGTTTAGAGAGGACGCATGGGTAAACATTCCATTGTGTTGACTGTATTTTCTATTGTACAGTGGCTGGAGCTTTTCTATTGTCCAGTGGCTGGAGCCTGTTGTTATCTGTAATGTATGCTGGAATGGAGGGGGGTTGTCTCACCTGTGTGTATGTGAAATAAATAAAGTAACCGCAAGAGCTAAGCAATAAGTTAATGAATAAATTCATTTGTATACTGTATTTAAGTTCACTATACTAATTGAGGCAATTTTTGAAGTGACACAGCAGTAATGTACAATCTTTTTTGCGCGCTTGCTACAGTTGAGTAAATAATTATTTCAGAACGCTAACTTTGTCTTTATTGAGGGAGAGGAGAGACTTATGTCCGAAATAGAGGAAACATGAGCAGCAACTCCCTCATCTTTCCCACTCGTACCATCATCGTAAGAAAGCCTGGGAGTGGATAAGTATTAAGTGTATTAATTCTGTGAATTTGTCTCTATTTTGACATTATACTATATGCGTGTGTGTGTAATCTATTGGGTTAAATACGCGCTAATTTACCCGTTGTAGTGATTTGCATTTCTAGCTAGAATATGCTCATTGATATTTGCTTCACTTTGTAATACTTAATCAAACCTTATTATTTGTATAGTCTGTATGATCTTATAAACATAGGTAATCAGTGACCGCATGGCTGGCAGCCATCTTAAGCCTCAAAAAGTCACATGGGTTGCTGTCAATGAGGAAGTGCTGCAGCAGTAACTGTCCATCTGTGTTAAGCTTACATTTGCGCAACTAAATTAATCCAGATTGTTTCTGCCAGACTTATGAATATATAACAATTACTAACCAAATACACATCTAAATGTGTCTGTTATAATTTCTGAAGAGGCTTATCAACTAAACAGTGATTTTGTATGTTAGCAAATGCTGTTTCATTATTTTGGGTAGGTTAACTTAACTTCGGGCCTATAGATTAATATACTAAGCAAGAAACCGTTTCATTGGTGGACGTGGGTTAAAGACTTTCACATGTGTAGCCTCGTACTATTGGTAAAGGATTCCAGGGCTGGTGAGTCTTAAAATGGAGGATAAGGAGAATGGAGTAAGGGCTTTTTAAGGAAGGCTTCAAGAGACTGATTAGGGGTGAAGCGAAAGGGGGGTAGGAAAGTAAAGCAGTTGAAATCAGCATATGAACTGGTAGAAATCTTGAGAGAAAAGTGGGGGAAGGAGGTGCTGTTAGGTAGAATGGCTGGTCCTTTGGAGAAGTCCCCATTTAGCTTAACCCAGAGGGCAGTCAGGGAACGAGGCTGTAACGTGGGGGTTCCTGTCCACATGCAGACTGCTCCCCTTGGAAGTCAATATTCCGCATTAGTACTGCTTATGGTTGAGAATGCGGGCAATAACGTACATTGCGTTTTTTAACTCAAAATGGAGACTGCTTTTATTTACATTTTGAGAGGGACACACACACACACAGAGGAAAGGTGCAGAGACAATGTGATCACACCCAGCTAGGAACAATGCATCAGATAACGGGGAGCTGGGCGACCTTGGTTGCTGGGGGGGCTGACGGAAGCATGTGAAAACAAAAGGAATCCATTACTTAGAGGGGGGGTGTATATTATACAAAGACTGTAGCGTAATACAGAGGTTAAGTGGAGGTATGCCCGGTGTTATGTGTAAGAGGTTATTTGGAGGCGGCTCCTGCAAACTGCCATATGTTTTTTGAGGCATGAGGATGGAACCAATTTTGTCCAGGTTTCAATTCAAAGCGGCTTTGGAAAAGGCTGTAATGTTGCTGGGATGGAAAGAAACATAGAAAATGTCGGCAGATAAGAACCTGTAAGGTCCTGGAGGCCCTGACCCCCTGGCACCCCATTTGGTTCCACATCCTGCAGGCCCCCTGCAGGTTCCAGAACTTTTGCATTGACGCTACACATCATGAACTCTCACGTGCTGATCAGGGAGACTCACCTGCCCTTCATTTTCCCTAATCTGTTCCTCATATAAGGGAGTCCCACCCTTTCCTCAGGACTTCCACATTGCTGTTACCTGGCTGTGAATCTATGTACCAAAGCTCCCTGAGACCTTCTGGACACTCACCTGAATTCTGCAACCAAAGACCCCAAGGACCCTCTGTATTATCTGGACATTCTTCTGCTCCATAAACCGGTACCCTCCCATCCTTCTGCCCCCCATCTAGGACACCCCTTTTGCTTAACCCTGACTACGCCTTTGTATGTTCCTTGCCGGATTCTGAGCTATAGTGTTTATTTCCAATAAACACCCTTTGTTATACCGTAACCCTGCCTCTATCACTGCATCCTGGGCTCACAACCTCATCTTGCTACACCGAGCACAGTCTGAACCCTTACAGAACCTTTCGGCCCATCTAGTCTGCCCAATTACATGGATACTTTACCTGGATTTATCTTTTGTTTAGGATAGCCTTATGCCTGTCCCATGCCTGCTTAAATTCAATCACTGTTTTGGCCTCTACCACTTCTACTGGAAGGCTGTTCCATGTATCCACCACCCTCTCAGTAAAATAATGCTTCCTGATATTACTTTATGTCCTTTTTGTTTTGCTACTTTGTTTCCTTTTAAATATACTCCCTTCCTCTACCTTGTGGATTCCCTTTACGAATTTAAATGTTTCTATCATATCTCCTCTGTCTCGTCTTTTTTCCAAGCTATACATGTTAAGATCATTAAGCCTTTCCTGGTAACTTTTCTCCTTCAAGCTGTACACCATTTTAGTAGCCTTTCTCTGTACTCTCTGAAAGATGTCTATATCCTTCTGGAGATATGGTCTCCAAGTGAGGTCTCACCAGTGCTCTGTACAGTGGCATGAGCACTTCCCTTTCAGGGGTGTGGGAATTGTATCGCCCGACGCCTGGGACATGAAGATCTGGGCGAGTAGTTTTTTTTTAGATGCAGTCCGGCGGGCTTCGGACTAATTCCAGGGACGCCCCCGATACCGGAAGTCGGCATTGAGCCGGCTTGCCGGCATCCGATGGGCTTGGGCGGCTGTTCGAATGCTCTATCGGCATTCGGACAGCCGTCCCTGGAGCTCTCCGGCATACTTACCTTCCCGAGCGGCGCCGGGAAAGTTTCCGCGCTTCTGCACGTTGAAGGACCCAGCCGCGATCACGTGGGAGTCCCACGTGATCGCGGCTGTGGGACCTTCAACGTGCGCAGGCGCGAAGACTTTGTCGGCGCCGCTCGGGAAGGTAAGTATGCCGGAGAGCTCAAGGGACGGCTGTCCGAATGCCGATAGAGCATTCGAACAGCCGCCCCATGTCTGGTCTGGGGTCTGAGCTGGGGAGCATATCCATGAGAGCTTGGGAGCAAATATCCATGAGAGCTTGGGGGCAGTATACCATGAGCTGGGGCATATCCATGAGCTGGGGCATATCCATGTGCTGGGGCATATATCCATGAGCTGGGGCATATATCCATGAGCTGGGGCATATATCCATGAGCTGGGGCATATCCATGAGCTGGGGCAGTATCCATGAGCTGGGGCATATATCCATGAGCTGGGGCATATATCCATGAGCTGGGGCATATATCCATGTGCTGGGGCATATATCCATGAGCTGGGGCATATATCCATGTGCTGGGGCATATATCCATGAGCTGGGGCATATCCATGTGCTGGGGCAGTATCCATGTGCTGGGGCATATCCATAAGCTGGGGCATATATCCATGTGCTGGGGCATATTTCCATGTGCTGGGGCATATTTCCATGTGCTGGGGCATATTTCCATGTGCTGGGGCAATATCCATGAGCTGGGGGCAATATCCATGTGCTGGGGCAATATCTATGTGCTGGGGCAATATCCATATATCTCGAGGGGATATATACATGTGAGCTGGGGGCATTTTTATGAGGTCTGTTCTTATTGGAAAGTGGTCACATGGCATAAAATAAAAGTATCGGTACTCGTTCTTAAAAAAATGGTATCGGTGCATCCCTAATATATACATACACACAACAAAATAGTGTTTAAATAAAGGTCTTTATTCATCACATGTATCTGACGCTGCCTCTATAGGCTGTTATGAAAAAAGACCTCTATTTAAACACTATTTTGTTGAAATTATCAGGACAAGTTGATCGTCCTGATGGACAAGTAGATTGGACTACTACTTAGTCCGTTGGACAAGTAGATTTTTTTAAAATTTCCACACCCCTGCCTTTTCCTACTGCTAATACCTCTCCCTACACAACCAAGCATTCTGCTAGCATTTCCTGCTGCTCTATTACATTGACTTAGATCCTCTGCAATATTAACCCCTAAATCCCTTTCCTCGGATGTTGAGGTTAGGACTGTATCAAATATTCTATATTCAATCTAGGAGAAGGTGGGGAAGCCAGATATAATGATATTGCATTTAGGGGGTAACGATATAGGGGCTACGACGACGATAGATTTGCGGAATAGGGTCCGGGAGACATTTAGGTGATCCGGGAAGGAATGGCCGGATGTTCAGATAGTGTGGCCTAATGCAATTGCTAGATTAGTGTGGAGGAACTGCAGGGAGCAGGGCGCAGGATACTTCCAGAGAAAGAAGCTAAACCAGGCAGCAAAAAAGATTATGCTGGAGATGGGAGGAAAGGTTTTTGGAGCACCAGAACATAGTGACAAGGCTGGAGGAATTGTTTAGGAAGGACGGCGTGCATTTGTCGGAGGCGGGGAACAACCTTTTTCGTTGGCAACATCGAAGGCCTGATAAAGACCCATGTGTAAGGTAAGTGAAAAGGTCACAGTCTTTTATTGGTGGCGGAAAAAGAGGGTCCTCATTTTTGGTGGCGGTGAAATATGCGGCCCTGGCACGTGGAGAGGCGATAGAGGGGGAGGGTCTGTAGGTTAGGGGGTCTGTGTGGTGGTTTGTGCAGCCAAACACAGGTGCCTCCTGGTTTGCAGATCCTCTCGGCCTGCTATCTGCTATAAAGAGAGCAGCGTGTGGTCGCGCTAGCTTAGCCACGTGATTAAAGAAGTCTGAATGGGATGCAATTCGTGACTTATCCACACTCTTCCATTGTAATACGCCCAGCTGACAAGGGGGGCGGCATCGTCCTCCTAAACTACACTGACTATAGGAAATTTTACAACAGCTGTCGGATACCACTACATATAAGATCTTGACATCAGACCCGACCAAAAAAATACAAGCACGTATCTCGGTCCTTCTTGATATGGGCCTTCAGGCTGGATTCATCGATAGCAAGACACATCAGTTCTGCACCGTGCCATTTCCAATCATGCCTGTTCTATATACCTTACCGAAGGTCCATAAAAGCCTCCAGGCTCCTCCAGGTAGACCTATAGTCTCTGCGAGGGGCAGTCTCTTGGAACCGTTAGGTAAATTGATTGATCACTACAGCAAAGAATCCATTTTGGCGTTATCCACCTGTTTGAAGGATACGCTGGATTTTCATAAAGGAATACAACAGGTGATTTTACCATCTAAAGACGTCTTATTGATCACTCTAGACGTTAAAAGCTTATACACGGTGATACCTCATTTACAAGGAATTAAAGCCTTCACCAAAGTGTTATGTGATTCTACATGCTACATAGGCCCACCCATCCAATTCATCGAAGAGTTACTCGGGATCACTCTGGAATGTAACTTTTTCCGCTTTGAAAAGGACCTATATCTCCAAACTTCCGGGACTTCCATGGGGGCGGCGATGACACCAGGCTACGCCAATTCATACATGTATTTCTTTGAAATGGAACACATTCTGATACCATATAAAGAATGTATTAACTTTTAGGCAAGGTTCGTCGACGATATCTTTCTTCTTTGGGGTGATTCTTTACCATCTTTTCACACTGCTTTACACAAGCTTAATGCCTTACATTAAATTCTCTGCTGAAATTCATACGGAATTCATAAATTTTTTAGATGTACGCATCCAAATCATTAACCATCAGATTACTTTTTTGTTGTTTCGCAAAGCTACAGACCGTAACACCATTTTACATGCGGATAGTTTTCACCCACCACACCTTAAACAATCTCTTCCAGTATCAGTTTTTGAGGGTGATGCGCAACAATTCGGATTCTACAGTTCGACAAGTTCAAATTCAGCAGATGTTCGAACGCTTTGGTCAACGCGGTTACAGTCAAGATATCCTTACTCGTGCATATGATAAAGCTTTTCTAAAATTTACTTCAACATCCTCAACATCTAAAGTCTTGGAACCACATATTTTCCTCCCCCTTACATATCAAGCCCACAGCTATGCAATCTTGAGGTCTATACATCGACACTGGAGACTTCTTCAGGATGACGCAACCTTACCTAAGAAATTCATCGGACACCTATTATTAGCTATAAGCGATCCAATAATTTTCGAGATCTATTAGTCAAAACGGATTCCATAAAGTCATACTCTACTCTGGCTCATCCTCTACGCTGGGGTTGTTTTCGTTGTCCCAATTGTGTGACATGCAGTCATATGACCACTGCCTCAACTTTTCCTCATCCTGGTTCTGGGAAACGCATGACCATTCGTCATCATATCACTTGTACCACGGACCATGTAATATATCTGATCACTTGCCCTTGTGGACTCCCCTACGTGGGCAAAACGGACAGAACTCTTCGGGATCGTATAAGAGGACATCGTTCCAACATCAACACCGCTTTCAGGGACAACTTCTCTGACAAACCTGTTGCTAAACATTTTTTACAATTTCGACATCAATTATCCACTCTCAGGTTTATTGCTATCGACCATGTTCCTCCCAAGAGGTGGCAATCGCTCAAAGATTCTCATGCAACGTGAAACGTTCTGGATCAGGACATTAGACACGGTTGTCCCTAAGGGTTTATATGAATATATTTCCTTCACATCCTTTTTATAAGTTTTTATAATATTTTTCATTTTCATCTTTATTCATTTCTCATATCTTGATTTTTTTTCTCATATGCATTTTTATTTTCATTTCCATAGTTTAGTTTTATTTATTATTATTTCTATCTTTATTTTTATTTTCATTTATTTTTTATTTATTTATTTTTCATTTATTATTTATTTTTTATCGCCATTTTTATTTGTTCATTCACAGGTATTCTTATTTTTATAACACATTGCATCTACTGACAACACTAGCAGGGTTATTCAAAGAGATCCGAATTGCTTGAGAAAGGTAACCGAACGCTGAAAATCAGCGTTCGGTTACCTTTCTTGGCCATTCGGCTATCCAGACAGCAGGCAATACGCCAAATCCTGGCGAATTGCCTGCACATTCGGTGCCTGTTTGGTGCCTGTTCGAGGGCAGTGAAAACCCCATGAAAAAGCACTGCTTCGGCTATTCAGAGAACACAAACCAGCAGTGAAAGGTTCCCGAAATGCCCTGCCATTCAGTGGTTTAATTCGGCAAATTCATTCAGGAGAATCCCATAGGTTTCAAAGTTAAAAATATTCCCGTTTTTATTCAATATCTAATAAACCGTTCATTATAAAATTCTGCAGTAAAGAGTCTCTTTATTTACAGATTTTTTAGGATATTTTAAGCATTTTTCAGAATTATTTTTTTTTTTAAAGTCCGATTTTTTAAAAAAAAAATTTAAGTGTACTTATTTTTTCTGTAACAGCCCTCTTTATTATCATTCCCTAAACCTCATATGTAAATTTCAGACATTTTCGCTCAGTAGTTTCTTTGCAAACAGTGTTTCACTTTTTAAACATTCATACAAACTGTTTTCCTAATTTATTCACTTCACTCTGTATGCGGTCTCCGCTTTCTCGGCTTTTTCCGGCGGCTTCGCTGCGTGATCGGCTCCTGCTCGGGTTCTTCCGTGATTTTCGGCAGGTTAATCCAGATGTTTTTGAGGCTTTTCGGCGTGCATTCGTTGGGTTTTGCGGTTCGTTTTCGTCGGGTTTGCGGCAGCTTTTCCCTGCAATTTGGGGACCCTGTGGTGTTTGCTGAATACCCCGCAGGGTCACCAAAATGGGATCGGCAAAAGGAACCGAATTGAAGAGAACGAAAAGTCACCGAACGTGCGGTGACTTTTCGAATCTCTTTGAATAACCCTGTAGGTTTACCCAGGGCCGCCATCAGGGCATTACGCCCCATACAGCAGTAAGGGGCCCGGTGCCCGGGGGGGCCCGGGCCGCCGGGGCCCCCGCCGGGCCCCTTCCGCTGTGCTAATGATGGCGGCCGCTGGCGCTCTTATTCCCCTGGCCGGGCGGACCAAGCAGCGTGCGTGTACTGCCAAAGCACGCTGCTTTGGCACCGCCCCAGTCACGTGTGTGACAGCGCACACGTGACGCGCGGCGTCAAAACCAAGCTGTTGGGGAGAACGAAGAAGAAGCAGAGAAAGCAGCAGCAGAAGAAGAGAAGAAGAAGAGGAGAAGAAGGAGAGAGGACCAGTCCAGGACAGAAGACTGTGTAGTGGGTGAGTATGGACCCATCCCCGGGCCCAGACCCCAAGCTAACCCGGGCACATTCCAGGGGTCCAGACCGGGCCCATCCAGGGGTCCAGACCGGGCCCATCCAGGGGTCCAGACCGGGCCCGGGGTCCAGACCAGGCCCATGGTCCAGCCCAGGCCCATCCCGGGGTCCAGCCCAGGCCCATCCCGGGCCCAGGCCAGGCCCCAAGCCAACCAGGGCCCGGGCCCATCCCAGGGTCCAGCCCAGGCCCATCCCGGGGTCCAGACCGGGCCCGGGGTCCAGCCCAGGCCCATCCTGGGGTCCAGACCGGGCCCATCCCAGGGTCCAGCCCAGGCCCATCCCGGGGTCCAGACCGGGCCCGGGGTCCAGCCCAGGCCCATCCCGGGGTCCAGACCCCAGGGCCCAGACCCCTAGGCCCATAACCAGGGCCCAGACCCCTAGGCCCAGATCCTTAGGCCCAAACCCAGGGCCCAGACCCCATGGCCCAGACCAAGGCCAAAAGCCAGGGCCCAGACCCTAAGGCCTAGGCCAAAACCCAGGGCCCAAGGCACAGGGCCAAGGCCCAGACCAAGGCCCAGACCCCAAGGCCCAGACCCCAGACCCCAGGGACCAGACCCAGAGACCAGGGTCCAGGGACCAGAGCCCAGACCCAGGGACCAGACCCCAGGCCAGACTCAGGGCCCAGACCCAAGGCCTAGACCCAGACCTCAGGGACCAGACCCCAGGGCCCAGACCCTTGGGCCCAAAACCCAGGGCCCAGACCCCAAGGCCCAGGGCCCAGTCCCCAAGGCCCATACCCAGACCCTAAGGCCCAGACCCAGGGCCCAGACCCCAGGGACCAGACCCAGAGACCAGGTCCCAGGCCAGACCCCAGGGACCAGGCCCCAAGACCCAGAGCCCAGACCCAGGGACCAGACCCCAGGGACCAGGCCCCAAGACCCAGACCCAGGGACAAGACCCCAGGCCAGACTCAGGGACCAGGGCCCAGACCCTAAGGCCCAGGGCCAAGGCCCAGACCCCAAGGCCCAGACCCAGGGCCCAAGGCCCAGACCCCAGGGCCCAAACCCAGGGCCCAGACCCCTAGGCCCAAACCCAGGTACCAGACCCCAGGGACCAGGCCCCAAGACCCCAAGGCCCAGACCCAGGGGCCCAGACCCCAGGCCTAGACCCAGGGCCCAGACCTCAGGGACCAGACCCCAAGGCCCAGACCCAGGGACCAGACCCCAGACCCAGGGACCAGACCCCAGCCCAGACCCAAGGACCAGGCCCAGCCTAGACCCAGGGACCAGACCCCAAGGCCCAGTCCCAGGGACCAGACCCAGGGCCCAGCCCCAGGGACCAGACCCCAAGGCCCAGTCCCAGACCCAGGGCCCAGCCCCAGGGACCAGACCCAGGGCCCAGCCCAGACCCCAAGGCCCAGGGACCAGGCCCAGCCCAGACCCCAAGGCCCAGAGCACAGACCCCAGACCAGACCCCAAAGGCCATCATACACAGCCCGTTTCTGTCAGATTTATTGATGTGGATTCTGTGATACGTTCATATACACTGCTCATTACTGTGAGTTTTATTGCTGTGGATACTGTGGTACGCTAATACACACTGCACATTACTGGGAGTTTTATTGCTGTGGTGCTATGTTATGTCCTTTTTTTTTTTGAAGGGGAGAAAAGCTGTTAGAGGTTGAGGGAGTGCCAGGGGGGGCCCCATTGTGAGGTTTAGTAAGGGGCCCCATCATTTCTGATGGCTGCCCTGGGTTTACCTCTTGGCTTGCACCATCTTCTTTCATCATTTTTTTCTATACACTTTATTGACATCTCACATTCCATTTTTCCTTGTCACTTTTTCAGCACACCTTTTTGGTGCATACTTTTCCATATTATTTTTTCACTTTAGCACAATATTGTTCCACGTTTTATTGATTTTTCATAGATTTTTTTTATATATTTCTCACAATATTTTCTTCCAGTACATCATCCTTCATACACCTCATCTCCTGACACTAGCACTTACATACATTACACACATCACGCTCCATTGCATCGACATACACATCCTTTTGTTGACGGTTCATTTATTGATTTTTTCCATCATTATAACCATATTCATTCCTATTATCATTTCCACCATTCCTGCCCCATTGTCCTGACATCCAGATCTCTGTCCGTGCAACCATTGAATCTCCAGTGTCCAAGTTATGACTTCTGACGTATCTTCTGCTATTGCTGGTTCTTTCTTGTTGCTTCCGCTTTTCTATAGGTCTCCAATATCTCTTTTATTTCTCATATTGGTTAAATATGCCTTCCATTCCCTATGTATTCATCTTCTTTCAGAGCTGTCATCTCCATGTTGTTTTTAATTTTCTGCAAAGACGCGTCTCCACGGTTAGCATCCGGGCGTGACACCTCAGTCGCAGACACCACGCCACGCTCAGTCGCAGACACTCAGTCGGACACCACGCCCTTCGGGGACCGGGCGATTCGCCAGGTGGCACTCCACAAGCGGGGTAAGTGATTTGCAGATGTTTTGTACACTCTCTATATATATTTGCTACCCACCCTGTGTCCACTACCTTGATAAAGGCCCCTGCGAGGGCCGAAACGTTTGTCAGGTGCATATGGGCATCTTTTAATGTTTATTTAATAAAACATCGTTTTTACTTAATTTTTGAAGTCCTGGAGTGCGTTCTTCTCTCTCTTCGGTTTGTTTATATATGTTTATATATACTGTATATTAAGCCTATGTTCCAGCAAATCCTTCAGAAGGAAGTGGTATATCTCTTGAAGCACAAATCGGTGCAAGCCAAAAACATAGATACATAAATGGATATGCAAAACTTGGCTACACACGAACAAAAAATAAAACAACAAAATTTATTAGAACATTAAAATGATGAGCAATGTTTCGGCTCTCTCTGGAGACATTTTCAAGTTTGAAAATGGCTCCAGAGCGAGCCGAAACTTCGGACATCATTTTAATGTTCTAATAAGTTTTGTTCTTTTATTTTTTGTTCGTGTGCAGCCAATTTTTGCATATCCATTTATATACACACTGAGTGGGCAGATTAGTATGACCTCCTGACTTTTTTAGGCAAATTAGTAGGGATGCACCGATACCGATACTAGTATCGGTATCGGGGCCGATATTGCCGTTTGCACGAGTACTTGTTACTCGTGCAAACGGCCCGATACATCCCGCCGATACCGGAAGCCGGCGCTGGGCCGGCTTGCCGGTATCCGCGGGGCTGGGGAAGCTGGCCGCGTGCATGTAAAGCACGCGGCCAGCGTTCCCCTCCGGCGCGCCAAATACTCACCCTTCCTGAAGTTCCGGTCGCTGGGCAGTGATGCGGTCACGTGGCCGCCGGGCGCTCCTGTGACGCGGCCTCTCGGCTGGAGGCAGCGTCACAGATGCGCCCGGCGGCCACGTGACCGCATCACTGCCCAGCGACCGGAACTTCAGGAAGGGTGAGTATTTGGCGCGCCGGAGGGGAACGCTGGCCGCGTGCTTTACATGCACACGGCCAGCGTTCGAGCTGGGGGCCAATCCATGAGAGCTGGGGCCAATCCATGAGACCTGGGGGCCAATTCATGAGACCTGGGGGCCAATTCATGAGACCTGGGGGCAAATCCAAGAGACCTGGGGGCCAATCCATGAGACCTGGGGGCCAATCCATGAGACCTGGGGGCCAATCCATGAGACCTGGGGGCCAATCCATGAGACCTGGGGGCAAATCCATGAGACCTGGGGGCCCATCCATGAGACCTAGGGGGCACATCCATGAGACCTGGGGGCAAATACATGAGACCTGGGGGCCAATCCATGAGACCTGGGGGCCAATCCATGAGACCTGGGGGCAATCCATGAGACCTGGGGGCAAATCCATGAGACCTGGGGGCAAATCCATGAGACCTGGGGGCCCATCCATGAGACCTAGGGGGCACATCCATGAGACCTGGGAGCAAATACATAAGACCTGGGGGCCAATCCATGAGACCTGGGGGCAAATCCATGAGACCTGGGGGCCAATCCATGAGACCTGGGGGCCAATCCATGAGACCTGGGGGCAAATCCATGAGACCTGGGGGCAAATCCATGAGACCTGGGGGCAAATCCATGAGACCTGGGGGACATATCCATGAGACCTGGGGGACATATCCATCAGAGCTGGGGGCAAATCCATGTGAGCTGGGGGCAAATCCATGTGAGCTGGGGGCAAACCCATGTGAGCTGGGGGCAAATCCATGAGACCTGGGGGCAAATCCATGTGAGCTGCGGTCAATCTCATATAAATTTTTATGAGGTCTGTTCCTATTGGAAAGCGTCACATGACATTAAATAAAAGTATCGGTACTCGGTATCGGTGAGTACTTTTAAAAAGTATCGGTACTCGTACTCGGTCTTAAAAAAGTGGTATCGGTGCATCCCTACAAATTAGCTATAATTTGGCGCTGAAGTTGCTAGAGGGCTAGACCATTATAAATAGGGAAGCAGATTGTTTACCACGACAGTAGAAGTGGTTTTTTTTTTCTGAAGATATGGGTAAAAAACGCAATTTAACAGCCTTTGAACGTCCGATGATTGGTGGCGCTCGGAGCCATGGAGCAAGTATCAGCAAAACAGCAGAATTTGTTAAATGTTCAAGAGCAGCTGTTGGTAAAGTGTTTAAAGACTGGAATGTCAGCCGAATATCTGGGTCTGACCTCTGAAGGTGCGAATTGTGGCTGTGACAGAACACAATGTCACTGTGCGATTTGGAGAGGGCTGTCCGCTAGCCTCCTGCCCAGAGACTATGGCCCATCAAAAAGACTATTGGGGAACTGGTGGGCCTTTTAAATATATTTGGTTTTCACTATTTTATATATCTGACAGTTATCGAAATATTTATGATGTCTGTGTGTTATTCCCTTGTGTAGTTATTGTATAGTCTCTTGTTGTGTATTTTTTTTCGTACATTCCCTCAAATATCTAACCTTTTCTCTGTATAGTGTGATCTCTGTATAGTATCTGCTTTCTCTATTGTGTAAGTTCTCTCTGTAAGAAATTCCTTTTGTTTACCTTTTTTCTCCTTCCCCCATTCTCCATTGTTTGACAGTCCTGTATAGTTATCTGATATGTGCAGCTATCTGCTTGATTGTATGCAAGTGAGGTTGATGGTTGAGTGTATCTCTGTGCTGTGTAATAAACAGGCAGTTTTATTCTGACCAAGCTTGAAGTCACGACTCATGTTTTGGGGAACCAGGAATCTTCTGCCCGCTGTGCCAAGGAAAGGCTCCAGGTCTACAGCTTCGGCTTATTCCTGGGGGGTGCTAGCCAGGCTCTCTACATACACCAGGCCTTGAGCTGCAGCTGAGGTACAAGAGAAAGGTGTGAGAGTCACGAGAAGAAACTGGGTGTCCAGCGAGGAAGCAGCATTTGGCAGATGTGACCCTGTCCGGGCACAGAGATCTGTTACAGTGGCCCATCAGCGACTAATGAATGTAAGGGCAGAACGGGAGTGGCAAGACTGGTACAAGACAACAGAAGAGCAACAGTGCATCAAATGACTGCTGATCTTAATCAGGAATCCTCAAATGATCTGAATGCATTGCTCGCCGTACACTGCATCGTATGGGATATGGAAGCCGAAGGCCTGTTCCAACACCTTTGCTGTCTGCAGTTAACAAGATAAAACGTCTCCAATTCGCACAGCAACACAAGGATTGATTGGACAGTCAAGCATTGGAAAAAAGTCATGTGGTCTGATGAATCACGTTTCCAGTTGCATCATGCAGATGGCAGAGTGAGAATTTGGCGGAAACAGCATGAAAGCAGCGCCCCACATGCATGAGTACAACCCTTCAAGCTGGTGGGGGCAGTGTTATGGTTTGGGGCCTTTTAATTCGTGTGGAACAACATCTGAATAGCACAACATACCAAAGCATTGTTGCTGATCAAGTTCATCCTATCATGTTGATGGCGTATCCCAATGGAGATGGCTTCTTCCATCAAGACAATGCGCCCTCATGCCACAGTGCTCGTATTGTGCAGGAGTGGTTTCAAGAACATGAGGGAGAATTTACCTTGCTTAGGTGGCTGCCACAATCACCAGATCTCAATCCAATTGAGCATTTGTGGGACGAAGTTGAAAGAGCCATCAGACAGCTGGTTCCACAACCATCAAATCTCACAGAACTGTACAGTGCTATTTATCAGGCATGGTGTCAGATTCCTCGCATCACCTTTCAACATCTCGTGGAGTCAATGCCAAGAGGAATCACAGCAGTATTGAAGGCAAAAGGTGGCCCAACCAAGTACTGATGGGGTGGTCATAATAATCTGGCCACTCAGAGTACATATATATAGTGTAGATTGGATATGCTGTGTATATTATGACGAGATGCACATAAATTAATAAATACACTAGTTACAATGAAAGTATCTTTCCAGATCATTACGGGACAGTATCTCGTATTCAAGCAGAAAACATAGGACATGCAGTCCCTTAAGACTTCCCTATTAACATACCTCAATACAAAATGCACCTGTAAACATGTAACATAATGACTTTATTTCCTCCATATTTATTTTTCTGTTAATCTGTATATTTGGTCTTGTGTTAATTTCTTGCATTTTACTATTTTGTATTTCTGTAACCACTCAATGTTCTCGAACCCAGGACATACTTGAAAACGAGAGAAATCTCAATGTATCCTTCCTGGTAAAATCCTTTTATAAATAAAAAAAATTCAAGGTAGCAAACCCTCCTGCAGGGCTATTTCTGGAAGGAGATTAAATAGGTTTTTATAACGTATTTCTTACTTTTAAACATTTGTTTGGAGTATTGATCATTTGTTCTTGGCAGGAGGGAAAAAAAACACAAACGTCACATTTTTACTTCTCTGGGGACACAAGAGAAATGTCCGAGAGGTTATGGAGGATTTTTGATTGGCTGGGAATAAGCCTTCTAATAAACAATCGACACATTCTCAAAAGTGCAAATAGAAACCAGCCCGAGAAGTGTAACCGGCAGACTGTCTGAAGTGCTCATCTTCCCATTTCTCAAATGCCAAAAATGCTTTCAGCCTCACAAAACGGATTTGTTTTATAATCATGAGGATCTTAACTCGAAAAACCAAGTATTCCACTGGCCAAGGAGCCCAAAGTCTTCCTGCACATCCTTGAGGGAACAAAGCACTGAGCTCAATCAGATCAAGGATTAACCCTTTGCTAACGAAAAAAAAAACAAACGTATAAAGTAGCATTACGTCACATGGTGACCTGAGCAACAGGTTACAGGAAAACACAAGATAAAACAGCCCATTCATACACAGACAGCTGCTTGAGAATTCACACCATGCAGCTTTTATTTAGACTTTGGAAGGAGTCTAAAAACATGTAGGGCTCTATTACAGTCTTCACGCAAACGATAACGCTCACATGTGTGAGCGTTAATGTTTGCTGCGGTATTTACCGCATATTACAATCCAAAAGCAAACGGGTTAAAAAACCCGTTTGCGTTTGGTACCTTGCGCTCCTCTGCGTGAGGTTATTGTAGAGGCCAAAACAGTAATTGAATTTAAGCAGGCATGGGATAGGCATAAGGCTATCCTAAACAAAAGATAAATCCAGGTAAAGTATCCATGTAATTGGGCGACTAGATGGGCCGAAAGGTTCTTATCTGCCGACATTTTTCTATGTTTTCTATGTTCTATGTTTTTCTATGTACTTTGTGCTCCCTATACTTAACATGGGGAGCGCAAAGTGTTAACCAGTGCTGGAATTACAAAGTCCCAGCGCTGATTAACGCCTGGCTCTGGTCAGCGAAAAGTTAACAGAGCCAGAACCTGGTGTTAACGGATTCCGCTTCTGCAGAATCCGTTAACACCAGGCTTAAAAAATAAAAAACAGAACAGATACTCACCCCCTGTTCATCTCCTCCGGCAGGCGGGAGCAGGGAAAAAGTCCCCCCAGTCTCTCCCTGCATATCCCTACGCCGACCAGCCGGCTATTGCGAGGTGAGATCCAGCTGGTCACATGACCGGCAGGGAGGAACTCAATGGAGTTCTATGGGCTCCAGCGAGTGGATGCTCGCGGCTGCGCTCAGCGCTGCTGCGAGCATCCCGGCTTCAACCGCCCACAAACAATGCAGGCAGCATTTTTTCCACCTGCATTGTGATCTGGCGTTAAAACGCAGGCGCAAAGGGAAAAACTGTGGGCGCAGTTTTTCCTTCCTTGCGCCCGCGTTTTAAAGCGAAGATCATAATAGAGCCCGTAATTCCTTAAGTTTGTAGATTTTCACACAGGGCTGGAAATCATAGCAAAGAAAAGGGGAAAATGTTTACAGTCATGTACAGCAATAAGAAAAACATAAAATAAACAGGATGGTGGTTTTATACTTTGCTACATCCATTGACATTATAGACGGCAGCGCCGGAAAGGAAGTGAGCTTTGCAATAACCTAACCTACAAAAAGGGGGTGGGGTAACAATTACATACAGCCCGCTACAACGGGGACGCTAAGGTGAATAATGTGCGTCTGCAGGCTTCTCCTCAGTGTCCCCGTTTTAGCTCCATATTATGCAGCGGGCACTAATTCAGCAGCCTGCCCCGTAATGCAGCACTAGGCCTCAGGATGCTCAAGGCAGCGCTAAGTGCCACCGTTTGCATGCGCTACATGGAATCCATTGAGGCTTCGACTGCCGGTCACATGACCTGCAGGATCTCGCCTCTCATGAGATCCTGTAGGTCAGCAGTGATTCACGGTGGGAGACTGGAGACTTTTTTTTCCTCTGTCTAACTCTGCTCCCGGCAGCCACAAGAGGCGGATCAGGCCGCTGTTCTCCCCCCCCAGGATGAGAGGTATGTGATTTTTTTGGGGGGGGGATTTGAAGCTGGCGTCAACTGATTCCGCAGAAGCTTTTAGCTGTAACATTTCAGTAACCACAGTGGGACGCAATTAGTGTTAGGACTTTGTAACCCTAACGCTAATTAACTCTTTGCGCTCCCCCTATTAAGTATAGGGAGCACAAAACACAGTAAATTTACGCTGAAAACCGCAATCTCTGAATCGCTAACGTTTTTTTTACCCGTTAGCATTCGGAATGTAATATGGTCGGCCCACGCACGGGCCACTTACGCTAATGTTAACGCTCACACAGCTACACGCTAACTATGTAATACGGCCCAACATCTCTAAAAGATATTAAATCAACCCAAACCTGTCTATCTCCACCAATCCAGTGTATTCTCAGTCCCTCATGTCTATTATTCCCAGTCCCTCCAGTTGCTCTGTTCTGCAGCCTATTCAAAGCCCCTCCAGGCTAATCCCAGTCGCTCCTGTCTGTTCCCAGTCCCTCCTAGTTATTCCTAGTCCCTCTAAACTATTTCCAGTCCCTTCAATTGCTCTGGTTTAATCCCAGTCCCTCCAGTCTACTCCAGGCCCTCCAGCCCATTCTAAACCCTTCCAGGTTATTCCTAGTTCCTCCAGTCTATTCCCAGTTGCTCTGGTTTGATACCAGTCCTTCTAAATTAATCCCAGTGCCTCCAGTCTATTCCCACTTCCTACAGGTTATTCGCAATCCCTCCAGTTTATTTCAATTCCCTTCCGTTTTTCCCAGACCCTCCAGGTTTATTCCCAGTCCATCTGGTTTATTCCCAATCCTTCTGGTTTATTCCCAATCTGGTTTATTCCCAGTCCATCTGGTTTATTCCCAGTCCATCTGGTTTATTCCCAATCCTTCTGGTTTATTCCCAATCCTTCTGGTTTATTCCCAGTCCATCTGGTTTATTCCCAGTCCCTCCAGGTTTATACCCAGTCCCTCCAGGCTTATTCCCAGTCCCTCCAGGCTTATTCCCAGTCCCTCCATGTTTATTCCCAGTCCCTCCAGGTTTATTCCCAGTCCCTCCAGGTTTATTCCCAGTCCCTCCAGGTTTATTCCCAGTCCATCTGGTTTATTCCCAGTCCCTCCAGGTTTATTCCCAGTCCCTCCAGGCTTATTCCCAGTCCCTCCAGGTTTATTCCCAGTCCCTCCAGGTTTATTCCCAGTCCATCTGGTTTATTCCCAGTCCCTCCAGGTTTATTCCCAGTCCCTCCAGGCTTATTCCCAGTCCCTCCAGGTTTATTCCCAGTCCCTCCAGGTTTATTCCCAGTCCATCTGGTTTATTCCCAGTCCCTCCAGGTTTATTCCCAGTCCCTCCAGGTTTATTCCCAGTCCCTCCAGGTTTCATCCCAGTCCCTCGTCAATTCCTTGTCCCTTGCGTTTTTTCATGGCCTCTAAAAGGTTTATACCCAGATCCTCTCTTATTCCATGTTATAGTCCCTTCGGTCTATTCCCAGTTGTCTGTTCTCACCTTTCACTGATCCATCTGTCTCTCCCATCATTTCCCGCCATTTTATGCCGCTCTCCTTCAGATACTCACCCCTCCCCCACATCACAGCATTCTCAGTCTGCCGCCGCCTCCTCCTACCTCTGCCTTTCCTTCTCTCCTTTCAGTTATTTTTGTATTCTCTCGCATGGTTTACCAGAATCTCATTCTCTCCCCGCTGTTACCCGGGAATATTACCTCACGGTCTTCTCCCTCAGCTCTCACAGAAAGAGCGGGAACCCCACGCCCAGAATGACGTCACCACGTCACCAAACCAGGGCGCGTCTGTCAGGAAGCGCTGCTATTAGTCTGCGTGAGAAGCCTCGCTGACCCCACGCAGCGCACGTGACTCACCTGCAGTTCCACAGTACTTGGTGACCCCCTAGAGGTGGGCGGGTCTAACTGCAGCCAAACTACTGTCCCATCCCAGTACCCCTAGAAACCCCCCAGAGGAGGGCTCCTAAAAACTACTGTCCCATCCCAGTACCCCTAGAAACCCCCCAGAGGAGGGCTCCTAAAAACTACTGTCCCATCCCAGTACCCCTAAAAACCCCCCAGAGGAGGGCTCCTAAAAACTACTGTCCCATCCCAGTACCCCTAGAAACCCCCTAGAGGAGGGCTCCTAAAAACTACTGTCCCATCCCAGTACCCCTAGAAACCCCCCAGAGGGGCACTGCAGGGCCTCAGCGCTGTATAAATGTGATTTTATATATTATACGCCCAGTCACGGCGGCCGCAGGCCTCAGCGCTGTATAAATGTGATTTTATATATTATACACCCGGTCACGGCGGCCGCAGGGCCTCAGCGCTGTATAAATGTGATTTTATATATTATACGCCCGGTCACGGCGGCCGCAGAGCCTCAGCGCTGTATAAATGTGATTTTATATATTATACGCCTGGTCACGGCGGCCGCAGGGCCTCAGCGCTGTATAAATGTGATTTTATATATTATACGCCCGGTCACGGCGGCCGCAGGGCCTCAGCGCTGTATAAATGTGATTTTATATTATTATACCCGGTCACGGCGGCCGCAGGGCCTCAGCGCTGTATAAATGTGATTTTATATATTATACGCCCAGTCACGGCGGCCGCAGGGCCTCAGCGCTGTATAAATGTGATTTTATATATTATACGCCCGGTCACGGCGGCCGCAGGGCCTCAGCGCTGTATAAATGTGATTTTATATATTATACACCCGGTCACTGTGGCCGCAGGGCCTCAGCGCTGTATAAATGTGATTTTATATATTATACACCCGGTCACGGCGGCCGCAGGGCCTCAGCGCTGTATAAATGTGATTTTATATATTATACGCCCAGTCACGGCGGCCGCAGGGCCTCAGCGCTGTATAAATGTGATTTTATATATTATACACCCGGTCACGGCGGCCGCAGGGCCTCAGCGCTGTATAAATGTGATTTTATATATTATACGCCTGGTCACGGCGGCCGCAGGGCCTCAGCGCTGTATAAATGTGATTTTATATATTATACGCCCGGTCACGGCGGCCGCAGGGCCTCAGCGCTGTATAAATGTGATTTTATATATTATACGCTCGGTCACGGCGGCCGCAGGGCCTCAGCGCTGTATAAATGTGATTTTATATATTATACGCCCAGTCACGGCGGCCGCAGGGCCTCAGCGCTGTATAAATGTGATTTTATATATTATACGCCTGGTCACGGCGGCCGCAGGGCCTCAGCGCTGTATAAATGTGATTTTATATATTATACGCCTGGTCACGGTGGCCGCAGGGCCTCAGCGCTGTATAAATGTGATTTTATATATTATACGCCCGGTCACGGCGGCCGCAGAGCCTCAGCGCTGTATAAATGTGATTTTATATATTATACGCCTGGTCACGGCGGCCGCAGGGCCTCAGCGCTGTATAAATGTGATTTTATATATTATACGCCCAGTCACGGCGGCCGCAGGGCCTCAGCGCTGTATAAATGTGATTTTATATATTATACGCCCAGTCACGGCGGCCGCAGGGCCTCAGCGCTGTATAAATGTGATTTTATATATTATACGCCCGGTCACGGCGGCCGCAGGGCCTCAGCGCTGTATAAATGTGATTTTATATATTATACACCCGGTCACGGCGGCCGCAGGGCCTCAGCGCTGTATAAATGTGATTTTATATATTATACGCCCAGTCACGGCGGCCGCAGGGCCTCAGCGCTGTATAAATGTGATTTTATATATTATACGCTCGGTCACGTGGCCACAGGGCCTCAGCGCTGTATAAATGTGATTTTATATATTATACGCCTGGTCACGGCGGCCGCAGGGCCTCAGCGCTGTATAAATGTGATTTTATATATTATACGCCCAGTCACGGCGGCCGCAGGGCCTCAGCGCTGTATAAATGTGATTTTATATATTATACGCCCAGTCACGGCGGCCGCAGGGCCTCAGCGCTGTATAAATGTGATTTTATATATTATACGCCCGGTCACGGCGGCCGCAGGGCCTCAGCGCTGTATAAATGTGATTTTATATATTATACACCCGGTCACGGCGGCCGCAGGGCCTCAGCTCTGTATAAATGTGATTTTATATATTATACGCCCAGTCACGGCGGCCGCAGGGCCTCAGCGCTGTATAAATGTGATTTTATATATTATACGCTCGGTCACTGTGGCCACAGGGCCTCAGCGCTGTATAAATGTGATTTTATATATTATACACCCGGTCACGGCGGCCGCAGGGCCTCAGCTCTGTATAAATGTGATTTTATATATTATACGCCAGTCACGGCGGTCGCAGGGCCTCAGCGCTGTATAAATGTGATTTTATATATTATACACCCGGTCACGGCGGCCGCAGGGCCTCAGCGCTGTATAAATGTGATTTTATATATTATAAGCCCGGTCACGGCGGCCGCAGGGCCTCGGCGCTGTATAAATGTGATTTTATATATTATACGCTCGGTCACTGTGGCCGCAGGGCCTCGGCGCTGTATAAATGTGATATTATATATTATACGCCCAGTCACGGCAGCCGCAGGGCCTCAGCGCTGTATAAATGTGATTTTATATATTATACGCCCGGTCACGGCGGCCGTAGGGCCTCAGCATGGACTAACTGTGATATTATATATTATACGCCTGGTCACGGCGGCCGCAGGGCCTCAGCGCTGTATAAATGTGATTTTATATATTATACGCCTGGTCACGGCGGCCGCAGGGCCTCAGCGCTGTATAAATGTGATTTTATATATTATACGCTCAGTCACTGTGGCTGCAGGGTCTCGGCGCTGTATAAATGTGATTTTATATATTATAAGCACGGTCACGGCGGCCGCAGGGCCTCAGCGCTGTATAAATGTGATTTTATATATTATAAGCCCGGTCACGGCGGCCGTAGGGCCTCAGCATGGACTAACTGTGATATTATATATTATACGCCTGGTCACGGCGGCCGCAGGGCCTCAGCGCTGTATAAATGTGATTTTATATATTATACGCCCGGTCACGGCAGCTGCAGGGCCTCAGCGCTGTATAAATGTGATTTTATATATTATACGCTCGGTCACGGCGGCTGCAGGGTCTCGGCGTTGTATAAATGTGATTTTATATATTATACGCCTGGTCACTGCGGCCGCAGGGCCTCAGCATGGACTAACTGTGATATTATATATTATACGCCTGGTCACGTCGGCCACAGGGCCTCAGCGCTGTATAAATGTGATTTTATATATTATACGCCCGGTCACGGCAGCTGCAGGGCCTCAGCGCTGTATAAATGTGATATTATATATTATACGCCCCATCACGGCAGCCGCAGGGCCTCAGCGCTGTATAAATGTGATTTTATATATTATACGCTCGGTCACGGCGGCCGCAGGGCCTCAGCGCTGTATAAATGTGATTTTATATCTTATACGCCCGGTCACGGCGGCCGCAGGGCCTCAGTATGGACTAACTGTGATATTATATATTATACGCCTGGTCACGGCGGCCACAGGGCCTCAGCGCTGTATATATGTGATATTATATATTATAAGCACGGTCACGGCGGCCGCAGGGCCTCAGCGCTGTATAAATGTGATTTTATATATTATACGCCTGGTCACGGCGGCCGCAGGGCCTCAGCGCTGTATAAATGTGATTTTATATATTATACGCTCGGTCACTGCGGCCGCAGGGCCTCGGCGCTGTATAAATGTGATTTTATATATTATACGCCCGGTCACGGCGGCTGCAGGGTCTCGGCGTTGTATAAATGTGATTTTATATATTATACGCCCGGTCACGGCGGCCGCAGGGCCTCAGCGCTGTATAAATGTGATTTTATATATTATACGCTCGGTCACGGCGGCCGCAGGGCCTCAGCGCTGTATAAATGTGATTTTATACATTATACGCTCGGTCACTGTGGCCGCAGGGCCTCAGCGCTGTATAAATGTGATTTTATATATTATACGCCCGGTCACGGCGGCTGCAGGGTCTCGGCGTTGTATAAATGTGATTTTATATATTATACGCTCGGTCACTGTGGCGCGCAGGCCTCGGCGCTGTATAAATGTGATTTTATATATTATACGCTCGGTCACGGCGGCTGCAGGGTCTCGGCGTTGTATAAATGTGATTTTATATATTATACGCCCGGTCACGGCAGCCGCAGGGCCTCAGCGCTATATAAATGTGATTTTATATATTATACGCCCAGTCACGGCAGCCGCAGGGCCTCAGCGCTGTATAAATGTGATTTTATATATTATAAGCACGGTCACGGCGGCCGCAGGGCCTCAGCGCTGTATAAATGTGATTTTATATATTATACGCCCGGTCACGGCGGCCGCAAGACCTCAGCATGGACTAACTGTGATATTATATATTATACGCCCAGTCACGGCGGCCGCAAGACCTCAGCATGGACTAACTATGATATTATATATTATACGCCTGGTCACGGCGGCCGCAGGGCCTCAGCGCTGTATAAATGTGATTTTATATATTATACGCTCGGTCACGGTGGCCGCAGGGCCTCAGCGCTGTATAAATGTGATTTTATATCTTATACGCCCGGTCACGGCGGCCGCAGGGCCTCAGTATGGACTAACTGTGATATTATATATTATACACCTGGTCACGGCGGCCACAGGGCCTCAGCGCTGTATAAATGTGATATTATATATTATAAGTACGGTCACGGCGGCCGCAGGGCCTCAGCGCTGTATAAATGTGATTTTATATCTTATACGCCCGGTCACGGCGGCCGCAGGGCCTCAGTATGGACTAACTGTGATATTATATATTATACGCCTGGTCACGGCGGCCGCAGGGCCTCGGCGCTGTATAAATGTGATTTTATATATTATACGCCCGGTCACGGCGGCTGCAGGGTCTCGGCGTTGTATAAATGTGATTTTATATATTATACGCCCGGTCACGGCAGCCGCAGGGCCTCAGCGCTGTATAAATGTGATTTTATATCTTATACGCCCGGTCACGGCGGCCGCAGGGCCTCAGTATGGACTAACTGTGATATTATATATTATACGCCTGGTCACGGCGGCCACAGGGCCTCAGCGCTGTATAAATGTGATATTATATATTATAAGCACGGTCACGGCGGCCGCAGGGCCTCAGCGCTGTATAAATGTGATTTTATATATTATACGCTCGGTCACGGTGGCCGCAGGGCCTCAGCGCTGTATAAATGTGATTTTATATCTTATACGCCCGGTCACGGCGGCCGCAGGGCCTCAGTATGGACTAACTGTGATATTATATATTATACGCCTGGTCACGGCGGCCACAGGGCCTCAGCGCTGTATAAATGTGATATTATATATTATAAGTACGGTCACGGCGGCCGCAGGGCCTCAGCGCTGTATAAATGTGATTTTATATCTTATACGCCCGGTCACGGCGGCCGCAGGGCCTCAGTATGGACTAACTGTGATATTATATATTATACGCCTGGTCACGGCGGCCGCAGGGCCTCGGCGCTGTATAAATGTGATTTTATATATTATACGCCCGGTCACGGCGGCTGCAGGGTCTCGGCGTTGTATAAATGTGATTTTATATATTATACGCCCGGTCACGGCAGCCGCAGGGCCTCAGCGCTGTATAAATGTGATTTTATATCTTATACGCCCGGTCACGGCGGCCGCAGGGCCTCAGTATGGACTAACTGTGATATTATATATTATACGCCTGGTCACGGCAGGCCGCAGGGCTCGGCGCTGTATAAATGTGATTTTATATATTATACGCCTGGTCACGGCGGCCACAGGGCCTCAGCGCTGTATAAATGTGATATTATATATTATAAGCACGGTCACGGCGGCCGCAGGGCCTCAGTATGGACTAACTGTGATTTTATATATTATACGCCCGGTCACGGCGGCCGCAGGGCCTCAGCGCTGTATAAATGTGATTTTATATATTATACGCCCAGTCACGGCGGCCGCAGGGCCTCAGCGCTGTATAAATGTGATTTTATATATTATACGCCCGGTCACGGCGCCCGCAGGGCCTCAGCGCTGTATAAATGTGATTTTATATATTATACGCCCCATCACGGCGGCCGCAGGGCCTCAGCGCTGTATAAATGTGATTTTATATATTATACGCCCGGTCACGGCGGCCGCAGGGCCTCAGCGCTGTATAAATGTGATTTTATATATTATACGCCCGGTCACGGCGGCCGCAGGGCCTCAGCGCTGTATAAATGTGATTTTATATATTATACGCCCGGTCACGGTGGCGCAGGGCCTCAGCGCTGTATAAATGTGATTTTATATATATACGCCCGGTCACGGCGGCCGCAGGGCCTCAGCGCTGTATAAATGTGATTTTATATATTATACGCCCGGTCACGGCGGCCGCAGGGCTTCAGCGCTGTATAAATGTGATATTATATATTATACGCCCCATCACGGCGGCCGCAGGGCCTCAGCGCTGTATAAATGTGATTTTATATATTATAAGCCCGGTCACGGCGGCCGCAGGGCCTCGGCGCTGTATAAATGTGATTTTATATTATTATACGCTCGGTCACTGTGGCCGCAGGGCCTCGGCGCTGTATAAATGTGATATTATATATTATACGCCCAGTCACGGCAGCCGCAGGGCCTCAGCGCTGTATAAATGTGATTTTATATATTATACGCCCGGTCACGGCGGCCGTAGGGCCTCAGCGCTGGACTAACTGTGATTTTATATATTATACGCCTGGTCACGGCGGCCGCAGGGCCTCAGCGCTGTATAAATGTGATTTTATATATTATACGCCTGGTCACGGCGGCCGCAGGGCCTCAGCGCTGTATAAATGTGATTTTATATATTATACGCTCAGTCACTGTGGCTGCAGGGTCTCGGCGCTGTATAAATGTGATTTTATATATTATAAGCCACGGTCACGGCGGCCGCAGGGCCTCAGCGCTGTATAAATGTGATTTTATATATTATAAGCCCGGTCACGGCGGCCGTAGGGCCTCAGCATGGACTAACTGTGATATTATATATTATACGCCTGGTCACGGCGGCCGCAGGGCCTCAGCGCTGTATAAATGTTTTTATATATTATACGCCCGGTCACGGCGCTGCAGGGCCTCAGCGCTGTATAAATGTGATTTTATATATTATACGCTCGGTCACGGCGGCTGCAGGGTCTCGGCGTTGTATAAATGTGATTTTATATATTATACGCCTGGTCACTGCGGCCGCAGGGCCTCAGCATGGACTAACTGTGATATTATATATTATACGCCTGGTCACGTCGGCCACAGGGCCTCAGCGCTGTATAAATGTGATTTTATATATTATACGCCCGGTCACGGCAGCTGCAGGGCCTCAGCGCTGTATAAATGTGATATTATATATTATACGCCCCATCACGGCAGCCGCAGGGCCTCAGCGCTGTATAAATGTGATTTTATATATTATACGCTCGGTCACGGCGGCCGCAGGGCCTCAGCGCTGTATAAATGTGATTTTATATCTTATACGCCCGGTCACGGCGGCCGCAGGGCCTCAGTATGGACTAACTGTGATATTATATATTATACGCCTGGTCACGGCGGCCACAGGGCCTCAGCGCTGTATATATGTGATATTATATATTATAAGCACGGTCCCGGCGGCGGCCGCAGGGCTCAGCGCTGTATAAATGTGATTTTATATATTATACGCCTGGTCACGGCGGCCGCAGGGCCTCAGCGCTGTATAAATGTGATTTTATATATTATACGCTCGGTCACTGCGGCCGCAGGGCCTCGGCGCTGTATAAATGTGATTTTATATATTATACGCCCGGTCACGGCGGCTGCAGGGTCTCGGCGTTGTATAAATGTGATTTTATATATTATACGCCCGGTCACGGCGGCCGCAGGGCCTCAGCGCTGTATAAATGTGATTTTATATATTATACGCTCGGTCACGGCGGCCGCAGGGCCTCAGCGCTGTATAAATGTGATTTATACATTATACGCTCGGTCACTGTGGCCGCAGGGCCTCAGCGCTGTATAAATGTGATTTTATATATTATACGCCGGTCACGGCGGCTGCAGGGTCTCGGCGTTGTATAAATGTGATTTTATTATATTATACGCTCGGTCACTGTGGCCGCAGGGCCTCGGCGCTGTATAAATGTGATTTTATATATTATACGCTCGGTCACGGCGGCTGCAGGGTCTCGGCGTTGTATAAATGTGATTTTATATATTATACGCCCAGTCACGGCGGTCGCAGGGCCTCAGCGCTGTATAAATGTGATTTTATATATTATACACCCGGTCACGGCGGCCGCAGGGCCTCAGCGCTGTATAAATGTGATTTTATATATTATAAGCCCGGTCACGGCGGCCGCAGGGCCTCGGCGCTGTATAAATGTGATTTTATATATTATACGCCGGTCACTGTGGCCGCAGGGCCTCGGCGCTGTATAAATGTGATTTATATATTATACGCCCAGTCACGGCAGCCGCAGGGCCTCAGCGCTGTATAAATGTGATTTTATATATTATACGCCGGTCACGGCGGCCGTAGGGCCTCAGCATGGACTAACTGTGATATTATATATTATACGCCTGGTCACGGCGGCCGCAGGGCCTCAGCGCTGTATAAATGTGATTTTATATATTATACGCCTGGTCACGGCGGCCGCAGGGCCTCAGCGCTGTATAAATGTGATTTTATATATTATACGCTCAGTCACTGTGGCTGCAGGGTCTCGGCGCTGTATAAATGTGATTTTATATATTATAAGCACGGTCACGGCGGCCGCAGGGCCTCAGCGCTGTATAAATGTGATTTTATATATTATAAGCCCGGTCACGGCGGCCGTAGGGCCTCAGCATGGACTAACTGTGATATTATATATTATACGCCTGGTCACGGCGGCCGCAGGGCCTCAGCGCTGTATAAATGTGATTTTATATATTATACGCCCGGTCACGGCAGCTGCAGGGCCTCAGCGCTGTATAAATGTGATTTTATATATTATACGCTCGGTCACGGCGGCTGCAGGGTCTCGGCGTTGTATAAATGTGATTTTATATATTATACGCCTGGTCACTGCGGCCGCAGGGCCTCAGCATGGACTAACTGTGATATTATATATTATACGCCTGGTCACGTCGGCCACAGGGCCTCAGCGCTGTATAAATGTGATTTTATATATTATACGCCCGGTCACGGCAGCTGCAGGGCCTCAGCGCTGTATAAATGTGATATTATATATTATACGCCCCATCACGGCAGCCGCAGGGCCTCAGCGCTGTATAAATGTGATTTTATATATTATACGCTCGGTCACGGCGGCCGCAGGGCCTCAGCGCTGTATAAATGTGATTTTATATCTTATACGCCCGGTCACGGCGGCCGCAGGGCCTCAGTATGGACTAACTGTGATATTATATATTATACGCCTGGTCACGGCGGCCACAGGGCCTCAGCGCTGTATATATGTGATATTATATATTATAAGCACGGTCACGGCGGCCGCAGGGCTCAGCGCTGTATAAATGTGATTTTATATATTATACGCCTGGTCACGGCGGCCGCAGGGCCTCAGCGCTGTATAAATGTGATTTTATATATTATACGCTCGGTCACTGCGGCCGCAGGGCTCGGCGCTGTATAAATGTGATTTTATATATTATACGCCCGGTCACGGCGGCTGCAGGGTCTCGGCGTTGTATAAATGTGATTTTATATATTATACGCCCGGTCACGGCGGCCGCAGGGCCTCAGCGCTGTATAAATGTGATTTTATATATTATACGCTCGGTCACGGCGGCCGCAGGGCCTCAGCGCTGTATAAATGTGATTTTATACATTATACGCTCGGTCACTGTGGCCGCAGGGCCTCAGCGCTGTATAAATGTGATTTTATATATTATACGCCCGGTCACGGCGGCTGCAGGGTCTCGGCGTTGTATAAATGTGATTTTATATATTATACGCTCGGTCACTGTGGCCGCAGGGCCTCGGCGCTGTATAAATGTGATTTTATATATTATACGCTCGGTCACGGCGGCTGCAGGGTCTCGGCGTTGTATAAATGTGATTTTATATATTATACGCCCGGTCACGGCAGCCGCAGGGCCTCAGCGCTATATAAATGTGATTTTATATATTATACGCCCAGTCACGGCAGCCGCAGGGCCTCAGCGCTGTATAAATGTGATTTTATATATTATAAGCACGGTCACGGCGGCCGCAGGGCCTCAGCGCTGTATAAATGTGATTTTATATATTATACGCCCGGTCACGGCGGCCGCAAGACCTCAGCATGGACTAACTGTGATATTATATATTATACGCCAGTCACGGCGGCCGCAAGACCTCAGCATGGACTAACTATGATATTATATATTATACGCCTGGTCACGGCGGCCGCAGGGCCTCAGCGCTGTATAAATGTGATTTTATATATTATACGCTCGGTCACGGTGGCCGCAGGGCCTCAGCGCTGTATAAATGTGATTTTATATCTTATACGCCCGGTCACGGCGGCCGCAGGGCCTCAGTATGGACTAACTGTGATATTATATATTATACACCTGGTCACGGCGGCCACAGGGCCTCAGCGCTGTATAAATGTGATATTATATATTATAAGTACGGTCACGGCGGCCGCAGGGCCTCAGCGCTGTATAAATGTGATTTTATATCTTATACGCCCGGTCACGGCGGCCGCAGGGCCTCAGTATGGACTAACTGTGATATTATATATTATACGCCTGGTCACGGCGGCCGCAGGGCCTCGGCGCTGTATAAATGTGATTTTATATATTATACGCCCGGTCACGGCGGCTGCAGGGTCTCGGCGTTGTATAAATGTGATTTTATATATTATACGCCCGGTCACGGCAGCCGCAGGGCCTCAGCGCTGTATAAATGTGATTTTATATCTTATACGCCCGGTCACGGCGGCCGCAGGGCCTCAGTATGGACTAACTGTGATATTATATATTATACGCCTGGTCACGGCGGCCGCAGGGCCTCAGCGCTGTATAAATGTGATTTTATATATTATACGCCCAGTCACGGCGGCCGCAGGGCCTCAGCGCTGTATAAATGTGATTTTATATATTATACGCCCGGTCACGGCGGCCGCAGGGCCTCAGCGCTGTATAAATGTGATTTTATATATTATACACCCGGTCACGGCGGCCGCAGGGCCTCAGCGCTCTGTATAAATGTGATTTTATATATTATACGCCCAGTCACGGCGGCCGCAGGGCCTCAGCGCTGTATAAATGTGATTTTATATATTATACGCTCGGTCACTGTGGCCACAGGGCCTCAGCGCTGTATAAATGTGATTTTATATATTATACGCCTGGTCACGGCGGCGCAGGGCCTCAGCGCTGTATAAATGTGATTTTATATATTATACGCCCAGTCACGCGGCCGCAGGGCCTCAGCGCTGTATAAATGTGATTTTATATATTATACGCCCAGTCACGGCGGCCGCAGGGCCTCAGCGCTGTATAAATGTGATTTTATATATTATACGCCCGGTCACGGCGGCCGCAGGGCCTCAGCGCTGTATAAATGTGATTTTATATATTATACACCCGGTCACGGCGGCCGCAGGGCCTCAGCTCTGTATAAATGTGATTTTATATATTATACGCCCAGTCACGGCGGCCGCAGGGCCTCAGCGCTGTATAAATGTGATTTTATATATTATACGCTCGGTCACTGTGGCCACAGGGCCTCAGCGCTGTATAAATGTGATTTTATATATTATACACCCGGTCACGGCGGCCGCAGGGCCTCAGCTCTGTATAAATGTGATTTTATATATTATACGCCCAGTCACGGCGGTCGCAGGGCCTCAGCGCTGTATAAATGTGATTTTATATATTATACACCCGGTCACGGCGGCCGCAGGGCCTCAGCGCTGTATAAATGTGATTTTATATTATAAGCCCGGTCACGGCGGCCGCAGGGCCTCGGCGCTGTATAAATGTGATTTTATATATTATACGCTCGGTCACTGTGGCCGCAGGGCCTCGGCGCTGTATAAATGTGATATTATATATTATACGCCCAGTCACGGCAGCCGCAGGGCCTCAGCGCTGTATAAATGTGATTTTATATATTATACGCCGGTCACGGCGGCCGTAGGGCCTCAGCATGGACTAACTGTGATATTATATATTATACGCCTGGTCACGGCGGCCGCAGGGCCTCAGCGCTGTATAAATGTGATTTTATATATTATACGCCTGGTCACGGCGGCCGCAGGGCCTCAGCGCTGTATAAATGTGATTTTATATATTATACGCTCAGTCACTGTGGCTGCAGGGTCTCGGCGCTGTATAAATGTGATTTTATATATTATAAGCACGGTCACGGCGGCCGCAGGGCCTCAGCGCTGTATAAATGTGATTTTATATATTATAAGCCCGGTCACGGCGGCCGTAGGGCCTCAGCATGGACTAACTGTGATATTATATATTATACGCCTGGTCACGGCGGCCGCAGGGCCTCAGCGCTGTATAAATGTGATTTTATATATTATACGCCCGTCACGGCAGTGCAGGGCCTCAGCGCTGTATAAATGTGATTTTATATTATTATACGCTCGGTCACGGCGGCTGCAGGGTCTCGGCGTTGTATAAATGTGATTTTATATATTATACGCCTGGTCACTGCGGCCGCAGGGCCTCAGCATGGACTAACTGTGATATTATATATTATACGCCTGGTCACGTCGGCCACAGGGCCTCAGCGCTGTATAAATGTGATTTTATATATTATACGCCCGGTCACGGCAGCTGCAGGGCCTCAGCGCTGTATAAATGTGATATTATATATTATACGCCCCATCACGGCAGCCGCAGGGCCTCAGCGCTGTATAAATGTGATTTATATATATACGCTCGGTCACGGCGGCCGCAGGGCCTCAGCGCTGTATAAATGTGATTTTATATCTTATACGCCCGGTCACGGCGGCCGCAGGGCCTCAGTATGGACTAACTGTGATATTATATATTATACGCCTGGTCACGGCGGCCACAGGGCCTCAGCGCTGTATATATGTGATATTATATATTATAAGCACGGTCACGGCGGCCGCAGGGCCTCAGCGCTGTATAAATGTGATTTATATATTATACGCCTGGTCACGGCGGCCCGGCCGCAGCGCTGTATAAATGTGATTTTATATATTATACGCTCGGTCACTGCGGCCGCAGGGCTCGGCGCTGTATAAATGTGATTTTATATATTATACGCCCGGTCACGGCGGCTGCAGGGTCTCGGCGTTGTATAAATGTGATTTTATATATTATACGCCCGCGTCACGGCGGCCGCAGGGCCTCAGCGCTGTATAAATGTGATTTTATATATTATACGCTCGGTCACGGCGGCCGCAGGGCCTCAGCGCTGTATAAATGTGATTTTATACATTATACGCTCGTCACTGTGGCCGCAGGGCCTCAGCGCTGTATAAATGTGATTTTATATATTATACGCCCGGTCACGGCGGCTGCAGGGTCTCGGTTTTGTATAAATGTGATTTTATATATTATACGCTCGGTCACTGTGGCCGCGGGCCTCGGCGCTGTATAAATGTGATTTTATATATTATACGCTCGGTCACGGCGGCTGGGTCTCGGCGTTGTATAAATGTGATTTTATATATTATACGCCCGGTCACGGCAGCCGCAGGGCCTCAGCGCTATATAAATGTGATTTTATATATTATACGCCCAGTCACGGCAGCCGCAGGGCCTCAGCGCTGTATAAATGTGATTTTATATATTATAAGCACGGTCACGGCGGCCGCAGGGCCTCAGCGCTGTATAAATGTGATTTTAATATTATACGCCCGGTCACGGCGGCCGCAAGACCTCAGCATGGACTAACTGTGATATTATATATATACGCCAGTCACGGCGGCCGCAAGACCTCAGCATGGACTAACTATGATATTATATATTATACGCCTGGTCACGGCGGCGCAGGGCCTCAGCGCTGTATAATGTGATTTTATATATTATACGCTCGGTCACGGTGGCCGCAGGGCCTCAGCGCTGTATAAATGTGATTTTATATCTTATACGCCCGGTCACGGCGGCCGCAGGGCCTCAGTATGGACTAACTGTGATATTATATATTATACACCTGGTCACGGCGGCCACAGGGCCTCAGCGCTGTATAAATGTGATATTATATATTATAAGTACGGTCACACCGGGCGCAGGGCCTCAGCGCTGTATAAATGTGATTGATTTTATATCTTATCACGCCGGCGCCGCGGCGCGGGCCTCAGTATGGACTAACTGACTATGATATTATATTATACGCCGTGGTCACGGCGGCCGCAGGGCGCCTGTATAAATGTGTTTTAATGTATTTATATATATACGGTCCCGCGTGCCACAGGGCGCAGCTGTAGTCTCGGCGTTGTGTAAATGTGTTTTATATATATATACGCCCGGTCACGCGCATCAGGGGCTCAGCAGGCCTCAGCGTGTATAAAATGTGATTATTCTTATACTTCATAGCCCGGTCACGGCGGCCAGGGCCTCAGTATGGACTAAGTGAGTGATATTATATATTATACGCCTGGTCACGGCGGCCACAGGGCCTCAGCGCTGTATAAATGTGATATTATATATTATAAGCACGGTCACGGCGGCCGCAGGGCCTCAGCGCTGTATAAATGTGATTTTATATATTATACGCTCGGTCACGGTGGCCGCAGGGCCTCAGCGCTGTATAAATGTGATTTTATATCTTATACCCCGGTCACGGCGGCCGCAGGGCCTCAGTATGGACTAACTGTGATTATTATATATATACGCCTGGTCACGGCGGCCACAGGGCCTCAGCGCTGTATAAATGTGATTATATATATTATAAGTACGGTCACGGCGGCCGCAGGGCCTCAGCGCTGTATAAATGTGATTTTATATTATTATACGCCCGGTCACGGCGGCCGCAGGGCCTCAGTATGGACTAACTGTGATATTATATATTATACGCCTGGTCACGGCGGCCGCAGGGCCTCGGCGCTGTATAAATGTGATTTTATATATTATACGCCCGGTCACGGCGGCTGCAGGGTCTCGGCGTTGTATAAATGTGATTTTATATATTATACGCCCGGTCACGGCGGCCGCAGGACCTCAGCGCTGTATAAATGTGATTTTATACATTATACGCTCGGTCACTGTGGCCGCAGGGCCTCGGCGCTGTATAAATGTGATTTTATATATTATACGCCCAGTCACGGCGGCTGCAGGGTCTCGGCGTTGTATAAATGTGATTTTATATATTATATGCCCGGTCACTGCGGCCGCAGGACCTCGGCGCTGTATAAATGTGATTTTATATATTATACGCTCGGTCACTGTGGCCGCAGGGCCTCGGCGCTGTATAAATGTGATTTTATATATTATACGCCCGGTCACGGCGGCCGCAGGGCCTCGGCGCTGTATAAATGTGATTTTATATATATACGCCCGGTCACGGCGGCCGCAGGGCCTCAGCGCTGTATAAATGTGATTTTATATATTATACGCTCGGTCACTGTGGCCGCAGGGCCTCGGCGCTGTATAAATGTGATTTTATATATTATACGCCCGGTCACGGCGGCTGCAGGGTCTCGGCGTTGTATAAATGTGATTTTATGTATTATATGCCCGGTCACTGCGGCCGCAGGACCTCAGCATGGACTAACTGTGATGTTATATATTATACGCCTGGTCACGGCGGCCACAGGGCCTCAGCGCTGTATAAATGTGATTTTATATATTATAAGCCCGGTCACGGCGGCCGCAGGGCCTCAGCGCTGTATAAATGTGATTTTATATATTATAAGCCCAGTCACGGCGGCCGCAGGGCCTCAGCGCTGTATAAATGTGATTTTATATAGTATAAGCCCGGTCACGGCGGCCGCAGGGCCTCAGCGCTGTATAAATGTGATTTTATATATTATACGCCCGGTCACGGCAGCTGCAGGGCCTCAGCGCTGTATAAATGTGATATTATATATTTTACGCCCCATCACGGCGGCCGCAGGGCCTCAGCGCTGTATAAATGTGATTTTATATATAATACGCCCGTCACGGCAGCTGCAGGGCCTCAGCACTGTATAAATGTGATTTTATATATTATACGCCCGGTCACGGCAGCCGCAGGGCCTCAGCGCTGTATAAATGTGATTTTATATATTATACGCCCAGTCACGGCAGCCGCAGGGCCTCAGCGCCGTAAAGTGGCTGCTGTGTGTGTGTATGTCCTTATTAACATGTTTTCACAGGAGGTTTGGAAAATGCACAGCTGTTACTCCATGAGTGCGGACCCTGGACGAGAAGAAAGAGGCTGAATAGATAATGATTTACAACCGCCTGAGAAGGCCATGAGTGGTGGTCACTGTAGGGATGAGTCGAACGCCCCCGTGTTCGGTTTGCATTCGAACTCGAACAATTTCAAAAGTTCGAGTTCGAACACGAACCGAACTCAATGTAAGTCAATGGGACCCGAAAGTTCGATTTTTAGAGTGCCCTCCAAGAGGGCATATATGCAAGATATTTGCCATAAAAGGTGTATGGGGGTCCGAGTAGTGCCCTGGGGGACAGGAAACAAGAACAAAAAGTTTTTTAAAGGAACAGTGAGTGTTCCATGAAATAAAGGTTGAGAATAAAAACGAAAAATTCCTTCAAATATCGTGCCTAGGAGGTCCCCATAACCTGCCTGTGAAGTGGCGGATTTGTAGGATGTATAGATTCATTTAAAAACAAAAAAATTACATTTCCAATTACGATAAATCTTTTTTCTTTAATCTATTCGTAAACAACTGCTTGCGGCGGCAGCCCGTATGAAAATAGGAGACGTTTTAGGGCACGCAGAACAAGTTTAGTGATTTTTTGGGCTAAATTATGGAGAAACTTATGCAGGCTTTGGATGAAAGTAACAGTAGGTGCTTTAAAATTGGGCCTTTAGTGTTGGCAACAGTGCCGTCACACCGTATCCCCTCTGTGGTATTGTGGAAGAGTGCAGGGTTGGACCCTGCGGTCAAATATTAAAATGATATGAATCTGGTACAGGCGTCAGTGCACCCAAAAATTTTGCCTTTGGTAGCAGCAAGTGCCTTTACACCGTAACCCCTCTGTGGTATTGTGGAAGAGTGCAGTGGTGGAGGTTTTGGTAATGCAGTAGAGATCCCCGATCTATTCAGTTACATCAGCAGCTATAACAAAACCGGGTCAGCAATGTTTAGGCACTTGTACTGCGCTACTGTATATGGTGAGAATCGGCGCACACCAGTAGCAACAGGAAGCAAACAGATCAGGCAGGGAATACACAGAGAGAATAGTCAAATGGCAGGCAAAGTCGGCAACAGATCGGGTCCTCGGAACAAGCAGGGTCAGTAACAAGTATACAAACTGATTCGGTAAGTTAGCGATGCGGGAATAAAGGCTGAGACACACTGAGTGTGTAGCGACGCACAGCGTAGCGAAGAGAAGCAAACATTTTGCAGGCTTGACTTCACTCCGCTCCGCCTCGCAGCGTGTCTACACTGCATTATGTTTGCTTCTCACCGCACTGGACAAGAATCCACTAACTAAATTAAAATGTACACACAAAACCGTTTTATTTTCACAAAGCACATGTTATATAGGCAAAAAAAAGTTTCTACTGAATAAAATACATCAAAAATTTATGTTAATTTAATAGGAATAGTATAAAAATATAAAAAAAAGGTAACCCCTGATCATATATATTATAGGGACACGGAGCGCTGTGTATAGAGTAGGGATGCATTGATAATACCACACACAGACATATACGTATATATCAACACGCAGAACTATATATACGTATATATCAACACGCAGATATATATATACACCCACAGACCTCAGACCATATATCCACATACGCACATGGGGGGGTGGCATGTGGACAATCTCAACTAAATGCGCCTCCCCCCCCAATTTGGCTGATCCCTCCAGAAGAAATGTTGAACCCGACAGAGCAGAGAATATATATATTATTCTCTGCTCTATCGGGTTCAACATTTCTTCTGGAGGGATCAGCCAAATGGGGGGAGGAGGAATTAGTTGCCAAAATGTGTGTGTAATACAAGTCTGGATATATATATTTATAAGAATATAGCTATATATCTTATCTATATGTATATATCATACATGCCCTTACCTTCCCCTATAAATTTGCTAAAAATATATGTAGCGCTCACTCCCGGAGGAGCCGCTGAATTTGAACCTCGGGTCAGTCTCCCCGCACTAGGGAATAAATATACTCCAGCACCGGATTTTATAAATTATATAGTTTACTGAATAACCTGGCATATAAAGAGTAACACGGTATACGTATATATATTTACAGTAGTTCGTAATGCGAGAAACGCGTAGCGAAAAAGGAAAAAATAATTTTAACCCCTTTGTGGTTGGAGTGTGAGTCCCGTACAGGCTACAGTTGTGTTCAAAATTATTCAACCCCCAATGCTGTAAAGGGTTTTAGGGAATTTAGTGTACATTTGTAATTGTATTCAGAATGAAATCCTACAAGGACTTTTTAAAGAACCATATGCAACTAAAATGACATCAATTGGTTTTGTAATACAGTAGTAAATGTTTCTTTTGTGAATTCTTGATTGACACAATTATTCAACCCCTTAAAGACTACCACTCTGAAGAACAGAGGTTCATTCAAGTGTTTTCAATCAGATATTGAAAACACCTGTGGATGTCACGGAGCAGCAATAAAGCATAATAAGCACCAATTAGGCAGCTTTAAAATGACTGTGATACTCAGCTCCTTCTAGACATTTACTGGTGTGGTTACAAACATGGTGAAGTCAAGAGAATGGTCCAGGAAGACAAGAGAAGAGGTGATTACTCTTCACAGGAAGGGCAATGGCTATAAGAAGATTGCAAAGATGTTAAACATACCAAGAGAGACCATAGGACGCATCATTCGCAAATTCAAGGCAAAGGGCACTGTTGAAACGCTACCTGGTCGTGGCAGAAAGAAGATGCTGACTTCGACTGCTGTGCGCTACCTGAAGCGTAGAATGGAGAAAAGTCCCCGTGTGACTGCTGAGGAACTGAGAAAAGATTTGTCAGATGTGGGTACTGAAGTTTCAGCTCAGACAATACGGCGCACACTGCGTAATGAAGGCCTCCATGCCAGAACTCCCAGGCGCACCCCCTTGCGTCTCCAAAGAATAAGAAGAGTCGACTGCAGTATGCCAAAAGTCATGTGGACAAACCACAGAAGTTTTGGGATAGTGTTCTGTGGACTGATGAAACAAAATTAGAACTGTTTGGGCCCATGGATCAACGCTATGTTTGGAGGAGGAAGAACAAGGCCTATGAAGAAAAGAACACCTTGCCTACTGTGAAGCATGGCGGGGGGTCAATCATGCTTTGGGGCTGTTTTGCTTCTGCAGGTACAGGGAAGCTTCAGCGTGTGCAAGGTACCATGAATTCTCTTCAGTACCAGGAGATATTGGATGACAATGTGATGCAGTCCGTCACAAACCTGAGGCTTGGGAGACGTTGGACCTTTCAACAGGACAATGATCCCAAGCATACCTCCAAGTCCACTAGAGCATGGTTGCAGATTAAAGGCTGGAACATTTTGGAGTGGCCATCGCGGTCACCTGATTTAAATCCGATTGAGAACCTCTGGTGGGACTTAAAGAAAGCAGTTGCAGTGCGCAAGCCTAAGAATGTGACTGAACTGGAGGCTTTTGCCCATGACGAATGGGCGAAGATACCCGTAGATCGCTGCAAGACACTTGTGTCAAGCTATGCTTCACGTTTAAAAGCTGTTATAACTGTAAAAGGATGTTGTACTAAGTACTAAGATTGAATGTCACTTGGGGGTTGAATAAAACTGATAATGATGTGAGCACAGAAAAGACGTTTGTGGTTATTTCATTATAAATGTTATGTTATATTTGTCTGACCTACACGTGCCTCTTTGATAATTGTAAGCAAGATGACTGAATGATCAAAATCAATGTCAAACTGGCCAAAACACTCAATTTCAGTGGGGGTTGAATAATTTTGAACACAACTCTATGTCCCAAGAAATGTAAGTGTAGGTGTGTATTGGTACCCGGGTACAATATTCAACTGGCCAGTGAATTATTTATGAGGTATCTTCGACTAGTCACGTTGGGGCCCTGTAGGTTTTGAGAAAACTGCAGCGTGCTTTAGTACTTTACAGTGGCCGGGAAGGCCTCTCACTCATCCGCCAGATACTCTGCGCTCCGCTCGACCCAGGACGTCTCTCCGCTCGATTTTGACTGGGATTCTCTGTGTCACCGGATCCGCTGTCTTGCTTGTCTGTATCTGCCACAAGATGTCCAGCTCACCGCCTGCACTCCCTGTTAGATCGTCTGTGGTCTCCTAACTCGGGGTCCTTCAGCGTACTCTGTATCGGTGTGGGGTTACTAACGGTGGATCACGGGGTCTTCGTTCAATAAGAAGGGAAACCCGATCTCCAGCTCTGCTAGGCCACACCTGCGCTCTGGCATGGTCGCGATCACTATGTCCTGCACTTGCGTCTTGCTCCTCTCCTCTGCGCGCTCTGACGGCTCTCCACGAGGCTGCGGATGTAAGTGTCTCTTTCCCACCCACTTCCTGTTCCCGCCCGCAATGCATGCTGGAAAATGTAGTCCCAATGTCTTACATTGCGCTTGTCTCCCTCTGGTGGCCAAAAACAAGTACTACCACGACAGTGAATTAAAACCAGCGCTACACTCTCCCCCTCCTAGAACTCTTGGGTCTCTCCAAGGAGGTATAACAGTTGCATTACATTTCAACATATATTAGGCAACATATACAGGTTCAACAGCAAGCATACAATGGGTTAGATACACTTCTTCAAGTTGACTCATGCTTTTGACTACCTCAGCTAACATAGCAGACACTTCGGGCAACCTTCGCACTGTGGTGACGGCCTCTTCAGTGCTATGTCCTGGTGAGTCGTAGGTGAGTCTCTGGGGCGGTCGAATAGAGCGTTTTGGTTCTGGCTCAATCAGTTCCTCTTCAGGTGGAAGTACTATAGGTGCGGGTTCAGTTCTTCTTTCCACAACTGGAACAGACATCTCTTCAGAGTATGATCCTTCCAGTGAAGGCATAGAACTGTAGTCATAAGACTCGGCTTCAGGAACTACAGGGATTTCAATAGTCTCGGGGACTTCTAACTGAAATTCGGGAGCCTCAGGCCTCAAATTACTTTCCAGTTCAGGAATGACCTCTTCAGGCTCTGGGGAGCGCATCCAATCCAGACAAAAACTTTCTTCCTCACTGTCCCTCTCACTCTCCTCGGTAGCCCGGGTCTGTTGAGACGAGTAACGGGAGTCAAACGTGGAGCAGGCGGATTCGGCAGAGAAAGTTCGTCCCCAACTGGTATCCTCACAGCCTCTCTCAAAGGTAATAAATGATTCCGGTGCCAGTTCTTAAGAGGCCCAGCCTTTCCATCCGGCCGGATTTGGTACACTGGCAGACCCGGCAGTTGCTGGCAGACAATGTAGACCTGAGAACTCCATCTATCCGCTAACTTGTGCCTTGCAGCAGCACCCAAGTTCTTCAACAAAACCCTATCACCGGGTTGTAGATCCTGTATCCGAACTTTTAAGTCATAGTTCCGTTTATTCCTTTGTTCCCTGTTTCCTGAGGTCAAACGGGCCTGTTCAAACGCAGAGGCCAAGTTCTTTCGAAGTCTATCCACATAATTTCTATGAGAAGCTACCGATGTCTGATCCAGAGATAGCCCAAACGCCAAATCAACCGGCAGTCGAGCTTCTCTTCCGAACATAAGACGGTACGGTGAGTATCCAGTAGCGTCACTCTCCGTACTGTTATATGCATGTCCCAGGGTAGCTATGTGACGACTCCAGCTCTGCTTCTCTCTGTTTGACAGTGTCCCCAGCATATTTAGCAGCATGCGATTGAACCTTTTGGGTTGAGCATCACCTTGAGGGTGATATGGTGTAGTTCGGGTCTTCTGAATTCCCAGCAGTTCCAGTAATTGCCCAACAAGCCGGCTTTCAAAGTCTCTACCCTGATCAGAGTGTATTCTCCTTGGTAGGCCATAGTGAACAAAGAACTTTTCCATCAGAACCTTCGCCACCGTAGGGGCACGTTGGTCTTTCGTAGAAAAGGCTTGGGCGTAACGTGTGAAATGATCAGTCACTACTAGAATATTTCCCTGCCCACTAGCATCCGGCTCTAAGCACAGGAAATCAATGCACACCAAATCCATGGGTCCTTGACTTTGCAGATGGCTCATTGGAGCGGTTCGGGTCGGTAGGGTCTTCCTTTGGATACACCTCAGACATGAATGGCAGTAACTTTCCACTTCAACTCTCATGCAAGGCCAATAGAATCTGTCTCGCACCAGCTTAAAAGTCCTTTCTGCGCCCAAATGTCCAGGTTCATCATGTAGCGATCGCAGTACACTCTCTCTATGTTTAGTGGGAAGGAAATCTCTTCAGCATTGGTTGAGGGGCCCCTTCGGTAGACCACCCCATTCAACATCTTCAACCGTTCCCACTCTTTGTAGACCAATCTGGCTCCATCTGGGGAATTGGTCAGCAGAATTTCCCGTTGGTTCGCAGTTAGGGCCTTTATGGTTAACGCAATTAAAGGGTCTCTAGCCTGATCAGCTCTCAGGTCCTGTTTTGAAAAAGTAGGCAGACTTTCATCCCTCAACTGCGTAGGGTTGCAGTAGAACGCCGGAACAGCCGCAGCCATGACTCCTATGGCTTCCACCTCAATCCCTCCCTTGACCCGGCGCTCTGCTCCTTGACACAAAGCTTGTACCCCGTCTGGAGTTAACTGAGTCCATTCTGTAGTGTAGGGTCTTCTCGACAAAGCATCAGCATCTCGATTATTCACCCCAGGGCGATACTTCAGACTGAACCGAAACCCTGACAGAGCGGCCAACCACCGATGTCCCGTTGCGTCCAGCTTCGCAGTGGTAAGGACATAGGTAAGAGGATTGTTATCTGTCTTTATCACAAACTCAGTCCTTTAGCTTGTCTACCACCGCCCACTTCAAGGCTAGGAACTCCAACTTGTGGGTAGGATAGTTCTTTTCAGAAGGCATAAGGCTCCGGCTCACATACGCTACAGGCCTCAGCAATCCACCATACTCTTGGTACAGGACTCCCCCTAGACCTTCTCTGCTGGCATCCACATGTAGTTCATTCGGCTTGTGAGGATCTGCATAGGCCAAGACAGGAGCTCGAGTTAAACTCTCTTTCATCTTCAAGAAAGCACCTTCACATTGGCTAGTCCATTCTCCCTGGATAGACTCTCGAGCTTTCCTTGGCCCTGGGGCCGACGGACTTCGGTCAGAGGCCTTGTGGCCTTCTTCTATGTTTTCCTTCTGTAGGAGCTTGTTCAGTGGTTGAGCTATTTTGGCAAATCCTCCTACAAATCTTCGATAATAGGAGCAGAACCCCAAGAAAGATCTAAGTTCAGTAACGTTTCGGGGTCTAGGCCAGGAAGCTACGGCCTCCAACTTCCGAGGATCTGTCGAAACGCCTTCTGCTGAGACCACATGTCCCAAATACGTAACAGACGGTAAACAGAATTGACATTTCTCCAGAGACAGTTTCAATCCCTCTTCGTGGAGCCTCTTCAAGACCTTCTCCAACCGTTGTTGATGTTCTTCCAGAGTCTTCCCGAACACAATTATGTCATCCAGATACACTAATACTTCGATCAGGTTCATGTCCCCGACTGTCTTCTCCGTTAACCGTTGGAACGTGGCTGGAGCCCCCGTAAGGCCTTGAGGCAGTCTGTTGAACTCAAAGAACCCCAATGGGCAGATGAACGCAGTCTTCTCTTTGTCTTCAGGATGCATTGGTATCTGGTGATACCCACTTCGCAGGTCTAGTACACTAAACCATTTTGCTCCAGACAAACACTGTAAGGCTTCTTCTATGCGAGGAGTTGCATATTGATCAGGGATGGTTCTCTGGTTCAGCGTGCGATAATCTATGCATAGACGGACAGAACCATTCTTCTTCCGGTCCATTACTATTGGAGATGCGTATGGGCTCCTGGACTCTTGAATCACCTTGGTTCTTTGCAGTTCATTCAGCTGTTCCCGTAGATCATCCAAGTCTCCCAGCGGAACTCATCTTGACCTTTCACGAAACGGCTTGTCTTCTTGTAATCGAATGCGGTGCTCAGTACTTTTAGCTAGGCCCACGTCGAACTCATCTTTCGAGAACAAGTCCCTCCACTTTAGGACCTGGGACTGAAGACGTTTCTTCCATTCAGGTGAGATGGGAGCGTCCTTGGGGTAGAACCTTTCATCTGGAATCTCTTTATCCACTCCCCCTCCTAAATCGGTAGGAGAGAGAGGCGTAGCAGACGCTACTTGCCCGATAGGCATTCGTGCTTTTAGGACTACTGGAGAATCAGACACATTACACACACTGACTGAGACTCTTCTTCGTGTTCTTTTCAAAGCTTTAGTGGAGATTATTTCAGGGATTACTTCTACTCCGGCTTCACTCCCATGACTAAAATCGGTTTTCAGTACCACATAGGGGCCCGGTTGCGATCCGTTCAACTTGACTGAAGCCCGGAAACTCGTTACTTCTCCTGATTGCAGAACCTTCTCTGTTCCTTCCAATCTCCACAGGCGCCCCACTTCAGCAGGTGCCTTCTGTTCTTCGACCATTCTCTGATAGACTGGACGTAACATTGGGTGTACTCCTTTAGTAGAACCTTCTTCCAGTACGATAGGTGTCAGGAGACGTAGCACCAAGTCAGTATTTGTCCCCACTATCATGGAACTCCTGTTTGCCCCTGAAGGCCGAGGACACACAATGGCCAATGCATCACAACCTCCGGACTGTCCGATGACTTCGGATCCGATCTCCAATTTCACCTGTAGATACCCGTCATAGGGGAGTTTCTCAGTTCCGATACCCCAGATTTCCAGATCCTTCAATTTCTGTAAAGGTATGTGCTTCAAGTGTTTCTCATAGAAATCTCTGTAAATCAATGTCACTTGAGCCCCTGAGTCCAACAGAGCTTTAGTGTAGACTCCCTCCACTTGGATTGGCACAATAGGCGAAGGACCTATCAGCTGGTCAGGAAACTTGGTGGCGGCAACAGGACATTTAGACCCAGTTTGTTGTACCCTGGCCTTCTTCTTGGCCCGTGTAGGTTTTGGGTGTGCATTGCTTCCCCATGACGTAGGACCAGATGGTAAGGGAGTGACTCTTTCAGTCCTGGCAGGCAAAGCAGTTGGCCAGACTTTGGGCCCTCTCGCCCTCTTAGTCCTGGCTTGATTTTTGGAGCGGGTTTCAGCCTTCGGGCACCTAGGTTGCTCCTTCACTTGTGCCCTCTGGCGTTTTCCACCGGTGAGGTAGATAACAGCCCTTCCAAGGCTTTCAAGAACTCTTCTACTCTATTTCCTTCATGCTTTTGGCTTTTGCACTGTGCGCGGAAATGGCCCATTTCCCCGCAACTGAAACATCTCTTCTTTGAAGACGGAGACGCATTCACTTGCTGTGATTCGGTTGAAGGACCCTGACCAGACGCCACAGCAACTCCAGTTGTCTGCATGTCTGTAAGGAACTTCTGCATCTCGGTCTGTGTCTCTGTCACCTTCAACAATACTCGGCACAGTTCCGCGTGCGTCTGTTGCAATTCAGCTTGCGATTCTTGTACCTTCTTAACAGTTTTGTGCAACTCACCATGTGCAGAGAGGTTTAATTCTTTTGCAGCCTTCTCTGTGGATTTAAAAATGATCGGATGCTCTTGTTCGTCCACTTCGGATCCATAGGTGTCTAACGAGTCACTTTCAGGCTGCAAGCATTCATTATACCTCACAGGTTGCGCGTAAGCTCTTTCTCCTCTCCTGAAGGATTTTTCTTCCAGTAAAGCCTCTTCCTCTCTGACAGCTTGGATCAGTTCCAGGTACTTCAATTCTCGATTACCTTCCCTGCTTCTCAGCTGTAACATCACTGGATCTAGAGGTTGAGCGCCCCTCAGGATCTGCTGTATTCGGATCTTATCTACTTCGGCCGGTTCGGCCCCTTTCTTGAGGAGTATCTGGTGCAGAATCTTATCTAGGCGCCTCATATATTCGGTCATTCTCTCACCTTTTCGCTGGTAGGTGTGTTCATACTGATACACGAGCTCTGCAGCCTTTTCCGTTCGCCCAAAGACTTCCTCCAGGACATTTAGATAATCTAAAGCAGTGCAGTCTTGTTTACTCAATTTTAGGTTTCTTACAGCCTCTGACGCAGGTCCCTTTAAGCTCTCAGTAATCCTTTGCTTTTTCTGCGCTTCAGGGACGTCCCACTCATCCAGAGCCTGCATCGCCTGTTCCACCCATTCTTCAAAGGTTTCTTCTCCCGCCGGAGTTGGTACGTTTCCTGTAAAATTTCTCAACCGTCGATAACCAAAGTTAGTGTGCGGAGGGCTTGTTCTTTGACATTTAGCCAGCAAATCTCCAATAGCCACTATAAATTCAGGCCCGATCATGGCCAGCGGACTGGGCGCGGGAACACTCACAGATTCGCCACGTGGCGCACTTGGCTGAATCAGTTGGACTTCCACCTCATCGGTCAGCTTCACGCTCGCGCCCTGAAAACACACTGGAACACCCTTTCTCCACTCAAAAAGAACATACGTGTGAGAGGTATCTGGGTTCTCTGTAATGTCCAGGATTAACCCCCGATGATCTGGTGTCAGTGCGGCCACGGCCTGGCGAATCTGATCTTCGGCCCAAGTGTCTGCAGGAATATCCATGACTATACACAATTCTATCTGACTACTGTGCTCCTCACACCATTTGGCAGCAGTGTCTGGATCCATATTTAACCCTTTAAATGCGTTTTTTCCAGAGACTGGATCCCAGAAACGAGCCCCCACGTGTAGCGCTCCCTCCCGGAGGAGCCGCTGAATTTGAACCTCGGGTCAGTCTCCCCGCACTAGGGAATACATATACTCCAGCACTGTTGTGGATTTTATAAATTATATAGTTTACTGAATAAACTGGCATATAAAGAGTAACACGGTATACGTACAGTATATATATTTACAGTAGTTCGTAATGCGAGAAACGCGTAGCGGAAAAGGAAAAAAGAATTTTAACCCCTTCGTGGTTGGAGTGTGAGTCCCGTACAGGCTATGTCCCAAGAAATGTAAGTGTAGGTGTGTATTGGTACCTGGGTACAATATTCTACTGGCCGGTGAATTATTTATGAGGTATCTTCGACTAGTCACGTTGGGGCCCTGTAGGTTTTGAGAAAACTGCAGCGTACTTTAGTACTTTACAGTGGCCGGGAAGGCCTCTCACCCATCCGCCAGATACTCTGCGCTCCGCTCGACCCAGGACGTCTCTCCGCTCGATTTTGACTGGGATTCTCTGTGTCACCGGATCCGCTGTCTTGCTTGTCTGTATCTGCCACAAGATGTCCAGCTCACCGCCTGCACTCCCTGTTAGATCGTCTGCGGTCTCCTAACTCGGGGTCCTTCAGTGTACTCTGTATCGGTGTGGGGTTACTAACGGTGGATCACGGGGTCTTCGTTCAATAAGAAGGGAAACCCGATCTCCAGCTCTGCTAGGCCGCACCTGCGCTCTGGCCTGGTCGCGATCACTATCTCCTGCACTTGCGTCTTGCTCCTCTCACTCCTCTGCGCGCTCTGACGGCTCTCTCCACGAGGCTGCGGATGTAAGTGTCTCTTTCCCACCCACTTCCTGTTCCCGCCCGCAAAGCATGCTGGAAAATGTAGTCCCAATGTCTTACATTGCGCTTGTATCCCTCTGGTGGCCAAAAACAAGTACTACCACGACAGTGAATTAAAACCAGCGCTACATATACAAACCAATAAAGCAAACCACTGCTTGAGACCCCGCGCAGCCCACATGCCACCCCCCTCTACCTGGCTGAATGTATCAAATATATATAATTAAATACTTTCAGCAAGGTAGAGAAAGAAAAAAAAATAGTTTTATTTTATGTTCCCGGGGACATTTAAAAATGTCCTCAGATTTTTTTATTTTTTTTTAGAAATGTGTCGCCTTACCTTAGCCTGGTGGTCAGTGGGGGCTCCCTGGATCCTGGTTGTAGGGTGGGGGGGGTCTGCCGTGGCCGCAGGTGCAGTGACTCCCTCCCTGCGCCGCCTGTCTCTGCCACATGCACCCGGGCGGCTAGCCCGCACAGTCGCAGCTCTGTCATCTGGCGGCCGCATGCTCCACAAGGGGATCCTTGGGAGGCCCCTGCAGGCTGTCCTCTACAGTGTCTGATTAGAGGGCCGTGTCTGCCTGATGTTTTAGTAACAAGAATATTTTATCCCATAGGCTTCAATGTTAAAAATATTCCCGTTTTAATTCAATATCTAATAAACCGTTGCTTATAATATTCTGCAGTAAAGAGTCTCTTTATTTCTAGTTTTTAGTATTTTTCCAGCATTTTCTATACTTTTTTCAATTTTTTTTCGAACTTTTGGCGAACGTCCCAAAAAGATCCGAACCGAGCACTCTTCCCTAGACTGCCCAGGGGATGGATACATATATTTCTGGGTGAGGCGTGTCTGGTAATCATCCCTGAGCCCATGAAAAATATATTTTTTGGTGTATCTCTCCCCAACCCTAAATATACTCTATATTGCCAAAAGTATTCACTCACCCATCCAAATAATCAGAATCAGGTGTTCCAATCACTTCCATGGCCACAGGTATATAAAATCAAGAACCTAGGAATTGGTGAATTCCAGCGTGGAGCTGTGATAGGATGATGCCACCTGTGCAACAAATCCAGTCGTGAAATTTCCTCGCTCCTAAATATTCCACAGCCAACTGTCAGCTGTATTATAAGAACGTGGAAGTGTTTGGGAACGACAGCAATTTAGCCACGAAGTGGTAGGCCACGTAAACTGACGGAGCGGGATCAGCGGATGCTGAGGCGCATAGTGCGAAGAGGTCGCCAACTTTCTGCAGAGTCAATCGCTACAGACCTCCAAACTTCATGTGGCCTTCAGATTAGCTCAAGAACAGTGTGCAGAGAGCTTCATGGAATGGGTTTCCATGGCCGAGCAGCTGCATCCAAGCCATACATCACCAAGTGCAGTGCAAAGCGTTGGATGCAGTGGTGTAAAGCACGCCGCCACTGGACTCTAGAGCAGTGGAGACGCTTTCTCTGGAGTGACGAATCGTGCTTCTCCATTTGGCAATCTGATGGACGAGTCTGGGTTTGGCGGTTGCCAGGAGAGCGGTACTTTTCTGACTGCATTGTGCCAAGTGTTAATTTTGGTGGAGGGGGGATTATGATGTGGGGTTGTTTTTCAGGAGCTGGGCTTGGCCCCTTAGTTCCAGTGAAAGGAACTCTGAATGCTTCTGCATACCAAGACATTTTGGACAATTCCATGCTCCCAACTTTGTGGGAACAGTTTGGAGCTGGCCCCTTCCTCTTCCAACATGACTGTGCACCAGTGCACAAAGCAAGGTCCATAAAGACATGGATGACAGAGTCTGGTGTGGATGAACTTGACTGGCCTGCACAGAGTCCTGACCTCAACCCGATAGAACACCTTTGGGATGAATTAGAGCGGAGAATGAGAGCCAGGCCTTCTCGTCCAACATCATTGTGTGACCTCAAATGTGCTTCTGGAAGAATGGTCAAAAATTCCCATAAACGGCCTCCTAAACCTTGTGGACAGCCTTCCCAGAAGAGTTGAAGCTGTTATAGCTGCAAAGGGTGGAGCAACGTCATATTGAACCCTATGGATTAGGAATGGGATGTCACTTAAATTCATCCAGCTGGACTTTCCACAATGAGGCATCTTGTGTAGAGGCTCCATTCACTGAAGCACACACCCCAACCTCACTCAGTGCTTGCACCAGGCCCTTGCACAGAACAACTCAGTACCCTCATCCAGCTGGACTTTCCACAATGAGGCATCTTGTGTAGAGGCTCCATTCACTGAAGCACACACCCCAACCTCACTCAGTGCTTGCACCAGGCCCTTGCACAGAACAACTCAGTACCCTCATCCAGCTGGACTTTCCACAATGAGGCATCTTGTGTAGAGGCTCCATTCACTGAAGCACACACCCCAACCTCACTCAGTGCTTGCACCAGGCCCTTGCACAGAACAACTCAGTACCCTCATCCAGCTGGACTTTCCACAATGAGGCATCTTGTGTAGAGGCTCCATTCACTGAAGCACACACCCCAACCTCACTCAGTGCTTGCACCAGGCCCTTGCACAGAACAACTCAGTACCCTCATCCAGCTGGACTTTCCACAATGAGGCATCTTGTGTAGAGGCTCCATTCACTGAAGGTGATCTTACATTTCTACGTCTCACATAGCTTAATGCATTTTGTTTTTGATGTATATTATGTTAACTCTGTAATATCACTGTATGTGTTTGTATGTGTGTGATACATATATATATGTGTGTGTGTATGTATGTGTATATATATATATATATGTATGGCACACAAGTGTATCTTATATGTATTTGAATTGTTGCAATGCTATCTGAATTCTACATTTTCTACCCATTTGTTCTAAATCTGCAATTCTGCCAAATGCCCTGTTCAACGAACCTTACCTTTTATTGCCCCCTACAAACTCCCCCCTAAGTTCGTCGACAGTTTCAACCCAATGTGATGCTATTTGCAATCTTGATTTTTTTTTTTCAGCACACACCCCAACCTCACTCAGTGCTTGCACCAGGCCCTTGCACAGAACAACTCAGTACCCTCATCCAGCTGGACTTTCCACAATGAGGCATCTTGTGTAGAGGCTCCATTCACTGAAGCACACACCCCAACCTCACTCAGTGCTTGCACCAGGCCCTTGCACAGAACAACTCAGTACCCTCATCCAGCTGGACTTTCCACAATGAGGCATCTTGTGTAGAGGCTCCATTCACTGAAGGTGATCTTACATTTCTACGTCTCACATAGCTTAATGCATTTTGTTTTTGATGTATATTATGTTAACTCTGTAATATCACTGTATGTGTTTGTATGTGTGTGATACATATATATATATGTGTGTGTGTATGTATGTATATATATATATATATGTATGGCACACAAGTGTATCTTTATATGTATTTGAATTGTTGCAATGCTATCTGAATTCTACATTTTCTACCCATTTGTTCTAAATCTGCAATTCTGCCAAATGCCCTGTTCAACGAACCTTACCTTTTATTGCCCCCTACAAACTCCCCCCTAAGTTCGTCGACAGTTTCAACCCAATGTGATGCTATTTGCAATCTTGATTTTTTTTTTTCAGCACACACCCCAACCTCACTCAGTGCTTGCACCAGGCCCTTGCACAGAACAACTCAGTACCCTCATCCAGCTGGACTTTGCTCCCGCCCACCCTCCCCAAGGTTTTCATTTGATATATACCCAACTAATTGATCATGTGATATCGCAGCAACCTACACCATTTACCTCTCTATTTCCTGTTTACTCACCTCCAACACCTTTCACTATAATGTTTATCCCACTATTGCTTCTCTTTTCTTTATCATCCCTTCTCTCTAAAGCTACTCTCTCCTTCTATACACCTTTCCAATTGCCCCAGGATGGAAAACCAGTGCCAATACACCACAGCCTGCTCAGTTCTTTTAACCTATCAGCTGAGTGCTGGTGGAGAGTGTTAAAATCCAGCCCTCCTACCCCCACACAAAGATTTAAAACTCTGCAACCACATTATCAAAAGAAAACACTGTCCAAATTCCTATTTATTCTGCTACTTTCCCTGGCAAACGATGTGGAAACTAACCCTGGTCCTATAGGTGACACAACCTTTAGTCTCCCCACTAAAAAAGGCCTCTCATTTGTGCACTGTAACATCCGCAGTTTACTCCCTAAATTGGATGAGCTTCAGGCTTGGTGTTGTTATTACAAACCCAAAATCATTGTGCTCACAGAGTCATGGTTAACCCCAAAAGTACCAGACTCTGCCATATCAATACAGGGGTATTCATGTTTTAGAAAAGACAGAGCAAAGAGAGGAGGGGGAATTGTTATTTATGTTGAGGAGTCCATAAAGTTCACCCCCTTACAGACTTCTAGCTCTCCTGTCACCTTTGATTTCTTCTCTGGTATAATTGAGATCCCATTCAGTAAATCAATCATTGTTGCTGGGTTCTATCGCCCACCGAGCTCTCCAGTGCACTCCCTCTCTGACATATCTCAAATCCTTAATAACCTACTTGCCCAAAACCAAAAAAGTGAACTGCTGGTCCTTGGCGATTTTAATACAGATTGGCTAAATCCTAAAAACAATAAACACTGCTCGCTGTTTAAAACTTTGCAGCTAACTCAATTAATCTCCTCCCCCACTCGCATTAATATGAAAAGCCCCAACCATACCTTGTTGGACTGGATTCTCTCCTCATCTCCTGATAGAATACAGGAGGCAGGCGTGCTTGCTAATAGCTTTAGTGACCATTGTCTAGTGTACTGCGTGCGCAAAATTAAGGCCTTGAAATCTTCCCCAAAGGTAATAACCACCAGGTCTTTCAAGAAATTTATTCTTGAATCCTTCCTAAGTGATCTCAAACAGCTCCCCTGGTACAGGCTAAACCTAATCCCAGACCTAGACTGTGCAGTTGAATACTTTCAGTCTGAGCTCCTGCAAGTCTGGAATTCCCATGCCCCGCTGCGTAAAGTGCGAGTAAAAGGGACTCATCTCCCCTGGGTTACAGCTGATCTTACACTAATGTACCAGCTTAGAGATTCACGGTGGTCAAATTTCAAGAGTACTGGTTCCATGAACGATCACTACGAATACCGAAAATGTCGGAATGAATGCACAAAACAAACAAAAATGGCCAAAGCCCATTACTTCAATGAAAATCTAAACAATAACATCTCAAACCCTAGAAACTTTTGGAGAACCATAAGTAACATACAAGCACCCCCAGTCCACTCCCAGCCAGCTGCTGTCAAAGTAAACAACCAAACCCTGCAACACCCGCTAGATGTAGCAAATGCCTTTAATGATTATTTTGTTGGATGTGCCACCACTTTGATTGCCAAGCTAGGAAATGACATGCAATCAGAGAGGCCTCATGCAGGTCAGGCCCCAACAACTGTGCAAAGTCCCTGTATCACACAGGAATTCAGTTTTAGACCAGTGCCTGTCAGTGTCGTTACTAAACTTCTCCGTAAGCAAAAAATGAAATACCAGTCTGGACCTGATCAAATACCAGCAATGCTGCTGAAAATCAGTGCGCCAGCAATTGCAAATCCAGTCGCAACCCTAATAAATGAGTCACTGGCAACTGGTTACATACCCAAGCTCTGGAAGACTGCAAGAGTGGTACCTATCCATAAAAGTGGGGACAGTACTTTGGTATCCAACTACCGTCCGATATCGTTGCTCCCTGTAATGTCAAAAGTCTTGGAAAAATGTGTCTACACACAATTACGTGATTATTATCAATATTGGAACTACTTAACCCCGGATCAATCAGGCTTTCGACCAAATCACTCAACCACAACCGCCCTTTTAAAAGTCTGCAATGATATCCAAGCTGGGATGGAACAAGGAAACCTAACTGGAGCCATCTTCCTTGATTTTGCCAAGGCCTTTGACACGGTAGACCATGGCATCTTGTTAGAAAAACTTAAAAACTCTGGCATTGGTGATCGCACGCTAACCTGGTTTCAATCATATGTATCCGACCGATCACAATATGTGTCAATTTCTGGCAGCTCCTCCCTCCCGCTCCCAGTCACTTGCGGTGTACCCCAAGGCTCAGTACTAGGCCCCCTGCTATTCACAATATTCATAAATGATCTGCCCAACGTCTGCAAAGCCTCAACTGTACATATGTACGCAGACGACACTGTGATCTATACCAGCAAACCAAATCTCCCGCAGCTGGAGGCCGTGCTGCAAGAACAATTCACAGAGGTAGAAAAGTGGATCAAAAACAACAAACTTTTTTTAAATACTGACAAAACTGTAACGATGCTCTTTGGAACAGCACCTAAACTACACAAATTGCAAAATCCCCATCTATGTGTTGGGACAATATCAAATGGCACACTGACCACAGTCACTTCTCTCAAATATCTAGGTATGTGGTTGGACCCTAATCTATCCTTTGGCCCCCACATCGAAAAACTCTCATCTAAACTTTACCCCAAACTAGGTGCCCTGTACAGAAACAAATCCTGCCTGAGTCCCGCGGTAAGAAAGCAGATTGTACAGCAAATGCTTATGCCGGCTATTGATTACGGAGATGTAGTGTATGCAGCCGCCCCGCAAACACACCTTCATAAACTTACTACACTGTATAACTCATTCTGCCGCTTTGCGCTACAATGTAACTACATGACCCACCATTGTGACATGTTAAAACAGCTAAACTGGCCATCGCTAGAATCCAGACGCACCCTTCACCTTTCCAGCCTGGTGTTTAAGAGCATCTCTGGGAAGCTGCCACCCTACCTGAATAGACTGCTTCCCCCAGCAGCTCCCTCATCCTATAACCTCCGATCCAGGACCAGCACCTTACTTGCAATACCACAATACAAAAAGACAGTGGCTCGGTCCTCATTTTCCTACAGAGCACCACAATTATGGAATAACCTCCCAGACACCATCAAATCTTCCACCAGTCTTAAGTCACTCAAAATTTCCCTGTTAACATACCTCAATACAGAATGCACCTGTAAACATGTAACCTAGTGACTATATTTCCTACATATTTATTTTCTGTTAATCTGTATATTTGTGTTGTTAATATCTTACATTGTATTACTTTGTATTTCTGTAACTGTAACACTTCAATGTACTTGAACCCAGGACATACTTGAAAACGAGAGAAATCTCAATGTATCCTTCCTGGTAAAATCCTTTATAAATAAATAAATATGTGAGTCAAGGCAGGTGAGCCAATACTTTTGGCAATATAGTGTATATTTATGACTTTTTGAGCTCAGAGAGCAGCACGTCTATCGATGAGAAATCGTTTTCTGTTCGCGCATTGATCAACATGTTTATTCAGCTTTATATCTTTTAGTTGTATAATTGTTTTGTTAGTTTGTATTTCATGGTGTCAGGATTCTCCTGGTTCATTTTCTTTGTATTTCATGGTGTCAGGAATCTCCTGGTTTATTTTCTTTGTATTTCATGGTGTCAAGAATCTGCTGGTTTATTTTCTTTGTCCTCTTTATTTTTTTTTCCCTTCCTATTATCTAAAAACTACATTTCAAAACATAAAAAAATATTTGTGTCAGGATTCTCCTGGTTCATTTTCTTTGTATTTCCTGGTGTCAGGATTCTCCTGGTTTATTTTCTTTGTATTTCGTGGTGTCAGGAATCTCCTGGTTCATTTTCTTTGTATTTCATGGTGTCAGGAATCTCCTGGTTCATTTTCTTTGTATTTCATGGTGTCAGGAATCTCCTGGTTTATTTTCTTTGTATTTCATGGTGTCAGGATTCTCCTGGTTCATTTTCTTTGTATTTCATGGTGTCAGGAATCTCCTGGTTCATTTTCTTTGTATTTCATGGTGTCAGGAATCTCCTGGTTCATTTTCTTTGTATTTCATGGTGTCAGGAATCTCCTGGTTCATTTTCTTTGTATTTCATGGTGTCATGAATCACCTGGTTCATTTTCTTTGTATTTCATGGTGTCAGGAATCTCCTGGTTCATTTTCTTTGTATTTCATGGTGTCAGGAATCTCCCAGTTAATTTTCTTTGTATTTCATGGTGTCAGGAATCTGCTGGTTCATTTTCTTTGTATTTCATGGTGTCAGGAATCTGCTGGTTCATTTTCTTTGTATTTCATGGTGTCAGGAATCTCCTGGTTCATTTTCTTTGTATTTCATGGTGTCAGGAATCTCCTGGTTCATTTTCTTTGTATTTCATGGTGTCAGGAATCTCCCAGTTCATTTTCTTTGTATTTCATGGTGTCAGGATTCTCCTGGTTCATTTTCTTTGTATTTCATGGTGTCAGGAATCTCCTGGTTCATTTTCTTTGTATTTCATGGTGTCAGGAATCTGCTGGTTTATTTTCTTTGTCCTCTTTATTTTTGTTTCCCTTCCTATTATCTAAAAACTACATTTCAAAACATAAAAAAATATTTGTGTACAATGATAGAATGTGTAAAAGTAACAAACAGGGGGGAGTGGCCTGACGGGGGAGTGGCCTGACTGAGCGCCAAGATGGACGTGTAGAACGAGAGCTCCGACAACAACGCCATACATTAGCCTCGAAAAGCATAATTACCCAGTGGAAATGATGGGAAAAACAAAGCGACAGACACCCTCCGTCTCAGGCACTCCGAAAACGGTACAAACGGGCACAATGGACGCTTTCCTGAATGCTCCATCCGAACGCACACGAGGGTCTAGTCCACCGGCCTCTCCGGCGCGCTCGGAAACCTCGTGGTCGGAAGATCATCCGCGGCTCAGGCGAATAGAGGAAATCCTGGCTGCATTACCAACCCGCTCGGACCTCCAAGATTTGGCGACTACGCTGGGGGAATCACTGAGAGGTGAGGTAGCGGAGGTGAAAACCAGCTTACAATTATTAGAGACTCGGGTCACTCGGTTGGAGTCTTCTGACCAGGCCCAGGCTACCTCAACACCCACGCTAGCTGGCCCCCGGGTCCTCTCATCCCTGTTGCGCCGCATGGACGACCTGGAAAACAGGTCCAGGAGGCAAAACATTCGCATACGGGGGTTGAAGGAACAAGAGGCAGACCCGCGAGGCCTGTTGGTCAGGCTTTTTAACTTTATTTTGCGGGAGGAGGTGGTCGCCCCCACTGACATAGACAGGGCACATCGGTGTTCCGTGCAGTATCGGAGGGTTCCCAACAGGGGCCGCGGGACATGCTGTGCCACTTGCCGAACTTCACTCTCAAGGAGAGAATTTTACAAGCGGCTAGGAAGAAACGGGCGTGGGAATTTGAAGGTGACGCGGTGGAACTGTATGCCGATCTCACGCGCTTTACTTTAACTGCGCAGAGAGCGCTGCGCCCGATCACAGCAACACTGAGAGAGAGGGGGATTCCTTATAGATGGGGTTACCCCTTCTCATTAAGCGTCAATCGCAATGGAATAACATACACCGTCAGATCACAGGAAGATGTGGTACACTTTGTGCATGATCTACGATTACCGGAAGTGTCAATACCGGATTGGGAACAGCCGGCCCTGGAGGGCGCGGAGTTTGACCCTTAATACCAGATCCCGCCCAAAGCGCTCGCCACGTCGCCCTCGTCCACGAAGGAGACTTTCAACATCAGACCGCTTGGAGGTGGTGGAATCTGAAGCACCCGCCTGATTTGCTACACATATTAGATAAGTATGAATATACCACGTTGCTGCGACCAATCTCGTTCACCTGAATATGACTCTGTTATTGCCAAATATTCCTCAATGAGACTGTCAAGGAACTAAGGGGATTCAGGACAATTGTGGCCTTAGAGGACTCATACAGTAGAGTTTCTTTTGTTTTTTTTCTACATCCACCCAAGCGGCGTAAACATGCTCGGTGCAGCACCGCGATACCTAGGCCTGCAATTAATAGCCCTGGACTAATACGGCATTTGGATAACTCCAGCTGGGGGGCCGCGGAGCTGTGCCAATACGTCTTGAGGTTCAACTGAGTCAATTGCGAGGGGAGGCGGGTGGAGGGCGGGAATGGGAATTTTCAATGGGGGCGATGAGGAAAGTATGGTTGCAAAGGTTCTTACTGAACGGCTACTACATGGACCAGTCCAGGGTGGGTGGGGAGGGTGAACATATGTATATGCTACTGGGGACGGGGGAGGGGATGGGGGGGAGGAAAGGAGGAGGGAGGGGGAAACAGGGAAAAAAGGAAAGGAAAAGGAAGGGGGAAGAAGGGAAAGGGAAGGGAAAGAAAAGAAAAAAAAAGGAAGGGAAGGAAAGGAGAAGAAGAAAAAAAAAAAAAGAAGAGAAAAGGAAAGAAAAGGAGAAAAGTGGGTGGGGGGTAGGGACGGGAATGGTACTTTTTAATGGAAGAGATGAGGAGGAAAAAGGTTTCAAATGTACTCACTGTCCAGCTGTTCCAATGAAGAAGTTGTTGATTGATTTTGGGGACTGTGAACTCCCACTCGGCAAATACAGGGGATAGTCCCATACTAACTTGAACCTTCCGTAATTTTCAGAAGTGCTCTCATCTTTTTTATTTTTTTTTTGTGTAGGAATTGTATTTTTATTGTCTTGATCCTACGAAGGTGTCTACTCAAGGATTATGTAGATTGCCAGACTTTAGGATTGACGGGGATTTACCATTCTGGAGGGGGATTGGAAGCAGTGGACGGAGGGATATGTTCTGAAAAAGTCTCTTCTACCGTGGGTTATATGCTAAGTTCACCGGCGTTGTTGTTTGCATGCTAATTGTATATACTTTTTGGTTACGGTTAAACGTTTCTTCTTTTTCTTACGAATTTTTCTACTTCATTTACACTTGTCGTCTCTCCCCAGAGGTTTTCCGTCCATTTACCTCAGGAGCCATCTTATCGGAGGATTGCACATTGTTCTTCCCTCCTTGATCGGTTCCCTGACGGGCGCCTTCGCCTCACCAGTAACCCCCTTTTTTTTTGCCTTTCTCTCTCCTTTTCCTTCCTCTTCCTCTCTCCTTTTTTCCTTTCTCTTGTCTTCTTCTCATTCCCCCTCCCCTCCCTGCTTTCGGAATGGACGGGACGATTGACGGGTGCGGAGGTACGGCTGGCGGTCCTGGGGCGTTCCGGGACCGGCCGCTGCGCTTCCTCACCTACAACTCCAAAGGGCTTAATGCCCCGGAAAAGAGGAGTAGACTGATCAGGGAACTCTGCGCTCTCAAAGCATCGGGGGTGTGCAAAGCCTCGCGGCGCCGATTAGACTTACCAGACAGGATCACGGTCCACTCTCTTCTGAACGACGGTCAGCTACCCCCAACCTTGGATGTAGAGGGAATGCCACCGCCCACTGCACTGGAATATTTCAACTATCATCAACTTAAGTCCTATCTAGCTTCATTGAACGCCGGATATAGTCTTACTCGCCCGCTCACCCCCTTTGAAAACTTCTACCGGCTAGGAATACCACTGGCAAGAAGCATCTCAGTACTATACCGTTTACTACAATCCGCGGATAGGGAGGTGCCTGGGTACCAAGAAAGGTGGCAAGAGATTCTGAATGGTAACTTCTCCGAAGATGACTGGAATATAACCAATGCACTGATACACCGGGTATCCCCAGCTCTCAAATGTGCCGAAAATGCATACAAACTGGTCTCCTTTTGGTACTGGACGCCTGAACGAGTACATAGAATACAGCCTACAGCTGACCCCAGCTGCTGGCGATGTAAAAGATCACGAGGCAGTTATCTCCATATTTGGTGGGACTGCTCGATCCTTCGTCCTTTCTGGAGATTAGTGCATGAGGGGGTGTGTCATGTCACAGACCTAGATGTCTCATTCACCGCAGCAACATACCTCCTACTGCATTTCCCGACATCCATTGAAAACATGCGCCGGTCTGTGGCATTGCCTCTTGTGTTCGCAGCAAGACTATTGATCCCCACGCTGTGGGGATCCCAGACCGCACCTACTCGACGCGCGTGGATAACTGGAGTAGAGTCTTTGAGGGCTGTGGATTGACTGGTCGCAAAAGACCGAGACCAAATAGACGTCTTCTGTAGAACATGGATTTACTGGGATGAATTTGTCTCGGGAGGTCAGTCGAATACTCGTCCACTGGTGGAGTGAGAGTGGTGCTGGTGAGTGTTGACGTGGTGGTCGGCCCGGGGGCCTGTTGTATCCCCTGCGCCCGTCAGCTACATATGTCATAAGAATTAGTTCTGGAGTACCCCTACCCCTCCACCTCCCTTGCCTTACCCTCCCCTGACACCTATCACTCTTATTCTATCTCTTTTTCAGCTCTTCTTTTTCACACTAATTCCCCCCCCTTTTTTTTTTTCCTCTTCTCTCTCTCCCTTTTTTGTTGTTATTTTGTTTTGTTTAGCTTGACTTATCTTTCCTTAATACTGTTTTGAAATCTTTTCCTATGATAAACACAATATATCACATACTGAGGATTGACACACATATTTTTCTGCAAAGGCATGTCGCGCCTGCCGGGTACCTATGTCCCTGAAAGCCGATTCCCCTGGTGGGAGACGTCATGTATGCTCTCATTGATATTGCAATCCTGGACCTCCTAAACAATTTTTATTATGTATACCAACACAGAAACTGTGGGAAACAAAGACCTATCTACCAAGATGCGGCTCGGTTGTACAATTGTTATACACTCTGCAAAGTCAGAAGCATACTTTATTGCCTTCTTATGTAATTTTATGTGATGCCATTCTTCATTTAATAAAAAATTTTGAATTAATAAAAAGAAAAGTAACAAACAAATAAAATTAAACATTAGAGAAGAGGCTGAAGAAAGGTTTGTGAGGGTCCTACTGATTTGCATAGGGAGCTGTCACCTATGTAATGGCACAATGGAGCTAAAACCTTGTGGGACTGTAGGCGGACAAAAACAGATTCACTTTCAAGACGGCGCCGGACCGGGCACAAGTAAGGATTGTCCAAACACGAGTCTCTTCAGGAAAGGCAAACGTTTATTGTGTCGTCACACAAGTGCTCACACAGGATTGAATCTCTAAGAGTGAGCACCGCTTTCACCCCGTGCAAGGGGTCTTATACCCAAAAATACGTAATTAGGTACTTCCCAATTAGCCCACCTCCCGATGACACTTTATTCCACCCCACGTGGGTTAATACCTCCCATCATTAGCCCAAACACAAAAAACATTCCACATATAACTATAAATTGATACATTTCTCGTTAGTTTGACAGTCTGTGATTTGTTATGCTGTCTTTCTCAGGGCAGTACCTCCCTCCCTATCGGCTATGTTTATTCAGATAGCCTGGGGCCTGGTCTGTTCTCTATGTTTTCTTTGTTCCTCCGCACATCTCAATAACCTTGCCTCATTCATAAATCTTCCTGTCTCTCCGTGCCAAGAGCCGGCCGGATTCTGCCTGGTTTTATTGCTAGCTTTCTAATCTGCCACGCATTCTTGGAATTCTATATAAGCTCTACTTCGCACATCTAGTAAAAATCTATTCTATTTACTGGTGAACCAATATTCTGAACAAGATGGCTGCCTGGCTCATAGTAACAACCATCCTTCAGCCTGATTCTCCTTCATTCCCCCCTTGGCTCAAGTGTCAGGATCTCTTTCCTGGCACTTGTAGCCATTACACTCCACTATTCTGAAACTCTGCATACTGGGGGGGTCTCCATTCACTGGGAACATTCCCTGTGGAATTATCAATGGTATCTTCTGTGTTTGTGTGGGTGTCAGTGCTGTCTTGCACAGTGGCCATATGCATAGCCCTATGCGGTATATCAGTATCCCTATGATCAAGATCACCACTATCATGAGTATCATGGATCCAATCTTTGAGATGAATCTCAAGATGGAACCAAACCATTCTCCCATTGCTCCAAACCCACGGAGCGGATTCCAGCCTTCGGCAGCAATCCTCCTGGCTGTGCCCTGCAACTGTGCTACTTTCTCTTGGTGATCTTGAATTACTTGGTAATAGTCTGGGACTTCGTGTGTAGTGTTTCTGATGAAGGTGCAACATTCATAGTGCATTGTCATTTCACACAATCCATTCAAGGCCGCACTGATCTGCTCAAGCGCCATTTCATGTATCATTTGCACCTTTCGTAACTCACGCATTTCCAGATTCAGCAGCTGGATATCCATACTGGTCCTATTCAGAATCTCATCCATCAGATTGACATAGCTATTCAATCTCCTCATCATCTCTCCTCCCCATCCAGTCCATGCTGGCAACCATGCCCATATTCGATCCATCTTCGCAAACAATTCTCTCTTCGGTCTTTCAAACACCAGTGGGTACCTAGGGTGTAGTTCTGTGTCTGTGTTTGTGTCTTCTCCCCTTAGTCTCTGGATTGGGACCAGCTTAGCCAAATAACACATTCCCGTTATTGTTGGTGGTACCCATGTGTAACACACCCTTTCACAGCACACCTGGTACCCTCCTTTCACTATAAATGGTGATGAATGTAGTGTTCCCTTTGATATCTCTATCGCAAGGTGTCTCAGCCGTCTCATCATATCCACTGCACCCTGCCTCCCATTGGTCACATTCCCAATCACCGCCTCTTGGTCTCTAGTGAATTGCCTGCATCGTATGTATAAATAATTCGCCTTTTGTCCTGTCTTGAATATGTAAATGTATGATGTCCAGTTGAACTGACTTGAGTTACACAACCCACCCTCGTTATTTGTTTCTTTATCTGGTCCTAGTTGAAAACACCATTCTGGTGGATACACTGGTCCTATTATGGGGTACCGGGACTGACTGATTCTGTCTTTTCCCTTGGTGCGTCGACAGCATGTATTGTGACATTCCCTGATACAAACATACTCAAATTCATTGGAACAGAGGCAAATGGTATATGAATTGTCTCTGGGTGCAGTCTACTACACACCCAGCATGCGGTTTGCCCAGACTTTTTAGCATAGTCATATTTGAATTGCACAAGTAAATGTCCTCTTGGCAATATCTCGGATGATACTTCTCGTTTTTGTCTCCACATGGTACGGTTCTCCATCACCGGGTGCGTACCATTCCAGTTATGGGAAATATCCACTTTCCCCACATTGCCCGTACAATTAGAGCATGCTCCACGCGAGAGTCCATAAATCAAATTAGCAAGATATAAAATCAGCACCACAAATGCCCCGAATGTCAGAATTCCTTGGGCAATTCTTTTCACAGTCACATAAACCCAATCCCTCCCCACCGGAATTTCAAAAGTAAAGAACATTTCTGGATAATCAAGGGTGGGGGCCGGGCCCCTAAAAAGCACCCTGTGGGTATCCCCCGTTGGCGGGTGGTCAGGACCTGTGCCCATCAAAACACCCACTTGTTGATCCTCTGTATTATCTGGGTTAGGATCATTTAGGTGCTCATGGCTGTGGTTTTTGTCAGCTTCAGCGGGTTGGTCTCGTTGGTAACGACCTTCCATGCTGGCTCAGGACTGGCTGCAGCTGCTTTTACTCTGGAGTGATGTATCCACGGGACCACCTCGGCAACCTTTACTGCTGTAGGGGTTGATAACAGGACAAGATAAGGACCTCTCCATTTTGGACCCAGTGGATCATTTTTCCACTCTTTTACCCATACTGAGTCACCCGGACAATACTTATACAGTGAAGGATACAGAAAATGCGGTATATTATCCCCCACCCAAATATTTAATTTCTGCATTGATTTACCCAGCATTACTACCTGATCATTTAGTCTAGTTTCTCCCAATGCCCGAAGGTCCCCCCTTAGTCCATTATCAGAGGGGTTGGCCGTCCAAACATAAGTTCGTACGGACTTAGCTTCAATTGGGGGGTTGGTCTGCACCTAATGTGCAAAAGGACTATCGGCAGCAAGTCCAACCAGCTCAATAACGTCTCTTGGCACAGTTTGGACATCAAAGTCTTTAGGGTACGGTTCATTCTTTCAACTTTTCCCGAACTTTGGGCCTGTAGGCGGTATGTAGCTTCCAGGTGATGCCCAGTAGCCGGGCAAGTTGTTGCAAACAGTTCTGGATACTTTTGGGAAATAGTATCGCCATGCGAAAAATAACAAATCTTGTCTGTCTTGTGAATCTCTTACTGCTGGTATGAAAAAGTTCATTGCACTTTTCTTCATTCTTGGCAGTCTGTTCTTGATAAGGATCTCCTTGAGGAAGAACCTCACCAGTGGGACTTGATATTCTTCTGCTCCCAATTCTCCCAGACTGTGCAGTATTCGTGTGATTCGTAGATTATTGTGAGGATTGATTGTCAAAGTTTCAAAACGTGACGCGAAATTTTCTGCTCGTTCAACTTCAGTTATTTCTTTGTCTTCCTCCTCCCCCACTATTTTTACGCCGAAGAATGTCAGCATCATCTTGTAGGCTCTGCGCAGTCTTTGCTGAACTTCTGAGGTGTTAACCATTAGGCGTGTCTCTTGCGGACTTAAGGGAGTAGAGTAGAAATTTCGGCCTTGTGTCCGAGTTGGGAAAAGCCATTGAATGTAATCATGATTGAGTTCTAATAGTTCATAATCATCTTGCCATTTGTGCAATATTATTGCAATGAACTTGCCGTGGGGTTCAAACTTTCTCAAATTCATGTAGAACTCATAATTTGGCATAGAGGATTGCGGTTCTTGCTTGCAGATCAATACTTTAGCTTGGTCTTCTGCTGGCGGTGGTGGTTTTGCAGCTGCTTCTGCGGCTTGGTCTGCGCGTCTGTTACCTTTTGGAATTTCATCACGGCCTTTTTGGTGGCCACGACAGTGCATGATGCTGACAGCACTTGGTTTCCACACTGCTTCCAGGAGGGCCGCGATTTCAGCCGCATATTTAATTTGTTGTTCTGAAGACGTGAGTAGGCCTCTTTCTTTATAGAGTGCACCATGTGCATGGACTGTCATGAAAGCGTACTTGGAATCTGTATAGATATTTACTCTTTTGCCTTCAGAAATTTCAAGGGCTCTGGTTAAAGCTGTTATTTCAGCCAATTGTTCAGATGTATGGCCTGGCAGTGGCTTTGCTTCGATGACTTCTTCTGTTGAGACTACTGCATAGCCGGAGACTTTCTTCCCATCATCCATATAGCTGCTACCATCAGTGAATAGCTGTAGGTCGTATTTGTCTAGGGGTACGTCTTTCAAATCTGGCCTGCTACTGAACACTTCTTCCATAACTTGGAGGCATTCATGATCTGGATCCTCTTCACAGTCAGGCAGTAAAGTAGCAGGGTTTAAGGTAGCGATGAGGTCCAAATGAACCCGTGGATTTTCACACATCATGGCTTGGTACTTCGTCATCCGGCTGTTGCTGAACCAGTAACCTCCTTTGACATTCAGCAGAGCCTTGACAGCGTGGGGCACCTTGACATGAAGAACTTGTCCAAGGGTCAGCTTGTCTGCTTCTGCTATCAGCATTGCGGTGGCAGCCACTGCTTTCAGGCATGGGGGTAGGCCGCTGGCCACAGGGTCGAGTTGCTTGGAGAGGTAGGCCACAGGCCTCAGCCGTGAGCCAAAGGTCTGGACCAATACTCCTGTTGCTGTTTGATTATGTTCATGCACGAACAGCTGGAAGGGCTTGCTGTGCTTTGGCAGGCCCAGTACAGGAGCTTCCATCAGCAGAGTCTTTAATTTCAGGAACACTGCGGTTTGCTCTTCTTCCCAATGAAAGGGGTCTAGTTCTCCCCCCTTGGTGGCTTGATGAAGCGGTTTGGCAATATCGGCGAAGTTGGGGATCCACAGGCGGCAGAAGCCTGCAGCTCCCCAACTCACGGACTTGTCTCCTGGTCTTTGGTTGGGGTATGCGGCACACTGCTTCTTTCCTTTCTGCCCCCAGTGCACGTTTGGTACCTGTTAACTGGAATCCCAGGTATTTTACACTCTGTTTACATATTTGTGCTTTCTTTTTAGACACTCTGTAACCTGCTTGGCTTAGCAGATATAGCAAAGCTTTTGTGGCGGATAAACAGTCTTTTTTCTGTGGGGAAGCCAGTGTAATTAATCATCAACATATTGTAGTAACACTACTTTGTCTGGCCGACTGTGGCCTCGTTGACAGCTCGTAAATCTTGGACAGGGCAATACTCTTGTGTCCCTTCTTTCAGGACTGGCAGTAGGGGTGTGTTCCATGGTGACACGCAGAATTTTAATATTCCGTGATCTTTAAATCTCTGTAAATATATCTGTATATTCTGCTTGGCCTTCTGTGGGATATAATATTGTCTTAGAGCCACCGGTGTTGCGCCGGGCTTTAATTCAACTAATCTGGGCGGGTTTTCCTCCCCCCCACCTCAGGAATTCCAAGGAGTAGTGCGTGCGGATCCGGCGTGGCAGACAGAGTAGGTGCCGTGCGCCATTCTTCCTCCTTTGACATAACTGCTGCGATTTTCACAGGTTGGGGGTTGTGCGGGCTGGCTGGATTATGCTGCCGAGCAAAGCTGCTATCCTCCGGCAGGTCTAATTGAGCGTGACCCCCGGGAAAAAAACATAATTTGGGCTTGCAATTTGCAAAAGATATCCCGCCCCAGGAGCTGGATGGGACATTCGGGCATATACATATACACATTGTGTAAATAATATTCTCAGAGAACTTTTCCCGTAGCCCAAAACAGACTCTTAATACCACATCAAAAAACTAAATAAAAATAAATCATTCCATTGTCATAAGACCACTCCAAACATCTCATAACAATAAAATAACCATTCCATCAAAAATTAAACAAAAACATACCTTTTAAAACCAGTAAAAAAAATTACTTTAATTATTTCTCGAATTATTTTTTTTCCTTTTAATATTAATTTTCTAACCGTTTCATATATTTCAATTTAATTTTAGCTCTGAACAAAACTAAAACTTTCGGAATAATATTAACACAAAATATAAACATATATCTTGCACTCAACAGACTTCAGACAAATATTCTATTGTAACACACATTAAAATTAGTTAAACATAGTAATCCCTTTTTCCCTATTTTTCTTTACTTTGAATTCGCTGCACAGATACACAAAGGGTTATTCTTTCCAGCTATGTAAGAGCAAAGAAAAACAAAGTGACGCGCCCTCCCCTCTTCCCCCTCGCAAACAGTTTGTCAGAAAGGAGGGGGCCTATACACCAGGGACGAAACTCAATCTCACTACCTCTCAGTCCTTCTTACTTTTAATTGAACAGTTTAATGATCAATTATAAACACAATCGGACAAAATCAGTCCGAATCACACACACAAGCCATACAGCACCGCAATCATCTCACTCCGTAAAATATTAATTAATTTATATATGCTCCCATCGGGCATCTCAATCTTTCCTGGTGGAGCCTCTCTGTCCCCTCCACCCGATGCGCCCCGCTCTTCTTCCTCAGTCACACAGAATTGGGAGCAGAGGGAGCTGACCGAGACACAGCAGCTGCCCGCTCCCCCTTCTCCGCCCGCGCAACCGCGGCACTCAAAGCTTCTCTGGCTGCCCCATAACATGATGGATAGGACGGGGGCAAAACATCACTCTCTTCCGGTTGTTCTACTAACACCTCTCTCTCTCTCTCTTCATTATTTTGGGGGTCCTGTTTCTTATTTCTCCCCGCTATCATTATAAAATGACTCTTGTTTTTAATACAATATCTCCATATATCTATATACGGGTATTGTTCAGGATGTCCGTACTGCTCTGTGACTTGGGAATGTACCTTCTGTACCAACTCCGGGTCCATTGACCCCTGCTCTGGCCATCCTGAGACTAATAACGGCCACACAACTGTACACATTACTTTTAATTTCTCTTTTTTTTTTTTCTACACCATATATTCTAGGGGCGTCTCACCCTCCTTCACCTTCTTGGGCTTAGATGACCCATTACCCATTATTACTCTTGAAAACAGTACTCTTTGCAATACAGATATATTATTTCAACAACAGTTAAAATCTACAGTCTGATACTTCAGTCAACAATTCCTTCGTATCTTCAGGCGCTTCAACTCTTTCTACTAGCCAGCCAAGGGTACTACTCAGTCCCTCCTCTGTGGCTCCTTATACCCCGTAATTTGAACTCTAACTCTTGACTGCGTGTGATTATGTGCACCCCGTTCCTTATCTATACTTCCATCTGCAATTCCAATCTGCCTTATGGATAATCTACCCACTCAGCACCACTATCTCTGCAGCTACCGCTGGCTCCACTATGAGCCCTTTTCACTACACGGCGTACACACCAGCACTGACTCAGGCTCTTAGCCCAGTCACAGAAAATCCCTCCTCCTTTCCCTTTTACCCACGTGGCGAAGCTTTGTTTACAAAAACACTGACTACTGACTTATGCAACTCCACGTAGCTACCTTCTCCCTCTCTTACAGAACTACACTTTGATTGGCATTCAATTCCCCCGAATCCAGACACCCGCTAGCCACTCTGGCTCCTTAGCAATGTCAGCGCTATCAGCGGCGGGCTAGATATGCCAATAGGATGGTGGCCATCGCATCCTCTTATCCGTCTATCTCAGTCGGACGTTTCCCTTAGATACCGGTATCTCCTTTAGACATACAAAACATAGAAGACACGTTACCTATCGCCGGCGCTGCTTGCTGTTTCCTCAGACTCAGTGGTGTCCCAGAGTTCCCGCGGGTCAGGGGTCCGTTTGGGACGAGACGAGGTCCACTGAACAGGAAATCCTGCTTGGCGCCTGCAGATGTCAGCTCACCTTCAACGGACGCCCAACCATCGGGATTCTCGTGCACCTGCAGTCAAGTGCCGCACTGTGTTCCAGCAGCCCGTCACTATGTGCCCGGAAAGGGCCCGTATCCCGGCTCACGAGGCCCCAAAAATGTAGGCGGACAAAAACAGATTCACTTTCAAGACGGCGCCGGACCGGGCACAAGTAAGGATTGTCCAAACACGAGTCTCTTCAGGAAAGGCAAACGTTTATTGTGTCGTCACACAAGTGCTCACACAGGATTGAATCTCTAAAAGTGAGCACCGCTTTCACCCCGTGCAAGGGGTCTTATACCCAAAAATACGTAATTAGGTACTTCCCAATTAGCCCACCTCCCGATGACACTTTATTCCACCCCACGTGGGTTAATACCTCCCATCATTAGCCCAAACACAAAAAACATTCCACATATAACTATAAATTGATACATTTCTCGTTAGTTTGACAGTCTGTGATTTGTTATGCTGTCTTTCTCAGGGCAGTACCTCCCTCCCTATCGGCTATGTTTATTCAGATAGCCTGGGGCCTGGTCTGTTCTCTATGTTTTCTTTGTTCCTCCGCACATCTCAATAACCTTGCCTCATTCATAAATCTTCCTGTCTCTCCGTGCCAAGAGCCGGCCGGATTCTGCCTGGTTTTATTGCTAGCTTTCTAATCTGCCACGCATTCTTGGAATTCTATATAAGCTCTACTTCGCACATCTAGTAAAAATCTATTCTATTTACTGGTGAACCAATATTCTGAACAAGATGGCTGCCTGGCTCATAGTAACAACCATCCTTCAGCCTGATTCTCCTTCAGGACCTGAACGGGCCCTACGGTAGCGCAGGCCACTAGCATCATTGCTCGTCCTCAGAACCCTCACCAACCTCTAAAATTGCACTGAAAGGTGAATTTCACTGCATGGGCAATTTCAGGGCAATTCATCCATTCACAAAGCTGTCAGTTCACCAAATACTGGTGAATTAACAGAGAAAAATGGTGCATTTCGGCACAGTTCGGCAGCACCAAAATTGCCCCATACAGAACTATTGTGACGTTATTCACAGAACGCCGAATTGCACTGAAAGTGCGGCAAAATGCCCAGATTTTGGTGATTCCAATTCGACAGGTTTCAACAGGCAAATCCTTCAGGTTTCACTAATAAATAATATCTTTTTTAATTAATATTTTTCAAAGACTATTTATTATTTTTACATTTAGCAAAAAATTTATTTTTTAAAAGACTATTTTTTATAAATAGTGAATTCACCGAATTTTTGTCGAAATCGAATTACCAAAGGGAACCAAAATGGGCCAAAATACAAAGCACTGAAACTGTGGTCAAGTTCAGTGCTTTGTGAATATATCCATAATAAATGTCATTATTGTGGTTATTCAGAAAACACCGAAATTTCTGTGCTTTCTGGTTTGGCAGTTGGCACACTTAGGCACATTTTGGCAATTCCATTTCACCAACCCTGCGGTGAATTCAACATTTCACCGCAGGGTCCTTGAAGTGCGCCGAACATGGAGCTGCCGCTAGCCGCCAAACACCACCGAACTGCAGGGTCCTATAAAAATAATAAAAAAGTCTGTTACAGAATCAAAAAAAACAGCTTTTAACCACTTCACTGCAGAAGACGCGCTCAGCGCGTCCACCCGCAGTATCGTTCCTTGCGGAGGACTCCTCCCTTTGGGGCCAGCGTTCGGCCGGGTTCCGGCCGATCGCTGGCTCCCCCGGTGCGGGCTGACATCCTCGATGTCAGCCCAGCACCCGGAACCGCCGCCGGAGTAATTAGGTGTCATCGCGGGGGCGCGATGACACCTAATTCAGGCACCCCCCCGAATGTGCGGAGGAGGCGCCTGAAAGGGAGGGGGGGAGGTCCTTCGGACCTCCCTCCCGATCGGCGGCGTGCAGGGGGTTAACCCAGGCACCGTTTGGAAGGGCACAGCCTGCCCTTCCAAATGGTACCTGGCATTAACCCCATGGGGGCCGGATCACGAATCGGCGCCGAAAAGCGCCGGTTCGTGATCCTTTCCCGGAGCTGGCCGACATCTTGGATGTCGGCCAAGCTTCCGGGAATGCCCCCTGAGGACTGGCGTCATCGTGCATAGCACGATGACGCCAGTCCTGGAGTTAACCCCTAACTGCCACCAATGGTGGAGATAGGGGGTTCCAATGAACCCCCTATCTCCCGATCCGTGGCAGTTAGGGGTTAATGTTTGGTATTGTTGGATCGGCCAGAGCATCGCCGTTCCAACAATACCAAACATGAGTATGAAAAAAGTTTTTAAAAAAATAATAAAAAAATAAATAAAAAAAATATATATAAAAAAAAATAATTATGAGACTTCCGGGAGACGGGCCGAGAAGATGGCCGCGTTTTAATAGCTCTCCGCCGACAGGGACCAAGCAAAGACAAATTTTCCAGTCCCCCACTGGTCCAGCGTCAGCACCCGGGAGGATCCAGGTTCACATCCCACCAGTGACCACACTGATCCTCCATCCTTCGCTCCCGGAGGTACCCAGGCCGTATACCGGCCGTCTCCCTACCCGCGCCGAGCGGGTGCGCAACCTTCTGCGGGCTCCATTGCTGGCAGCCTGACTGCTGCTGCCACAGGGAGGGGGGCCACTAGCGATCCGCCATCCTGCCTCCGCTTACCCGGAATACCGGGCGGCAACTGCAACGCCGGGATAGCGGGGGCGCCACCACCACGTGCTGGGGCCTACTTGAGAGGCTTCCTGCCCCCCGCGTGCGGTCGATCGGCGCCTCTTGGGGTTCGTGCCCCAACTTCCTCTACTCGAGGGTGGAGTGACCCCCCCCCCTGTTTAGACCACCGTCCCACGCATCAGCGGAGGCGGCAAAAAAAAAAAAAAACAACTAAAAAAAAAAAAGGGCCGCTGACTGAGTGAACACCCGGGCCTGCTCTACCCATCCCCCCCTCAGGGCCACCACACAACTCAGTGCTGGACCGGAGCCCTACACCACCTGCTTGCCTCGTCCTCATGCACTGGACCTACCTGCTGCCCACATAGGATCCCCATAGCTAACAAAGTTTTCTGGTGATCTAGGTGGGGCCCACTGCATATAAATATAAAATTTTCACTGCGGCCCACACATTTTTATTTTTTCATTTTCAAAAAAAAAAAAAACGTAATTTTTTTGGTGGTCCCTGGGAGGCCCACAATCCACGCATACTCAATTTTTCTGTTGGCCCCTGCGCGGCCCACCGCCTCAGAACAAAAAAAAATTTTCTGGACACTCCGCACTGTCTGCATGTTGTAATTTTTCTGGACACTCCGCACTGTCTGTAGATTATAATTTTTCTGGACACTCCGCACTGTCTGTAGATTATAATTTTTCTGGACACTCCGCACTGTCTGTAGATTATAATTTTTCTGGACACTCCGCACTGTCTGCATGTTGTAATTTTTCTGGACACTCCGCACTGTCTGTAGATTATAATTTTTCTGGACACTCCGCACTGTCTGCATGTTGTAATTTTTCTGGACACTCCGCACTGTCTGCATGTTATAATTTTTCTGGACACTCCGCACTGCCTGCATGTTATAATTTTTCTGGACACTCCGCACTGTCTGTAGATTATAATTTTTCTGGACACTTCCATTGTCTGCATATTACAATTACCCTGCCTTCGCTACACCATGGATAAATTCATTGCATCATCCACAAAAAGTTCAAAACGCCTCACAACCAAATCCCAGGGCAAAGGAACGTCGGCTCCGCCACGATCCCCGACTCGCTCCACATCTGATCTGGGAAGCCCACCCTCCAGCCCCCACCTGAATACCCCTCCACCGCCCACTACTGTCATGCAGATGGCGGAATTCACAGCCATGCTCTCGCCATTGCTAGACGAAAAATTGGGCCGGCTATCGACCGCCATTGAGCAAAAAGATTACAACATAGCGCTCAAAAGACCAAGGTCCATGAGAAAGTAAGAGAGACACACTGTATGTCCACAGACAGTTCTTATCTTCAAGCGAGAATCTTTTCTGTTGTGTAGATGAAAAGACACGCACTGCAGGAAAAAGCAGAAAGAAAGGGCCACAATTGCGCAGTACATCAACACCCAATAGAATGAAATTTCGTTTGTATTTGACTCACATTCTGGGGAGCCCACAACCGGCTCCCGGGAATATAGCGGGTAGAGACTTGTATCGGGTGCCCATGAACCCCTCAATCCGCTCCTTCGGTGTCACAAAAAGTGGTACTGCAGAAAATAGACAAGGCAAAAAGGGAGCACCTCTTGGTGCGGTAAATCACAAATCACCTTAATGATTAAGAAAAGCCAAATTTGCACTTACAAACAAAGAGCCTCTATTGGCTCCGTCATAACTCGCCAGGACGCGTTTCGCCATTAATGGCTTCCTCCAGCTGAGGAAGCCATTAATGGCGAAACGCGTCCTGGTAGATATGATGATTTTCTTACAATAAATGTTTTTATTTTATTTTTGATTGCTGCTTGCCTTTTTTGATCCTGAAAAAGAAAAGAAGGTTTGGGGAACCCCTGTATGATTCCCTGTGCGAGTTATGACGGAATGTCATAACAGAATGTGAGTCAAATACAAACGAAATTTCATTCCATTGGGTGTTGATGTACTGCGCAATTGTGGCCCTTTCTTTCTGCTTTTTCCTGCAGTGCGTGTCTTTTCATCTACACAACAGAGAAGATTCTCGCTTGAAGATAAGAACTGTCTGTGGACATACAGTGTGTCTCTCTTACTTTCTCATGGACGTTGGTCTTTTGAGCGCTATGTTGTAATCTTTTTGCTCAATTTTCTAGGTGTTTAGAGAAACCTCCGTACACAATATATAGCGAGTGGGTGAGACACTCGTTTCCAGTGGGCGCTTCACCCCTTTTTCTGTTTTCTATCGACCGCCATTGACCTGGCGCTCTCCCAGCTCACCTCGCAAGCACAAAGACTGACTGAGGTGGAGGAAAGGGTGTCTACTCTGGAGGATGGACTGAACCCCCTCCAAACGTCCGTGGAATCTCACAATTCGCTCCTTTCATCCCTGATAGACAAAGTTGACGACCTAGAGAACAGGAGCCGTAGAAACAACTTAAGATTAGTGGGACTCCCTGAAACCGTAAAAGGCCCTCAACTACACCACTTCGTGTCCTCTTGGCTCCCCACAGCCCAGGGACTAACGGATAATTCAGCGCTGACTGTGGAACGAGTACATCGTCTGGGACCAGACCTTTCTCCATCATTAGGCCGCCCTCGCACTGTCATATTTAAACTGCTGAATTTCTCCGACAAAATCCGCATCATGCAGGCGTATAGGAAAGCCAATACCCTAGACCACAACGGAACTACTTTACGCCTCTTCCAGGACTTCTCGGCATCCCTGGCGGCCCGTCGCAGGGCCTTCGCCCCCATCTGCTCCAAATTGGCGGCGGCTAATGTGCGGTTCACGCTACAATACCCTGCCCGCTTACGAGTTCACCTTCATGGCCAAGTCACCTTTTAACCTTTTATGATTCACCAACCGACGCCTTGACCATATTGGAAGATGACACTGCATGTTCCCCCTCATCATCAACATCCACAAGGCAACGCCCATCGAACTCCCCAAACTGATTGTAGCTCCGACAATGCGACGGGATCCGCGTAATCCTGGAGATGCAATGGATCCCTACAACTTTTCCCCTTTTGTTCGATTTTACTAATTCTCCGGTGCTGGACTCCACGGACAGGACTAGATCCAACCACGGTTCGAACCGTATGTTTACCACTCACCACCCGGACCCTTTTGGTTCATCTCGGTTATATTGTTTATGGCTTTTCTGTTTGTTTTCTGGTAAATTTTGTTTCTTCCAGATACAGGCACCCCTATGTTCCTGTTGGGTGCTTAATGTTTAAAATGTTTCTGATCAACCTTTTGAATCATAGGCAGGAGGTATCAATGCTCGCTGATGTATATGGGGCTGCGGAGCAGATGCTGGGACGGTTCCCGGCCCCACCTAACAAATTGTTCTCGACGGTAAAGCTTAGAACCCGCTTTTGGTATCCCCCATGACCCATGATACTATGTCTGAAAGTACCCTTCCTATAGAACCACAGATTTTTACACGCAAATCGTTGAAACTGGTATCCTGGAATGTGGAAGGCCTCAATTCGCCTATCAAGAGGAAAAAAGTACTACAATATTTGAAAAAGTTAGATCCTGACATAATTTTCCTTCAGGAAACACACTGGACTTCCCCAAACCAGGCACTACGCGCCCCCTGGATAGGCTTCCAGACATCATTCGTTCACACGCAGAAATCGCGTGGTACCACTATCCTTCTCCACAAACGTCTCCCATACTCTGACTTGACTGAGATTAATGACCCAGAAGGCAGATATACCTTTCTCACCCTGACAGTGGGACAGGAACCCCTGCAATTACTTAACATCTATGCTCCCAATAGCCCTAATCTCACTTTCTTTAAATCACTGTTACCATTGCTCCATTTACACGACTCTTCCCTTAGGGTTGTGGGGGCGATTTCAACGAGGCCCCAGACCCTATCTTAGACCGAGCACCCAGCCGTACGATGGCTAGAGGACGTGCTCAACACACAGGACCGACCTTCCTCAGGTCCCATTTTGATCTGGATGACGTATGGCGCTCCCACCACCCTACGGGCAGGGATTTCACATTTTATTCCAACCCGCACAAATCCTTTTCTCGCCTAGACCTTTTTTTTGGTTTCAAGCTTACTTTCCAACCGTGCCCTAAGGACAGACATTGGCCCAATAACTCTCACGGACCACGCGCATGTTACACTAGAAATAACATTGGAAACCCCGGTGCCCTATTCTAGGAACTGGCACTTTCCTTTGCATCTAATGACCTCCGGCCTCTTCACCTCACACATTGAACTGGCATGGAATAACTACACGGACGATAACATTGAGCATGTCGACGACGTCAGCCTTTTTTGGTCGGCGTCGAAGGCAGTGCTTCGGGGTCAAATAATGGAATATGCCGCCCGCACAAAAAAGGAGACTTCTAGACACCTCTCCGATGCCCACTCAGAGCTCCTTAGCAGCTATAGAGCTCATCTCTTAGACCCAACCTCCACGGCCCTTCAAAAATACAAAAATGACAAGATGCGATACGACTCCTTAGCCACAGAACAAGCACACCGTACATGCCAAAGTCGAAAGCATGCTCTGTTCCGCTTTGGTAACAAACAAGGTTGACTTCTAGCTAATTTGGTACGCTCCCAGACCCAGACTAAACCATTAATTTCAAAACTCAAGACCTCGGACGGAACCGTACTTACCAAACCTAATGACATAGTGGATCACTTTCGCACCTACTTTGCGGATTTCTAGAAGGCAGGCCCTGATGACTGTGCCGCCCAACTGAATCTTTTTCATACAGCCCAAATACCTAAACTATCCCCGGGAGAACGCGACGCACTCTCAGTACCGATCACACACGCCGAAATCAAAGCGACAATAACCTCACTTAAAAACGGAAAAACACCGGGCCCAGATGGCTTTGGGGCGGTATATTACAAACTCCTTTCTGGCCTCGTGATTCCCCACTTAGTTACGCTGTATAACAATATCCTGGAGGGTGAAGCCCCTCCCCCGACCTTTAATGAGGCACGGGTGGTGGTTCTCCCCAAACCGGGTAAAGACCCAACATTGGTTGCCTCCTATCGCCCCATTGCACTACTAAATACTGACCTCAAAATACTGTCCTCCATCATGGCCCGCCGTCTTCAAAAACCCCTTGCACGCCTTATAGGTCCCCAACAAACAGGATTCCTTAACGGCCGCCATTCCACCACTAATATACGAAAAGCCATAGCGGCAATATGGTCATCTTCCCTCACACCACAATCCTCAAACCTCTTACTGAGCTGTGACGCAGATAAGGCGTTCGATAGGATCTCATGGGATTATTTAGTCAGATTTATTAAGTTTCATCATTTTGGTAAAACATTCTTAACACTTTTCCGTGCACTCTATCTTCCGCCCTCCACTGTGATCACAGCAAATGGACTCAACTCCGCCCCCTTTAACCTAGAACGAGGAACTAGGCAAGGATGTCCACTGTCCCCGTTATTATTTAACCTGGCCCTAGAACCTCTAATACGCATCATAGAGATGTCCCAATCAATATCAGGAATTCATTTGTCCCCCACAGTAATACTAAAAGTCGTAGCCTTTGCAGACGACCTGTTGATATTCATTTCAGACCCCGCCTCCGCGATCCCTCCCCTATTGAAGTTGTTTGAATCCTTCCACGTAGCCTCCGGCTTCCAAATCAATTACGCCAAGACAGTAGCTTTACCTCTAGGCCCCAAACCACAGGGTTCATGGCTCCAGAGCTTCCCCTTCTCCTGGGCACCCTCGCCGTATATTAAATACCTGGGTACTATTCTACCGATTGACCTCTCCCGCTTATACAAACTCAACATAGACCCTCACTTAGCCCAAACAAAATCACTTCTGGAGGCCTGGAGCTCGCTTCCACTTTCTTACTTGGGGCGGGCCTCACTTATTAAAATGACCTTATTTCCCAAATTACTATACATTATACAAGTATTGCCTCTCCTACTGAAACCTAATGATCTTCAGTTAGCCAAACAATCCTTCTTCTCATCTCTTATATCCCATGAGATCTTATATCTACGCTGTCCTCCAACCCTAAACGGCTCTGGTCCACCTTCAACACCCTCCTCTACCCACCTGCACCTCCCCCCACAGCTGCCTTCAGCGCTCAAGACCTGGCAGACTACTTCCTCAGTAAAACTCTAAATATCAGACGCAACATCCCAACACAAGATAGTTATCTGCCACCTCCACAGGTCCCCTCTGCCACCCTCTGCCGCTTCCTCCCAGCCACTGAGGAGGAAGTCAATTCCTTATTGTCCTCCTCACATCTCACCACATGCCCGCTCGACCCCATTCCCTCACATCTAATTCCTCCCCTCTCCTCCTCCCTCACCCCTGCTCTCACACACATCTTCAACCTATCTCTCTCCACTGGCTCCTTTCCATCCGCCTTCAAACACGCGCTAGTTACCCCTTTACTAAAGAAACCATCCCTAGAGCCCAACTCTCCATCCAACTACCGCCCTGTATCCCTGCTTCCCTTTACCTCTAAGCTCTTAGAAAAACTAGTCTTCAACCGCCTCTCCCTCTTCCTGTCCTCCAATTCCCTACTTGACCCCCTGCAATCTGGCTTCCATCCCCTACACTCAACTGAAACTGCCCTCACCAAAGTCACCAACGACCTCCTAACTGCTAAAAAACACGGCCACTATTCTATTCTCATCCTGCTTGACCTCTCGGCTGCTTTTGACACTGTTGACCACCCCCTCCTTCTACAGACCCTCAACTCTCTGGGTCTCGGTGACACTGCACTCGCTTGGGTCGAATCTTATTTATTCAACAGGTCCTTCTGTGTGTCCTTTGCTGGTAACTCCTCCTCTTCATTGCCTCTATCTGTTGGTGTACCTCAAGGCTCTGTCCTTGGTCCTCTGCTCTTTTCCATCTACACCTCCTCGCTGGGCAAAATCATCAACAGCTTTGGCTTTAATTACCACCTCTACGCTGATGACACTCAGATCTACCTCTCTACCCCTGATCTCTCTCCCCCTGTCCTTTCAAAAGTCAGTGACTGTTTATCTGGCATCTCCTCCTGGATGGCCTCCCACCACCTAAAGATCAACATGTCGAAGACTGAACTCCTACTTATTCCTCCCTCCAATGCCTCCCCACCTCCTGACTTCTCTATCACGGTGGAGGGTATCACCATTTCCCCATCAAACCAAGTTCGCTGTCATGGAGTTACACTTGACTCTGCTCTTTCCTTCATCCCCCACATCAGTCTCTTTCCTCCTCCTGTCGATACCAACTGCGTAATATTTCCCGAATTCGGCCATTTCTTACCGCTGTTGCCACAAAACAACTCATACACGCCCTGGTAATCTCCCGACTCGACTATTGCAATAATCTCTTATCTGGCCTCCCTCTGTCCCGCCTCTCCCCCCTACAATCCATCCTGAACGCCTCCGCCAGGCTAATTCACCTCACCCGCCGCTCTGTCTCTGCCGCTCCCCTCTGCGAGTCCCTTCACTGGCTCCCCATCCACTGCAGAATTAAGTTCAAAATCCTTATCCTTACCTACAAAAGCCTCACTAACTCAGCGCCCCACTACCTGTCCTCACTAATCACCAAATACACCCCAGCCCGCTCCCTAAGGTCAAACAGTGACCTGCGCCTAGCTTCTCCCCGCATCACCTCTTCCCATGATAGACTGCAGGATTTCTCACGCGCAGCCCCCATTCTCTGGAACGCTCTCCCTCGTACTGTCAGACTTTCCCCTAACTTCTCTTCCTTCAAACGCTCCCTTAAAACATTCCTATTTAGGGAAGCCGACCCCCCCGACTCACTGACGCAACCATCAATCACTCTCACCTTACAGTCCTCTCCTCCTGTTTCCAACCCCAACCCTCCCAGATTGTGAGTTCCTACGGGAATAGGGCCTCATCTCCTCCTGTACTGTTTGTCAAATGTTGTTCAATATATTGTAACCCTGTCTATACTGTGCTTATTGTACAGCGCTGCGGAATATGCTGGCGCTTTATAAATAAAGAATAATAATAAAGAATAATAATTCAACAGGCTGTACGCGTCCTTTATTTGGCAAGATAAGCGGGCACGTATACCACTCCTTAGCCTTCAGCAACCGATAGCGAGGGGAGGGATCTTCCCCAATTTACTAGATTATAACCTAGCAGCACTATATCGTTACGTATCGGACTGGCTGAATGATACTTCACGCTTCACAGCCTTACATGTGGAACAAGCGCCGCTCCCTACCTCCTCTTTACTAGCGTTTCTTCACCAACACTCTCCCGCCATCCCTCCTCCCCTCCACGATAACCCTTTGCTCTCCACGACGAAACTAGCGTGGGTCAGAATCCGTAAACACCTCCAATTGTCCTGGCAAACATCCCTTTGGTCCCCTATCTTGCACAACCCCCACTTTCAAAATGGCTCCCCGGCTCCTATTTTTCGAACCCTGGCTCAACGAGGTTTTAGATTTCTACACCATTACCTAGACGGCACATCAGGTCTGCCTTACTCTTACACAGCCTTGACAGAACGCATTGCCCCGTTAACTATACACCCTGTTTATGCAAACATGCAGGGCCGGATTAAGATCTCTATGGGCCGGATTAAGATCTCTATGGGCGGAGCTAAAGATTTTGTTTGGATTTTTTGGCATTTAATGAAATAACATATTTTACATTATTTTAAATTGCGTGCTATTTCGCCGCTTTGTGTTTCGCCGTATTTTGCCGCTCTTCAGTGATTCCATTTTGCCGAAAATACAGTGAATTCACCATTTAGTGAATGTTCACAGTGTTGTGTTGAAAATGGAGTCGCCCAAACAGTTATCGGACGTCAGCAAAAAACGCAGAATTACGCCAATAACTGCTGGATTGCGCCAAATAGTCATCGGAAAATTCCTCAGAACTAAAAAAAAAAACATTTCCTATTCTCCTAATAGGTGCTTAAATCCATAAAAATGAATGTCTAAATAATAAAAAAGTCCATTAAAAAATAATAAAAAATCTGTTACAAAATGAAAAAACCTTTTAAAAATAAAAAAAGTCTTTAAAAAATGCAAAAAATACAAAAAGATCTTTTAAAAAGATTACAAAATAAAAAGGGATTTTGCAAAATGTAAAAAGAATGGTTTTTTTTTAAAAGGCGTTTAAAGAAAAAAAAAAAGGCACCCCCCAGGCTGGGCCAGCAGGCGGGTCCAGGCAATTCCCAGGGTCAGCTGGCAGCCAGGCCCAGGCTCTGTCTGCACCCCAGCCCACAGAACCATCGGCCCATTGGGAATCTCCCGGTAGTCCCGATGGCCAGTTCATGCCTGCCTTGTAATGTGTTTATTCCACTAGTATTCATACCATGAAATCCTGAATAAGGAAGGTTTTGATACATTGTTGCTGTGTGTAAAAGACGCTCCTTTCCTGCCATCTAGTGGCTGCATCATATACTGCTGCGATATCAGCCTGGAGAAAAAAGTGATAATACAGAGGTTACTGGCTGAGCATCTTCTTATTAAAAAATGGTGGCTATAGTGCGGTAAATTCCCTATTTAAGGACGTCCCACCGTATTTTCTGATGACGTTGTCTAGCAATTCTCAGCAGAGCTTCCTCCATGGTTTGCAAGTTATTCAGTGAGTTTTTCAGCGTAGTTTCAGTTAACATTATCCTGACACGGGGACGGTGCACAAGCACATTATAGGAGTTATTCAGAGAATACCGAAATGTCGCCTAACACCCGAACACCCGCCGAACACCCATGACAATCCCACCGTAAACCCACCAAAACTGCCAGAAAAACTAGCGGAGCAGCCTATCACAGCGCAAAGCAGTCGACGGAAAAAGCCGACAAGCTGGTGACCGGGGTAAAAACAAAACAAAACAGTACACTTAAGGCTAGGGTCAGACGAGCGTGATTTCTACGGACTGTACGTCCGTGCAGTACGGACATCGTCAGTACGGATGACGCAGTAGTGGTCACACAGTCCGTTTTTTCACTGAAGTTATTTTTTGACGGATGTAGGAGGGAAAAATAAATTACAATGAAAAAACATTCTGTCCGTCAAAAATGCTGGACGTATAAATGCAGTCCGTCTGACCATGCTCCATCACTCACACACAAAGCTATGCAGACGTTGCGGACGTGGCGCACTCCGCACGTCCGTTCTAGCAGTATTACGTTCTTGCCTAACCTGCGTCCGTTTGCCGCGGCCGTTGTGCGTCCGCAGTTCAGTGCGGACGTACTTCATGTGTCAGGCTCCAATGGACTTTCTTTCATGCTATCACGGACGTACTTTTAGGCGCAATCACGGACGTGAACACTACGCTCGTCTGACACCAGCCTAAAAGTTTCAAGATTGAAATGCTGTTTGCAAAGAAACTACTGAACGAAAATGTCTGGAATTTACATATAAAATCCAATGAATGAAAATAAAAGGGGCTGTTACAGAAAAAAGAAAAAACGATTAAAAAAAAACTGATTTTTTTTTTGCTGTAAAAGTCACAAAAAATGCCTAAGAGATCCTAAAAAAATCAATTAATAAAGAGACTTTTTGCTGCAGATTAAAATAATAAACGGTTTATTAGTTATTGGATTAAAACGGGAATATTTTTAACATTGAAACCTATGGGATTTGCCTGAATAAACCTGCCGAATGAAACCACTGAACATCAGGGCAATTCACTGACATTTCTCTGCTGTTCAATATGAATAGATTAACCATTGCTTCTCTATGGGGGATTTCACTGCCGCCGAACAGCACCGTATTTCACTGCCGCCGAACAGCACCGTATTTCACTACCGCTAAACAGCACCGTATTTCGGTGCTGCTGAGCAGCACCGTATTTTAGTGCCGCCGAACAGCACCGTATTTCACTGCCGTCGAACAGCACCGTATTTCACTGCCGCCGAGCAGAACCGTATTTTAGTGCCGCCGAACAGCACCGTATTTCACTGCCGCCGAACAGCACCGTATTTCACTGCCATCGAACAGCACCATATTTCACTGCCATCGAACAGCACCATATTTCACTACCGCCGAACAGCACCGTATTTCACTGCCGTCGAACAGCACCGTATTTCACTGCTGCCGAGCAGAACCGTATTTTAGTGCCGCCGAACAGCACCATATTTCACTGCCGCCGAACAGCACTGTATTTCACTGCCGTCGAACAGCACCGTATTTCACTGCTGCCAAACAGCACCGTATTTCACTAAAGTCCCTTAAGACTTCCCTATTAACATACCTCAATACAGAATGCGCCTGTAAACATGTAACATAATGACTTTATTTCCTCCATATTTATTTTTCTGTTAATCTGTGTATTTGGTTTTGTGTTAATATCTTACATTTTACTATTTTGTATTTCTGTAACCACTCAATGTTCTCGAACCCAGGACATACTTGAAAACGAGAGAAATCTCAATGTATCCTTCCTGGTAAAATCCTTTATAAATAAAATAAATAAATAAATAAATTTCACTGCCGCCAAACAGGCACCGTATATCACTGCTGCAGAACAGGCATCGTATTTCACTTCCTGCTGAACAGGCACCGTATTTCACTGCCGCCGAACTGCACCGTATTTCACTGCCACCGAACAGGCACCGTATTTCAATGCCGTTGAACAGGCACCGTTTTTCACTGCTGCCAAACAGGTACTGTATTTCACTGCCACCAAACAGCACCGTATTTTACTGACTTTGAACAGGCACCGTATTTCACTGCTGCCAAACAGGCACCGTGCTTCACTGCTGCCAAACAGGCACCGTATTTCACTACCACCGAACAGCACCATATTTCACTGCCACCAAACAGCACGGTATTTCACTGCCGTCGAACAGCACCGTATTTCACTTCCGCCGAACAGCACCGTATTTCACTGCCGCCAAACAGCACCGTATTTCACTGCCGCCAAACAGGCACCATATATCACTGCTGCAGAACAGGCACCGTATTTCACTGCCGCCAAACAGGCACGTATTTCACTGCTGCCGAACAGGCACCGTATTTCACTGCTGCCAAAAAGCACCGTATTTCACTGCTGCCAAACAGGCACCGTATATCACTGCTGCAAAACAGGCACCGTATTTCACTGCTGCCGAACAGGCACCGTATTTCACTGCCGCCGAACAGGCACCGTATTTCACTGCCACCAAACAGTAACGTATTTCACTGCTGCCAAACAGCACCGTATTTCACTGCCGCCAAACAGGCACCATATATCACTGCCACAGAACAGGCACCGTATTTCAATGCCGTTAAACCGGCACCGTATTTTACTGACTTTGAACAGGCACCGTATTTCAATGCCGTTGAACAGGCACCGTTTTTCACTGCTGCCAAACAGGTACTGTATTTCACTGCCACCAAACAGCACCGTATTTTACTGACTTTGAACAGGCACCGTATTTTACTGACTTTGAACAGGCACCGTATTTCACTGCTGCCAAACAGGCACCGTGCTTCACTGCTGCCAAACAGGCACCGTATTTCACTGCCGATGAATAGGCACCGTATTTCACTACCACCGAACAGCACCATATTTCACTGCCGCCAAACAGCACCGTATTTCACTGCCGCCAAACAGGCACCATATATCACTGCTGCAGAACAGGCACCGTATTTCACTGCCGTCAAACAGGCACGTATTTCACTGCTGCCGAACAGGCACCGTATTTCACTGCTGCCAAAAAGCACCGTATTTCACTGCTGCCAAACAGGCACCGTATATCACTGCTGCAAAACAGGCACCGTATTTCACTGCTGCCGAACAGGCACCGTATTTCACTGCCGCCGAACAGGCACCGTATTTCACTGCCACCAAACAGTAACGTATTTCACTGCTGCCAAACAGCACCGTATTTCACTGCCGCCAAACAGGCACCATATATCACTGCCACAGAACAGGCACCGTATTTCAATGCCGTTAAACCGGCACAGTATTTCACTGCCGCCAAACAGGCACCGTATTTCACTGCCGCCAAACAGGCACCGTGCTTCACTGCTGCCAAACAGGCACCGTATTTCACTGCTGCTGAATAGGCACCGTATTTCACTGCCGCTGAATAGGCACCGTATTTCACTGCCGCTGAATAGGCACCGTGCTTCACTGCCACCGAACAGCACTGTATTTCACTGCCGCCAAACAGGCACCATACGTGCAGGCAATTCAACAAAATTTAGCGAACTGCCTGCTCTCTGAATAGTCGAATGGCCATGAAATGTCACCGTACGCTGAATTTCAGTCTCCGGTTACACTTTGGAGTCGGACCTCTCTGAATAACCCCTTATGTGTAATGAGAGTTGAGTCTATAAACAGTATGGGCCATATTACATTCTCTGCGCATTTTGTTGCACGCAGTGTCCAGCGTTATCGCGCGAAAATTAACGTGATATTCGGATCCGAATGCATTTTCTCATCCGTCAAAAAATAATGTTAGTAAAAAAAACGCGCAAAACGAAGTGTAATACGCGCGCAGTAACGTTGCACATGTAAATCAGTGCGCGGACTGTTTTTTTCGCAGGATTCAGCCAATCAGAATTAAGAACCTTAATTGACATCAATTCACTTTAATTGACTCACTAACGTTTTTGCGCCTGTCAAAATAAATCTGAGTATATATGCTGCAGCAATAATAAAAACATGCACCAATTCACAATTTTATTGTTTGGGTATGTGTAGAATGTGTAACTATACCGTGCTGTATTTTTTATATCGTGCTGGTGTATTTTGTTTCGGCCAGAACATTCAGATTTGCAGTTAACACCAAGTTTTCAAAGACGTTAAAATTATGTGCGTTCGTAGGAAGTTGCGCATCTATTGAAATACCATCCGCTTAATGCATTTGTGCTCACAATGTTAAGTATAGGACGCGCACAGTTCATCACGCTCGCGCAAGTCCATTGTGTCAAACGATAACGCGCATCGTTTGCGCGAACGTTGAAATACGACGTGCTGCGCAGATGGTTTTGTCCTCGCGCAAATGCGCATTTGCATGCGCGCAAAACCGATGTGCGAGGAATGTAAAATGGCCCATTGTGTGCAGAGAGTTTGTCTGGGTGCTGTATGTCTGTCAGGGAACCAGTGGCGTCACTAGGGTTGGTGTCACCCGGTGCGGTAATTTATGGTGTCAACCCCCCCCCCCCGAGTTTTACGGGGTTTTTTTTTAACTACTCTTACTCCTAAATCAGTACTCCCATATAACACTGAATGCTCATAATACACAGCGCACATTACTGTGAGGTTTATTGCTGTGGAGCTCTCACATATGCTCACACAAATTTTTCCCAACTGCCAGCAAGTACGATGCCTGTTCGAAGGCAGTGAAACCACACATGGATATATGTTGCCCCCAGCAGCTCTGGATATATTGCCCCCAGCAGCTCTGGATATATTGCCCCCAGCAGCTCACCCATGGATGTATATTGCCCCCAGCTCACATATGGATATATTGCCCCAGTTCACAATTATATATTGCCCCCAGCAGCTCACCCATGGATATATATTGCCCCAGCTCACATATGGATATATTGCGCCTCAGCTCACACATGGATATATTGCCCCAGACCAGCTCACACATGGATATATTGCCCCCAGACCAGCTCACACATGGATATTGCCCCAGGTCTCATGGATATGCCCCCAGCATACATGGATACTGCCCCAAGCACACATGGATACTGCCCCCAGCACACATGGATACTGCCCCTGCTCACATGGATACTGCCCCAGCTCTCATGGATATGCCCCAGGAGCTCTCATGGATATGCCCCAGGAGCTCTCATGGATATGCCCCAGCAGCTCTCATGGAAATGCCCCAGCAGCTCTCATGGATATTGCCCCCAGCTCATGGATATGCCCCAGCAGCTCTCATGGATATTGCCCCCAGCTCATGGATATGCCCCAGCAGCTCTCATGGATATGCCCCAGCAGCTCTCATGGATATGCCCCAGCTCCTCTCATGGATATTGCCCCAGCTCCTCTCATGGATTTTGCCCCAGCTCCTCTCATGGATACTGCCCCAGCTCCTCTCATGGATAATTATGCCCCAGCTCCTCTCATGGATATTGCCCCAGCTCCTCTCATGGATATTGCCCCAGCTCCTCTCATGGATATACTGCCCCAGCTCCTCTCATGGATGTACTGCCCCAGCTCCTCTCATGGATATGCCCCTAGCTCCTCTCATGGATATACTGCCCCAGCCCCTCTCATGGATTTTGCCCCAGCTGTTCTCATGGATATACTGCCCCAGCTCCTCTCATGGATCTTGCCCCAGCTCCTCTCATGGCTATGCCCCCAGCTCCTCTCATTGATATTGCCCCAGCTCATGGATATACTGCCCCAGCTCATGGATAATGCCCCAGCTCATGGATATACTGCCCCAGCTCATGGATAATGCCCAAGCTCATGGATAATGCCCCCAGCTCATGGATATGCCCCAGCTCATGGATAATGCCCCAGCTCATGGATATACTGCCCCAGCTCATAGATATACTGCCCCAGCTCATGGATATGCCCCAGCTCATGGATAATGCCCCAGCTCATGGATAATGCCCCCAGCTCATGGATATGCCCCAGCTCATGGATAATGCCCCAGCTCATGGATACTGCCCCCAGCTCATGGATACTGCCCCAGCTCATGGATAATGCCCAAGCTCATGGATAATGCCCAAGCTCATGGATATGCCCCAGCTCATGGATAATGCCCCCAGCTCATGGATAATGCCCCAGCTCATGGATATGCCCCTGCTCATGGATAATGCCCCAGCTCATGGATATGCCCCAGCTCATGGATAATGCCCCTGCTCATGGATAATGCCCCAGCTCATGGATATGCCCCAGCTCATGGATAATGCCCAAGCTCATGGATATGCCCCAGCTCATGGATATGCCCCAACTCATGGATAATGCCCCCAGCTCATGGATAATGCCCCCAGCTCATGGATAATTTCTCCAGCTCACCTCCGGCGCCGCGTGTTCTGCTCCCTCTGAGCGTCCGGTGGCATGGAGCTTGGGCGCTCGCCTGGGGGAGCCACGTGACCAGCCGCGATCTCGTGAGAACTCGGCTGGTGACGTGTTTCCCCCAGGCGAGCGCCGAAGCTGCACAACTTCGGACGCTCGCAGGGAGAGAACACTGCGTCGCAGGGTGAGACACCCGCCCTTAGGGTGACGGTGTCACCCTAAGGGCGGGTGTCACCTGGTGCGGGCCGCACCCCCCGCCCCCACGTTACGACGCCCCTGCATGGAACTGGTTTCCTTGTTTGTTTTAACCCTGTGCTTTAACTTGAAATGGAATGTCTATAAAGACACCTTTTATTTTCTGTTACTTTCCCAATAAAGTGAAGAAAATATAAAGGACTTTGTGCTTTCAGAAGGGGATGAGTTAAGCTATCTGACTCCAATCATATCCTGCATGTGACATTCACTTCTTGCATATGACCCTGGGGTTCCAGAATAATGTGTGCAATAAGAGTTTATTTTTATTTTTTTGAGAAAGTATTTTCCCAGGACGGATACATTGAGATTTCTCTGGTTTTCCAGGAAGGATACATTGAGATTTCTCTGGTTTCCCAGGAAGGATACATTGAGATTTCTCTGGTTTTCCAGGAAGGATACATTAAGATTTCTCATGTTTTACAAGAAGGATACATTGAGATTTCTCTGGTTTTCCAGGACGGATACATTGAGATTTCTCTGGTTTTCCAGGAAGGATACATTGAGATTTCTCTGGTTTTCCAGGAAGGATACATCGAGATTTCTCTGGTTTTCCAGGAAGGAAACATTGAGATTTCTCTGGTTTTCCAGGAAGGATAGATTGAGATTTCTCTGGTTTTCCAGGAAGGATACATTGAGATTTCTCTGGTTTCCAGGAAGGAAACATTGAGATTTCTCTGGTTTTCCAGGAAGGATAGATTGAGATTTCTCTGGTTTTCCAGGAAGGATACATTGAGATTTCTCTGGTTTTCCAGGAAGGAAACATTGAGATTTCTCTGGTTTTCCAGGAAGGATAGATTGAGATTTCTCTGGTTTTCCAGGAAGGATACATTGAGATTTCTCTGGTTTTCCAGGAAGGATACATTGAGATTTCTCTGGTTTTCCAGGAAGGATACATTGAGATTTCTCTGGTTTTCCAGGAAGGATACATTGAGATTTCTTTGGTTTTCCAGGACGGATACATTGAGATTTCTCTGGTTTTCCAGGAAGGATACATTGAGATTTCTCTGGTTTTCCAGGAAGGATACATTGAGATTTCTCTGGTTTTCCAGGAAGGATACATTGAGATTTCTCTGGTTTTCCAGGAAGGATACATTGAGATTTCTTTGGTTTTCCAGGACGGATATATTGAGATTTCTCTGGTTTTCCAGGAAGGATACATTGAGATTTCTCTGGTTTTCCAGGAAGGAAACATTGAGATTTCTCTGGTTTTCCAGGAAGGATACATTGAGATTTCTCTGGTTTTCCAGGAAGGATAGATTGAGATTTCTCTGGTTTTCCAGGAAGGATACATTGAGATTTCTCTGGTTTTCAGTATGTCCTGGGTGGCGAGTATTTACCGTTAGGTGTCTTGCCCAAGGACAGTGCCACTTACTGGAGAGGTGCTCTTGCCGGGATCAAACCCATGTCTCCACAGGCTCTCTCCACGCAGAGCAATGATGTTACCTCTACTCAACCCAGCCGGTACAGTTGTGTCTGTGATGAGAGTTGTATCGGAGGCTGTATGTGTGTCATCAGAATTGTGTTTGAGGCTGTGTGTATGTGATGAGCGCTGTGTCTGAGGGCTGTGTGAGTGATGAGGATTCTGTCTGGGGGCAGTATGTGTGTGAGGAGATTTGTATCTGGGGGCTGTCTGTGATGAGAGTTGAGACTATATAGTATATATGTGTATGAGCGTTGTGTCTGTCTGTACACTGCCTGTATGTGATGGGAGTTTGTCTGGGGGCTGTATGTGTGTGATCACATTTGTGTGTCTGTGCTGTATGTGTGTGGGGGGCTGTGTGTGTGTGATGAGAGCTGTGTCTCAAGGCTGTGAGAGTGTGTTGTGAGAGTTTTGTCTTGTGGCTGTATGTGTGTAATGAGAGCTGTGACCGAGGGCTGTGTGAGTGATGAGGGTTCTGTCTGGGGCTGTACGTGTGTGATGAGAGTTGTGTTTGGGTGCTGTATGTGTGTAATGAGAGTTGAGTTATGTCTAGGGGCTGTGTGTGTGATGAGCATTGATAGCAGTGTTTTTCTCCCGGGCATGATGGGGAACGGAGTCCATAACTCCATCAAGCACCTCAATATACTTGTCGTACTCTGCTATTTACCCTCACCTCTGCGTGTCACCCCCTCCACTTAGATTGTAAGCTCTTGGGCATGATTCTCTTTTCCTGCCGATGTCCTATTGCAAACGTATTTGTTAGTTTTATGTATGATTTCTCGTACTCATTGTACAGCGCTGCAGAACATGTTGGCACTAAATGATTGTAACCTGATTTTCACGCGGTGATTAGGCTTTAGCCCTGTGTATAGAGTATTGCTGGACTGTCTCAGAGATGAGCGAACTGAGCTGAGAGCCGCAGCCCGGTCAGCCCGTCTGGAAGGACGTCCATAACTGAACTGCGCCGGGGAATTAACAAATACCTGACCTCGAGTCTTTCTGTTTCCCCTAAAGTATCATTTTCTTGGCGCAAAGACGGAACAGGAAATAATTCAAATCTGCTGGATTTAAGAAAAAAAGAAATAAACCCATTTAACATGAATACTAATGCCCCTTCTTGGCAGGAATTACAATCTGGCACAAGAACGTTACTAAACCGCAATATGTTTTATTTTTCCCCCATCTGAATGAGACAGATCTAGGACACGTTTATATAACGGGATCAGTAACACGCTGCAGGGGCCGATAAATCATTTTATGCAACATGGAGACGTCTGATTTCAGCTTTAATATCAACGACGACAAAAAATGTGTGGTGTGTATGAACGTATCACAGAGCTCCACAGCAATAAAACTCACAGTAATGTGCAGTGTGTATGAGCGTATCACAGAGCTCCACAGCAATACAACTCCCAGTAATGTGCGGTGTGTATGAGCATATCACAGAGCTCCACAGCAATAAAACTCACAGTAATGTGCAGTGTGTATGAGCGTATCACAGAGCTCCACAGCAACACAACTCCCAGTAATGTGCGGTGTATGAGCGTATCACAGAGCTCCACAGCAATAAAACTCACAGTAATGTGCGGTGTGTATGAGCGTAAAACGGAGCTCCACAACAATAAAATTCACAGTAATGTGCGGTGTGTATGAGCATATCACAGAGCTCCACAGCAATAACACTCACAGTAATGTGCGCTGTGTATAGGTGTATCACAGAGCTCAACAGCAATAAAACTCACAGTAATGTGCAGTGTGTATGAGCGTATCACAGAGTTCCACAGCAATAAAACTCACAGTAATGTGCGCTGTGTATAGGTGTATCACAGAGCTCCACAGCAATAAAACTCACAGTAATGTGCAGTGTGTATGAGCGTATCACAGAGCTCCACAGCAATAAAACTCACAGTAATGTGCGGTGTGTATGAGCGTATCACAGAGCTCCACAGCAATAAAACTCACAGTAATGTGCGGTGTGTATGAGCGTAAAACAGAGCTCCACAGCAATAAAACTCACAGTAATGTGTGGTGTATATGAGCGTATCACAGAGCTCCACAGCAATAAAACTCACGGTAATGTGCAGTGTGTATGAACGTATCAGAGAGCTCCACAACAATAAAACTCACAGTAATGTGCAGTGTGTATGAGCGTATCACAGAGCTCCACAGCAATAAAACTCACAGTAATGTGCGGTGTGTATGAGCGTATCACAGAGCTCCACAGCAATAAAACTCACAGTAATGTGCGGTGTGTATGAGCGTATCACGGAGCTCCACCGCAATAAAACTCACAGTAATGTGCGCTGTGTATGAGCGTATCACATAGCTCCACAGCAATAAAACTCACAGTAATGTGCAATAAGCTGGGAATAGTTGTGTGTGTCATTACAGAGCGGTTTATTTGTTGGTTTTAATACTTTCTTGGAATTTTTTGATGTTTCTGTTAAATAACATGTTATTATTTATTTCTCTGTGATCTCACTTTGTTTGATGTATAATTACAGCTATTACAGGGTTTGGGCGGGACGCGGGTGGGTGATGGGAGTCTGGGGTGTATGTCTGTGGCTTGCTCTATATTTTGTACAGCTGCACAATATGCAGAAGGGATAAAGAGAAATAAAGGTAAATACGCTGCGTCTCCTGTCCTGCTTTATCAGGTCGTGGAGGGTAAGGGCTCTATTACCATGTTGGCGTTAAAACGCGGGCGCAAAGGAGGAAAAACTGCGCCCGTAGTTTTCCCCCTGGCGTCCGCGTTTTAACGCCACATCACCAATGCAGGCGCACAATATGCTGCCTGCATTGTTTGTGAGCGTTAAAATGCTGGATGCTCGTGGCAGCGCTGAGCGCAGCCGCGAGCATCCACTCGATGGAGTCCATAGGACTCCATTGAGTTCCTCCCTGCCGGTCACGTGACCAGTCGGATCTTGCCTCACGAGATCCGGCCGGTCCGTGTAGAGATACGCAGGGAGAGACTAGGGGGACTTTTTGCCCCAGTCTTTCCCTGCTCCCGCCGGCCGGAGGAGGCGAACAGAGGTCCTCACCGCGGGACAGGAGGTGAGTATAGGATTCCTTTTTTTTTGGTTTTTTAGGCTGGCGTTAAAGGATTGTGCAGAAGCGGAATCCGTTAACACCAAGTTCTGGCTCTGGTTAACTTTCCGCTGCCCAGAGCCGGACGTTAATCAGCGATAGGACTTTGTAATCCAGCGCTGATTAACACTTTGTGCTCCCCATGTTAAGTATAGGAAGCACAAAGTACAGTGACCTCACGCAGAGGAGCGCAAGGTACCAAACGCAAACGGCTTTTTTAACCCATTTGCGTTTGGATTGCAATATGCGGTAAATACCGCGGCAAACGTTAATGCTCACGCAAGTGAACGCTAATGTTTGCGTTTACATTGTAATAGGGCCTTAAGACGGGGCAGTAATGACAGTAATAGAGGTTTTTCTTGACACAATAGGAGTTATTTAGTAAGCGCCGGTGTTTGTTGATGTCATAAATGTTGCTACTGATTAAATACAATTTTAATTCTAATTCTATAAGGATTAATTCACTAAGCTCCAGTTTGCCACAGAATTGCAACGAACAGTGAATTTCACCGTATCTGCAATTTTGGGGCAATTTGTCTATTCACTAAAATGTATTTTTGCCAAACACAGGCGAATTGACAGCGAAATACTGCGTAATTTGGCATGATTCGGTGGCACCAAAATTGTCCCATAGAAAACAAATAATTTGCCTATTCATAGAAAGCTGAATTGCACTGAAATTGTGGCAAAGTGACCTTTATTTCGGTGTTTCAAATCCACAGGTGTAAACAGGTCAATCTAAATGGAATATCTTTTTAACTTTTTTTAAATGACCATTTATTATTTTTATTTTTTACAAAACTGTTTTTATTGCTTTATTTTATAAAACACCTTTTCTATTTTTTAAAAGATATTTAAATATATTAAGATAAACATATTACATTATATTTAAATATTAAAATAAATAAACATTTAAAATTAGATTAAAATGTATTAAAATATTTACATTAAATTATAGATAATTAAAATAAATATCTTAAAATAAATTTGATAGGCCGTGTTAGTCCAGATGCCAAAATCACGAGTATAGCAGTACGTAGTGATACCTTTATTATTGGACTAACGTTACATTTAAAAGACCAGCTTTCGAGAGGATTCCTCTCTTCCTCAGGTCTGGATGGAAACTATACTGACCAGTTCCTGGAATTGAACATTAAGACAATAAGGGTCACATGGTTGGGGTTTAGATGGCATAAAAAGTGAGAGTCAAATGATATGTTAAAAATGGGAAAATAAATGCATGAGGGATCTTAGGCCCATAATAAAACAACAGAGATAAGATCATACAACTTGAAAGAAAAAAGGAAAAAAAAAGAAAAAGAAAAAAACAAAAACACAAAACAGTAAAGGCTGAAAGAGACATTAAAAAAAAAGAGAGGCCAGTTACAAACAAAACATCAGCCAGAATTTTGAATGTTATGTGAGGTTATGATAATGGGTTAAAAACCCAGAATCCACATTGAGTCCGTCTTTAATGGTTTTAAAATATGTGATCACTTTCATTTCATATGTCTTGCGTTCACGGAGGTCTTTAAATTGTCCTCTGAGGATTTTAATTTTGAGGTTTTCGATGGAGTGGCCTGTTAGATTGAAGTGATGTCCCACCGGGGGTACCGCTGCAAACTGTGCCAACACATATGTGACAACAGCACTGCACGGCTGTCAGGCAGGCACACGTTTATCCTGGGGCGTGCTTCGGGTCAGCCCTATACGTAACAGTAGGTAACCCTTAACCCAGGTGCGATACCAGTCCTTAAGGTGGCTGGATTTCGCAATAGCGAGTGGTGAACCTATAAGGCAGGGATAGTAAGCAAGGAGGACAGAAACCAGTCCTTAGTGTGGCTGGTATGGAGACAGGTAAGTATGGAAAAAATAGGAAGCGGTAAACGGAGACAGTACTGGGTACCAGAGGCAGGGCAGCCATCAGAATTGATGGGGCCCCTTACTAAACCTCACGATGGGGCCCCCCAGGCCCCCCCCTGGCACTCCCTCAACCTCTAACAGCTTTTCTCCCCCTTCAAAAAAAAAAAAAGGACATAGCACCACAGCAATAAAACTCCCAGTAATGTGCAGTGTGTATGAGCGTATCACAGTAACCACAGCAATAAAACTCACAGTAATGAGCGGTGTGTATGAACGTATCACAGAATCCACAGCAATAAATCTCACAGAAATGGACTGTATATGATGGCCTTTGGGTCTGGGTCTGGGCCTGGTCCCTGGGTCTGGTCTGGGCCTTGGGGTCTGGGCCCTGGGGTCTGTGCTCTGGGCCTTGGGGTCTGGGCTGGGCCTGGTCCCTGGGCCTTGGGGTCTGGTCTGGGCCCTGGGTCTGGGACTGGTCCCTGGGAGTGGGCCTTGGGGTCTGGTCCCAAGGGTCTGGGCCCTGAGTCTGGCCTGGGTTTGGGCCCTGGGCCTTGGGGTCTGGGCCCAGGGCCTTGGGGTCTGGGTCCAGGGTCAGGGCCTTGGGGTCTGGGCCCTGGGTCTGGAACTGGTCCCTGGGACTGGGCCTTGGGGTCTGGTCCCAAGGGTCTGGGCCCTGAGTCTGGCCTGGGGTCTGGGCCCTGGGTTTGGGCCCTGGGGCCCTGGGCCTTGGGGTCTGGGCCCAGGGCCTTGGGGTCTGGGCCCAGGGTCAGGGCCTTGGGGTCTGGGCCTTGGCATCTGGGCCTTGGGGTCTGGGCCCTCGGTCTAGGCTGGGCCTGGGTCTGGCCTGGGGTCTGGGCCCTGAGTCTGGCATGGGGTCTGGTCCCTGGGTCTGGGCTCTGGTCCCTGGGTCTGGGCCTTGGGGTCTGGTCCCTGGGGCTGGGCCTTGGGGCCTGGTCCCTGGGGTCTGGCCTGGGCCCTGGTCCCTGGGTCTGGGCTCTGGGTCTGATCCCTGGGTCTGGTCCCTGGGGTCTGGGCCCTGGGCCTTGGCCCTTGGGTCTGGGCATGGGGTCTGGGCCTGGGGTCTGGGCTCTGGTCCCTGGGTCTGGGCCTTGGGGTCTGGTCCCTGGGGCTGGGCCTTGGGGCCTGGTCCCTGGGGTCTGGCCTGGGCCCTGGGTCTGGGCTCTGTGTCTGATCCTGGGTCTGGTCCCTGGGCCTTGGCCCTTGGGGTCTGGGCCTGGGGTCTGGGCCCTGGGGTCTGGAGTCTGGGCCTTGGGGTCTGGGCCTTGGGGTCTGGGCCCTGGGGTCTGGGCATTGGGTCTGGAGTCTGGGCCTTGGGGTCTGGGCCCTGGGGTCTGGGCATTGGGTCTGGGCCTTGGGGTCTGGGCCCTGGGGTTTGGGCCCTGGGTGTGGGCCTTCGGGTCTGGGTCTGGGCCTTGGGGACTGGGGTCTGGGCCTTAGGTCTGGGCCCTGGGTCTTGGGGTCTGGGCCCTGGGGTCTGGGACCAGGGTCTGGGCCCTGGGTCTGGGCCCTGGGGGTCTGGACCTTGGGGTCTGGGCCTTGGGGTCTGGGCCCTGGGTTTGGGCCCTGGGGTCCTGGGCCTTGGGCCTTGGGGTCTGGGCCCAGGGCCTTGGGGTCTGGGCCCAGGGCCTCGGGGTCTGGGCCCAGGGTCAGGGCCTTGTGGTCTGGGCCTTGGCATCTGGGCCTTGGGGTCTGTGCCCTGGGGTCTGGGCCTTGGGGTCTAGGCCCTGGGTCTGGGCCCTGGGTTTGGGCCTTGGGGTCTGGGCCCTGGGTCTGGGCCTTGGGCCTGGGTCTTGGGGACTGGGCCATGGGGTCTGGGCCCTGGGGTCTGGGCCTTGGGTCTGGGCCTTGGGGTCTGGGCCCTGGGTCTGGGCCTTGGGGTCTGGGCCTTTGGGTCTGGGCCCTGGGTCTGGGATTTGGGGTCTGGGCCCTGGGTTTGGGCCTTAGGGTCTGGGCCCTGGGCTGGCCCTGGGGTCTGGGCCTTGGGTCTGGGCCTTGGGGTCTGGGCCCTGGGGTCTGGGGTCTGGGCCCTAGGTCTGGGCCTTGGGGTCTGGGCCTTGGGGTCTGGGTCCTGGGTCTGGGCCTTGGGGTCTGGGCCCTGGGTTTGGGCCTCAGGGTCTGGGCCTTTGGGTCTGGGCCCTGGGTCTGGGCCTTAGGGTCTGGGCCCTGGGTCTGGGCCTTTCAGTCTGGGCCCTGGGGTCTGGGCCCTGGGTCTGTGGTCTGGGCCCTGGCTTTGGGCCTTGGGGTCTGGGCTTTGGAGTCTGGGCCCTGGGGTCTGGGCCCTGGGTTTGGGCCTTAGGGTCTGGGCCCTGGGTCTGGACCTTGGGGTCTGGGCCCTGGGTCTGGGCCCTGGGTCTGGGCCTTGGGGTCTGGGCCCTGGCTCACCGCTTGGGAGACCCCCACATGCTGCTTGGCCCCGCCCAGCCAGCCAGTGAAGCTGCCAGGAGCCGGAGGAGACACAGTGTCTCCTCCGGCTCCTGCAGCAGAGACACAGCTCCGGATTCGGACTCATCGAGTCCGATACCGGAGCTGTTAAAGGGCGACGCCGCTGCCGACGGGGCCCCGGGCCCTGATGGCGGCCCTGACCAGAGGGGTCTAACACAATCCTAGGTCGTAGGAATACAGCAGTATACAAAGTCAAAATCCAAAAGCCGAGTCAAAGGAGTATAGAGGTAAACAGGTCAATATCCAAAAGCCAGGTCATACACAGAAAATCAATGAGAGGTTATAGAAACAAGCACTTAGGGTTAGACAAGCAAAACCACGAAAGGGCAATGAGGAAAGGCAAAAAGCAAGTTTAATTACCGCGCCCTGCAATCTGATTGGCCATCAGGGTCACATGGTGCAGGGAGACCCACGGTGGAGGCGTGATGACGTCACACGTAGCGCGTCGCCGGCAGTAGCTTAAAGCCGTTGAGACCGGCGGCACGCGCGCATAGGGCGCGAGGAAGGGCTGCGGGGAAGACGCAGACCCCGAGGCCGCAGGGAGGGATGCCGGAGTCGCGCTAGCCTCCGAGGTCTGACGACGGCACAATAACACCACATACAACATCAAGGGCTCGTACCTTTTCACGTCTGCCAATGTGGTGATCCAGTGTAGGGATGAGCTGTTCGGTTCGATCTGTTCGGAGTTCGCATCGAACATCGGCCGTTCGGCTGTTCGCTAGGGATGTGTGTTTCGGGTTTCGGAATTTCGGAATTTTCACAAAATTTCCCGATTCGTGCATTCGGATTCGGCCGATTTTCCGAAAATTTTCAGATCCGAAAATGGCAGATCCGAACAAATTTTCGTGCAGAAACGAAAACTTTTCGGAATTTTCGAATGGACTAGAAATATGTAAAATGGAAATTCATTTTCGTTCCATTCGTGATTTCGACTCCATTCCTGATTTCGGTTCCATTTCAGTAATTTTGGACATCGTATTTATATCGCTGATTCTGTAATTAAATTTTGTATCATTCCCATCTCAATGTTTCCTTCCTGGAAAACCAGAGAAATCTCAATGTTTCCTTCCTGGAAAACCAGAGAAATCTCAATGTATCCTTCTTGTAAAACCAGAGAAATCTCAATGTATCCTTCTTGTAAAACATGAGAAATCTCAATGGCAGAATTATCGTATCGGCAGAATTATCGTATCGTATAATTATCGTATCCGAAAAACCATTAGTTTACGTCAAAACGAATAGACACTTTGAAACGAGGAGAACAGACGTTCCGAAAAACACGAAAATTTCCGAAATCACGAAAAAAGTCGATACGAAAAACGAAACGAAACGAACCGAAACAAAAATCCGTCGAAACGAGTCGAAACGAAAATTTACAAAATCCGAACGAACCAAATCGAACCGAAAAAAAAATCGGTGCACAAGCCTTCTGTTCGTCGAACTCCGAACATTCGCTGTGTTCGCCGCATGTTCACCCACAATGCACCACAATGCACTTTCCACTGGCCTGAAGCTTGTAATTGACTACAGCCTTGCATCTGACCACAGGTCAGGTGCAAGACCGGTGCAAGACTATGCCAATCACGGCTCAGAGTCCTGATTGGGCAAATTTTGCCCAATCATGGGCTCACAGAGCTAAGTCCCGCAGCACACTATATAAGGCGTTCCTCGCAGCCCCAGCACGTGTTTTTTGAGAGGAGATTGTTCTGTTAGTGTGTGTTGTCACTGCCAGCACCTATTGTGGGGATCTCACTTCTACAAAATATCTGGGAATTGTTGTAATCTGTGTGTTCTCACTGCCAGCAGCTATTGTGGGGGTCTCACTTCTACAAGATATCTAGGAGTTGTTGCAATCTGTGTGTTCATACTGCCAGCAGCTATTGGGGGGGGGGTCTCACTTCTACAATATATCTGGGAATTGTAATCTGTGTCTTGTCACTACCACCCATCAGGGGGTCTCACTGATTTATAGGAGGTTTCTGGGAATTGTAATCTGTGTCTTGTCACTGTTGCCAGCTATCAGGGGGTCCTATCAGGGGGTCTCACAGATTTGTAGCAGGTTTCTGGGAATTTTAATCTGTGTCTTGTCACTGGCTGACAGCTATCAGGGTGTCTCACTGAGTTATACCAGAGTTCTGGAAATCTTTAATATAGATAACACAGTTGAATCAGAGTTCTGCATATCTCCAATTTTTATAACAGAGTTGAATCAGAGTTCTGTATATCTTTAATCTATATATCACTCACCATGTCAGAAAGACCAAAAAGGACAGGCAGACGCTCCCAGACACAGATAAGAGGGCAAGCAGCCTCTGTGTCGGGAGGCTGTGCCTCTGGTCATCGTGGACGTGGTGCATCCTCTGCAGGGGCATGCTTGTCCTTTCTAACTGGTGCTGGCCGTCTTAAGCAGCAGCAACATACAGAGGATTTGGTGGATTGGCTAACCAGGCCATCCTCATCCTCCGAGTCCTCTGCCAGCCAGGCTTGTAGTGGTTTACATTCCACCTCAGCTGCCAAAGCATCTAATGCAGCCTCCATGTCCACAGCTACTCCTGCCGTAGCCTCACCAACATACACGGAGGAGTCAGCTAAATTGTTTGACTACAATGACAGTGACATGCTGCTTGAGGATGCTTAGCAACTACAGTGCTCTAAATTCAATCTCTGAGGTTGAGGAAGGGAGTATAATCAACCTAGAGGAAGGGGGTGCCAGTGACATACAAATAACTGGCACTCATGTTCCCCGAGCAGCTGCAGCATATTGTGAGGTTGGCTCCAGAGACGAGGAGATAGGGGGTGATGACGATGATGAGGTCACTGACTCCACCTGGGTGCCTGATCGAACAGAGGAGTCAAGTGAGGAGGAGGAGGAGGCACAACAAACATGAGGCAGAACGTCCTCTATGAGCAACCGTAGCCAGTCCAAGGCATCAGAAGTCACAGCTGCTCAGGTGCAGAGCGCTGCTGTCTCAAAGCACATCTACAGAAGTCTGCTGTCTGGGAGTCCTTTAAGAAATGTGCAGCAGACTGCACCGTTGCTATTTGTAATCTATGTCAGATGAGGATCAAGCGTGGGAAAGACATCCCACGCTTGGGTACCACGTGCTTGAGGCGACATATGACCACCTGCCACGCATCCCGTTGGCACAACACTTTGCATAGGTCCTCCTCCTCCTCATCTGTCTCTACCCCCACTATATGTCCTGCCATGTCATTGCCTACAACCTCCACTGAGAGGGATGATGCTACAGTAATGGGTGTACCAGGTCCTTCCTCAGAATATGACAGCATCCCATCAGCTGAAGATTTACGCAGTCAGATTACGTTGCCCCAGCTGCTGCAGCGTAAGAAAAAATATAGTCCCAACCATCTCCAAGCACAGCGTCTAAATGCCAGCTTAGCAAAATTACTCGCATTACAGCTGCTACCTTTACAGCTAGTGGACTCTGCTTCCTTCCGTGAATTTGCTGAATGTGCTGTACCACAGTGGCAGGTTCCAAACCGCCATTTCTTTTCACGGAAGGCCATTCCAGCACTATACCAGCACGTGGAACACAATGTTATGAAGTCATTGGGAAAGGCAGTCAGGAGCAAGGTGCACATGACTTTAGACACGTGGTCCAGCAAGCATGGACAGGGCCGTTACATTTCTTTCACGGCACACTGGGTAACTCTGATTGCAGCTGGGAGGGATCCAAGACGGGGCTCTGTGCTGGAGCTTGTTCATCCACCACGCCTCTAGAAAACTGCTTGTATGAGGTCTGTCTGCTCCACCACCACTTCTCCCTCTTCCTCCTCCTCCTCCTTCTCTGTCTCTGGAGAAGTGGCAGTTAAACCGACGTGTGGCAGGGGCTACGCAATGGCTCAAGCAAAAAGATGCTATACTGTGCTTGAGCTGGTTTGTTTAGGGGACAGGAGCCACACCGGGCCAGAAATTCTGTCAGCTCTGCAGGGGCAGGTGCAGAGATGGTTAACACCACGCCAGCTTCAGCTGGGAATGGTCGTCTGTGATAATGGCAGCAACCTTCTCTCCGCCCTACGCCAGGGTAAGTTGACGTATGTACCATGCCTAGCACACGTCCTAAATCTGGTGGTACAGCGTTTCCTAACCAGGTACCCAGGGCTGGCAGAGCTTCTCAGCCAGGCCAGAAACGTCTGCAGCCACTTCAGACGGTCATTCCCAGCAAGTGTTCGCCTGGCAGAAATTCAAAGAGAGTTCCACTTTCCCACAAACTGTCTGATCTGTGAGATGCCCACCAGGTGGAACTCGACATTAGCAATGCTGCAGCATCTGCACAAGCAGCAGAGGGCCATCAATGAGTACCTGTGTGAGTATGGCACAAGGACAGGTTCAGGTCAACTTGTTCTCCCCCCCCGCAGTGGCTGATGATCAAGGATGCATGCACTGTACTGTCACCATTTGAGGAGGCAACGAGGATGGTGTTGGTGAGCAGAGTCAGTACATGCATCAGTGACACAATTCCTTTAGTGTTCCTGCTGGAGCGCACTCTGCAGGGAATTATAGATGTGGCACTAGAGGCAGAGCAGCGGGAGGAAGAGGAGGCCTTCCCTAGCTCTCAAGGCCCCATTCTTTACGCAGACAGCATTCCTGAGGGTCCTCAGATCAGACAGGAGGAGGATGAGGAGGAGGAATATTTAAGTAGTGGGGGGCTGGGGGCATTGAAGGTGGGTATTCCTCAAGGGAAGGTTTTGTGTGCCCAGAAACCCAAGGACTAGTACGTGGCTGGAGGAGAAAGTGCACGATGGGGTCATCCTCATTGACCAGGAAGACTCGGAAGCTAATGCCACCTCCAACCTATGCTGCATGGGCTCCCTTATCCTGCAAAGCCTGCTAAAGGACCCCAGGATTCGTGCTATCAAGGAGAGGGATCATTACTGGTTGGCAAGCCTTCTTGATCCACGATACAAGGGTAAAGTTGCAGAGCTCATCCTGCCCGCAGACAGAGGGAGGACAGGATGAAACAACTGGAGGACGCTCTAAAGCGACACTTGTGTAACACCTTTCCAGGCACTGGTAGGTTACCAAGTGATGACACAGGTGCTTCTGAGGCTGCGTATGATCAGAGGAAGAGCGGTGAAGGCCGGGGCCTCTTGACTGATGCCTTTTTAAATTTTTTTAGTCCACGACACCCAGGGACGTCAAATGTAGGCACCCATTGCCAGCGTCTTCACCATATGGTGCAGGACTACCTAGGGGCAAGGGCAGACCTGGATACCTTTACAGCAGATGATCCACTGGCTTACTGGGTGTTGAAATTGGATCACTGGCCAGAACTTAGCCAATATGCTATGCAGCTACTAGGTTGCCCTTCATCCAGCGTGCTTTCTGACAGGACGTTCAGTGCCGCTGGAGGTTTTGACACAGACAAAGAGTACGTCTGTCCACCGACTCTGTAGACCAGCTGACATTTATAAAAATGAATCATTCCTGGATCAGCAGCTATCAATCCCCTGATGCTGACGTAACTGAATAGATCAGGGATCTCTTCTGCATTCCCAAAACCTCCACCACTGCACTCTTCCACAATATCACAAAGGGGTTACGGTGTGAAGGCACTTGCTGCCACAAAAGGCCCAATATTTGGGTGCACTGACGCCTGTACCAGATTCATATAATTTTAATATTGGACTGCAGAGTCCAACCCTGCACTCTTCCACAATACCACAGAGGGGTTACTTACGGTGTGAAGGCACTTGCTGCCACCAAAGGCAGAATATTTGGGTGCACTGACGCCTATACCAGATTCATATCATTTTAATATTGGACCGCAGGGTTCAACCCTGCACTCTTCCACAATACCACAGAGGGGTTACGGTGTGACGGCACTGTTGCCGACACTAAAGGCCCAGTTTTAAAGCACCTATTGTTACTTTCATCCAAAGCCTGCATAAGTTTCACCATAATTACCGGCTGGGTGGAGTAGAGGTAACATCACTGCTCTGCGTGGAGAGAGCCTGTGGAGACATGGGTTCGATCCCGACGAGCACCTCTCCAGTAAGTGTCCTTGGGCAAGACACCTAACAGTACATACTCGCCACCCAGGACATACTTGAAAACGAGAGAAATCTCAATGTATCCTTCCTGGGTAAATCCTTTCTCCAAAAAAAATAATAATAATGATAATTTAGCCAAAAAATCACTAAACTTGTTCTGTGTGTCCTAAAATGTCTCCTCTTTTCATACAGGCTGCCGCCCCAAGCAGTTGTTTATCAATAAATTAAAGGAAAACCATTTACCGTCATTTGAAATGTCATTTTTTTGTTTTTAAATGTTTCTATACATCCTACAAATCCGCCACTTCACGGGCAGGTTATGGGGACCTTCTAGGCACGATATTTGAAGGAATTTTTCGTTTTTATTCTTAACCTTTATTTCATGGAAAACTCACTTTTCCTTTAAAAACGTTTTTTTTAAAACTTTTTGTCCATGTTTCCTGTCCCCCAGGGCACTACCCGGACCTCCATACACCTTTTATGGCAAATATCTTGCATATACAGTAGCAAGAAAAAGTATGTGAACCCTTTGGGATTACGTGGAGTTTTGCATGAATTGGTCATAAAATGTGCTCTGATCTTCATCTAAGTCACAACAATTTGAAAAACACAGTCTGCTTAAAATAATACAACACCAACATTATATGTTTTCATGTGTTTATTGAACAGAACATGTAAACATTCACAGTGCAGGGTGGAAAAAGTATGTGAACCCCTAGCCTAATGACTTCTCCAAGAGCTAATTGGAGCCAGGAGTGAGCCAACCTTGAGTCCAATCAGTGTGATATTATTGGATGTGTTGATGAAAGCTGTCCTGCCCTTTAAAAACACACACCAGTTTTGGGTTTACTGGTTTCAAGAAGCACTGCCTGATGTGAACCATGCCTCGCAGAAAAGAGCTCTCAGAAGACCTACTATCAATAATTGTTGACTTGCATGAAGCTGGAAAGGGTTACAAAAGTATCTCTAAAAGCCTTGATGTTCATGTGTCCACGGTAAGACAGACTGTCTACAAATGGAGAAAGTTCAAGTTCAGCACTGTTGCTACTCTCCCTAGGCGTGGTCGTCCTGTAAAGATGACTGCAAGAGCACAGCGCAGAATGCTTAATGAGGTAAAGAAGAATCCTAGAGTGTCAGCTAAAGACATACAGAAATCTCTGGCACATGCTAACATTTTTGTTGACACATCTACAATAAGGAAAACATTAAACAAGAATGGAGTACATGGGAGGACACCACGGAGGAAGCCATTGCTGTCCAAAAAGAATATTGCAGCACGTTTGAAGTTTGCAAAAGAGCACCTGGATGTTCCACAGCACTACTGGCAAAATATTCTGTGGACAGATGAAACCAAAATTGAGTTGTTTGGAAAAAAACACACAACACTATGTGTGGAGAAAAAAAGGCACAGCACACCAACATCAAAATCTCATCCCCATTGTAAAACATGGCGGAGGGAGCATCATGGTTTGGGGCTGCTTTGCTGCCTCAGGGCCTGGATGGATTGTTGTCATTGATGAAAAAATGAATTCCAGAGTTTATCAAGACATTTTGCAGGAAAACGTAAGACCATCTGTCCGCCAACTGAAGCTCCGCAGAGGATGGGTGATGCAACAGGACAATGACCCAAAGCATACAAGTAATTCAACAAAAGAATGGCTTCAACAAAAAAAAATACGCCTTCTGGAGTGACCCAGTCAGAGTCCTGACCTCATCCCGATTGAAATGCAGTGGCATGACCTTAAGAGAGCGATTCACACCAGACATCCCATGAATATTGCTACACTGAAACAGTTTTGTGAAAAGGAGTGGTCCAAAATTACTCCAGATCGTTGTGCAGGTCTGACCTGCAACTACAGGAAACGTTTGGTTGAGGTTATTGCTGCCAAAGAAGGGTCAACCAGTTATTAAGTCCAAAGGTTCACATACTTTTTCCACCCTACACTGTGAATGTTTACATGTTCTGTTCAATAAACACATGAAACCATATAATGTTTGTGTTGTATTATTTTAAGCAGACTGTGTTTTTCAAATTGTTGTGACTTAGATGAAGATCAGAGCACATTTTATGACCAATTCATGCAAAACTCCACTTAATCCCAAAGGGTTCACATACTTTTTCTTGCCCTCTTGGAGGGCACTCTAAAATTCGAAGTTTCGAGTTCCATTGACTTGCATTGAGTTCGGTTCGTGTTCGAGTTCGAACTCGAACTCTTGAAATTGTTCGAGTTTGAATGCGAACCGAACACGGGGGTGTTCGGCTCATCACTAATCCAGTGCACGGCGTGCGATAAGGGCTGCTATATTGGTAAACTAGCCTTAAACTAGCAGGGCTATTCAGAGAGAGGTGAAAACCTTGAGCATTGTCAGGAGAATGAACAATCTAGACCAATTAGCCAATTTGGAAAGTGAGATAAATGAGATTTTTTTTTGGTTTGACTATTTTGACCTATAATTTTCAATTCTCCAGTCATTCTCAAGGTTTTCACCTCTTTCTGAATAGCCCTGTATATCTCAGGATTAGGGATGAGCTGTTCGGGTTCGGACGGTTCGGAGTTCGACCCGAACTTTGGCAGTTCGAAAGTTCGCGAATTTCGAACTTTTTGGGCGTGTTCGTTTCGGGTTCGAAAAAAAAAAAGAAATTTTGAAAAAAGTATAGAAAATGCTTAAAAAAATACTAAAAAACTCTAGAAATAAAGAGACTCTTTACTGCAGAATATTATAAGCAACGGTTTATTAGATATTGAATTAGAAACTAATGTGTACGTGGAAAGATTATCAACTCTAATGACCTCTGTTCACAAACGGGCATAACACCAGGTGTTTTTAGTCTGGTAATCAATTTGATACATTGTACAATATACTGAGGGTGGGGTGGTGTCTGCTTCTGATTGAGATTTGAGAATTAATTTCCCTAAAACATCCTAATATGCTGCATTTAACTGGTGTTTGAAAAAAATCTAAAGCAATGTTATTTTTCACCTCGGGATTAAACATTCACAGGGTTATTCAGAGAGCGGTGAAAAGCAGGAGAATAACTGGAGAAGTGAAAATTCTAGGTCAAAATAGCCAAACCAGAAAAATTCTCCCATTTATCTCACTTTCCAAATCGGCTATTTGGTCTAGATTATTCTCTTCTCTTGCCAGTTCTCCTGGCTTTCACCTCTCTCTCAGGGTTGTTCAGAGAAAGGTGAAAACCAGGAGAATGGCAGGAAAAGAGAACAATCTGAACCAAATAGCCGATTTGGAAAGTGAGATAAGGCTAGGGTCAGACTAATGCATTTTTCGCAGCGACCGTCAAAAAGTGTGTCCGAACGCATTGCCGTATTTTTTCACGGATTGCGCGAAAACGGTCATACGATGCGCATTTTTGTGCGTGATTTTTTACGGATCCAAACCAGGAAACTTTGGGTGTCTGGACGTTATGTTGGCCGGACATGAGCAGGGTCTGACGTCTCCAAATCATGCACACACGCCGCTAGTGGACGCAGCGCACTCTGTACGTCCGTACTAGCGGTTCTGCGTTCTCGAAAAAATGCGTTCATTTTCCACTTGCGTTGCGCAGCCGGACTTTCGTGCGACCGTACTTCGTATATTGGCCGTCATTGCCCGTCATTTGCTGCTAGTGCGGCCGTGATTAAGTGCGCCTAAACTCACGTTAAAAATTCGCTAGTCTGACCCCAGCCTAAGGCTAGGGTCAGACTGAGGCAGTGCGAACGCGCGTTCTGGCGCACTTAATCACGGCCGCACTAGCAGCAGATGCCGGGCAATGACGGCCAATATACGAAGTACCGGTCGCACAAAAGTCCGGCTGCGCAACGCAAGTGGAAAATGAACGCATTTTTTCGAGAACGTGAAACCGCAGGTACTGACGTACAGAGTGCGCTGTGTCCGCTAGCAGCGTCTGTGCGTGATTAGGAGACGTCAGACGCTGCTAATGTCCGGCCAACATAACGTCCAGACACAAAAAGTGTTTTATTGATGATCCGTACAAAATCACGGACGAAAATGCGCATAGTATGACCACTATCACGTATTCTGTGAAAAAATGCGTCCATTCGTTCGAACGCACTTTTTCACAGACAACATAAAAATGCGTTCGTCTGACCCTAGCCTAAATGGGAGAATTTTTCTGGTTTGGCTATTTTGACCTAGAATTTTCCATTCTCCAGTCATTCTCCTGCTCTTCACCGCTCTCTGAATAACCCTGACAGGGTTATTCAGAGAAAGGTGAAACTCAGGAGAATGACTGCAGAATGCAAAATTCTAGGTCAAAATAGCCAAACCAGAAAAATTCTCCCATTTTTCTCACTTTCAAATCGGCTTTTTGGTCTAGAAGTTTCCATTCTCCTGCTTTTCACCGCCAAAAAATCTGTAAACTTTTTCTGCATGTTCGAAAATGTCTCCTCTTTTCATACAGACTGCCGCCCCAAGCAGTTGTTTATGGATAGATTAACCCTTTCACTGCTGAAGACGTGTGGGACACGTCCTCATTGATGCACGTTGCATGCTGAGGACGTGTCCCACACGTCATCAGCTGTGCGGGACCCCCGGCGGAGATACTCACCTCTCTGTCCGGGGTCCCATGGCGTTCTGACTTCAGCGTCCTCAGACGCTGAAGTCAAGCGCCTCCCGGCGTAAATGACGTCATCGCGCCATGCGCGATGACGTCATTTCCAGGCGACCCCCCGGCAATGCCGGGAGATAGCCTGGAAGGGAGGGGGGGGGATCCGTTCGGATCCCTCTCCCTCCCGATCGGGAAGGAGCAGCGGTAAAAGCCAGGCACCGCTTAAAAGGGGAGAGTCTCCCCTTTTAAGCGATGCCTGGCTTTAACCCCTCAAGTGCTGGGTTGCACTTCAGCGCCTTGCGGCGCCGAAGTGCAGCCTATCTCCGGTGGGGGCCGCCATCTTGGATGGCGGCTCCGCCCCCGGGACTCCCCTCGCTTTCTGACGTCATCACGCATAGCGTGATGACGTCAGATAGCCGGGGAACCCCTAGCTGCCGGGGATTTCCCAAGGAAATCCCCTGGTGGAGATAGGGGGTTCTTGTGAACCCCGATATCTCCAGAACCGTGGCAGCTAGGGGGTCATGGAGGGTGTCATTTGAAAGGCCTGAGCATGGCCTTTCGAATGATACCCAACATGACTAGGTAAAAAGTAAAAAAAAAAAAAAAAAAAAAAATAATAATAATAAATAAATTTAAAAAAATAAATAAATAAAAAAAACATGTTTTTTTTTGTGTGTTGTTTTTATTAATGCAGCAATATTGTTCACATTTCAATTATAATGTGAACAATGATGCTGCACTAATGATTTTTTTCTATGGGGTGCGTTTGCTAAAAATCACGTAATTCCCCCAAAAAAAGTAACAAGTCCCCATTTCAAATTTTTTGTACAAGCGCACCCCATAGAAAACATAACCACAAACGCTCATGTGATAAAATGTGAAAAAAAACACTTTACACACTGCAGATGATTAAAAATTCAATTTTTATTGTATTTTTCGTTATAATATACAGGCAGGTCATGACGTATACATATAAAAATGATATATTATGAATCTGCGGAGTCTGCCGGAAAGAACGATATATAATATGTCTGGGTCATTTATTAAAATGTGGCTTCAAATCGCGTTTAAACATGATGAGCGAAAGCGATAAAAATGAGCTCAGCACACAGGCGTGAAATGCCTCAGCAGTGAAGGGGTTAAAGGAAAAGCATTTACCGTCATATGAAATGTCATTTTTTGGTTTTTACATATTTCTATACATCCTAGAAATCCGCCACTTCACGGGCAGGTTATGGGGACCTCCTAGGCACGATATTTGAAGAAATTTTTCGTTTTAATTTTTAACCCTTATTTCATGGAAAACTCACTGTCCCTTTAAAAACGTTATTTTTAAAACTTTTTGTCCTTGTTTCCTGTCCCCCAGGGCACTACCCGGACCCCCATACACCTTTTATGGCAAATATCTAGCATATATGCCCTCTTGGAGGGCGCTCCAAAAAAAACGAATTTTCAGCCCCATTGACTTGCATGGGGGTTCGGGTTCGGTCCCGAACAAATGGGAAGTTCGGGTTCGGGCTCGAACCGAACTTGGGGAGTGTTCGCTCATCCCTACTCAGGATGAACCTACACAGACAATCCATTAAGAACCATTGCTCGCTGGGTAGCTGCTATAATCACACCGGGCGTCAATGACATGTTAGGGAGCTGACTTAGCGGAGTGACCCTGCTCATGTCATCACTATGACATCACACAGAACACCAGAAAATAGACAGGTCTCTGCCCCGCCTCCAGCGCCATTCCCTAAATGCCCAGGGAGGCTCAGTGTTATGTGTGTGCTTATGACTGGGGGAGGGGGTGAATGTGCTGACGCTATTTTGCACATTTTTTACCCTCACAATACAGAAACAACCTGTGTTGGCAAACTGCAAAGAGTAGACTACAACTCCCGGCGTGCTTTGCGCCAGGTGTCCTAGTAAAGCCAAAGCCAGCCGCGCCTGATTTGTTTATACAGGATAACAGAGGTTATGTCTGCTCTGTAACGGTAAATACCGCGCACACATGTCGTGCTCCCGGGTGGGGTGACGGTAAGTACTGCTCGCACAAACCGTGTCTCCGTGCGGGGTGACGGTAATTACCTCACACACAAGCGCCTCCCGTCACGCAGGCATCTCACCGGGCAGCCCGCGGCCAGGACCCCAGGCTGCTGGGTGTCAGTGAGGAGCCGCAGAGAGCAGCAGCACAGAGCGGCGGGAGAGGAGGGACACTGCCCGCTGGCCTGCACTCACACCCGGCACACAGCGAGCACACTCACCCGAGGGCCAGCGGGAAGCCACTCCAAGGGGGGAACTGCAGCAAAGAGCCGAGACCCCCCCCCTTACTGAATGAGGCTAAGCCATGAGAAGAGCAGTGACACCTCCAGGGAGTGAGTGAGCACTGACAGCGGCCACACGTGCTGACTCACCCCCCTGAGTGACCCCCCATCCCAACCTAAGCCTCCATCACCCCATCCCCAGCCTCCCTTACCCCATCCCCAGGGTCTTTTACCTCAGCCTCCCTTACCCCATCCCCAGGGTCTTTTACCTCAGCCTCCATCACCCCATCCCCAGCCTCCCTTACCCCATCCCCAGCCTCCATTACACCATCCCCGGGGTCTTTTACCTCAGCCTCCATCACCCCATCCCCGGGGTCTTTTACCCCAGCCTCCCTTACCCCATCCCCAGCCTCCCTTACCCCATCCCCAGCCTCCCTTACCCCATCCCCAGCCTCCATTACACCATCCCCGGGGTCTTTTACCTCAGCCTCCATTACACCATCCCCGGGGTCTTTTACCTCAGCCTCCATTACACATCCCCAGCCTCCCTTACCCCATCCCCGGGGTCTTTTACCTCACCTCCCTTACACATTACCATCCTCCCTTACCTCATCCTCAGGTTCTTTTACCTGAGCCCCATCCTCCCTGGTCTATCCCCTTGGTCCTTTACCCCATCCCCTGGATTCCTCATCCCATCCCCAGTCTCCCCCTCTTTAGCCCCGGCCTCCCCTCTCCCTCAGGGAGGCTGCGGTCCCAGCGATGGAGCGGAGGGAGGAACAGACGCAGAGCCTGGATTTCACCATGGACAATGTGGAAAAGGTAAGCGATGCTCCTGTCACAGAGACCGCAACGAGCACCGTGAGGCTGACAAGCTGCTAGTGCTGAACGACTGCCTGAGAGTCATGGGAGTCAGTATCCCCCGCCGCCGGCGTGTGTCGGATCAGCTGGGAGTCGGTATCCCCCGCTGCCAGCGTTTGTCGGATCAGCTGGGAGTCAGTATCCCCCACCGTCGGCGTGTGTCGGATCACCCGGGAGTCAGTATCCCCCACCGTCGGCGTGTGTCGGATCACCCGGGAGTCAGTATCCCCCACCGCCGGCGTGTGTCGGATCAGCCGGGAGTCAGTATCCCCCACCGCCGGCGTGTGTCGGATCAGCCGGGAGTCAGTATCCCCCACCGCCGGCGTGTGTCGGATCAGCCGGGAGTCAGTATCCCCCACCGCCGGCGTGTGTCGGATCAGCTGGGAGTCAGTATCCCCCCCCACCGCCGGCGTGTGTCGGATCACCCGGGAGTCAGTATCCCCCACCGCCGGCGTGTGTCGGATCACCCGGGAGTCAGTATCCCCCACCGCCGGCGTGTATCGGATCAGCTGGGAGTCAGTATCCCCCACCGCCGGCGTGTGTCAGATCAGCTGGGAGTCAGTATCCCCCCCCACCGCCGGCGTGTGTCGGATCAGCTGGGAGTCAGTATCCCCCCCCACCGCCGGCGTGTGTCGGATCAGCTGGGAGTCAGTATCCCCCCCCACCGCCGGCGTGTGTCGGATCAGCTGGGAGTCAGTATCCCCCCCCACCGCCGGCGTGTGTCGGATCAGCTGGGAGTCAGTATCCCCCCCCACCGCCGGCGTGTGTCGGATCAGCTGGGAGTCAGTATCCCCCCCCCACCGCCGGCGTGTGTCGGATCAGCTGGGAGTCAGTATCCCCCCCCACCGCCGGCGTGTGTCGGATCAGCTGGGAGTCGGTATTCCCCCCCCACCGCCGGCGTGTGTCGGATCAGCTGGGAGTCGGTATCCCCCACCGCCGGCGTGCGTCAGATCACCTGGGAGTCGGTATCCCCCACCGCCGGCGTGTGTCGGATCAGCTCGGAGTCAGTATCCCCCACCGCCGGCGTGTGTCGGATCAGTAGATCAGTTGATATAGAATGTGTCCAATCAGCTGAGCGGCTGCCTGAGAGTCAAGGGAGTTAGAATCCTCCGCCGGTGTGTCTCGGATCAGCCGAGTGACTGCCTGAGAGTCAAGTGAAAGGGGTTACATAGAAGCCAGTGTGTGCCGTTCACTAAAAGCTGAGCTGTGGTGTCTGAGTTGCACTTGCCGGCTCGGCTAGTTGTGTATTGAAGCGTTTTCCTAACATTTCTTTGCGCTTTGTACTTTATAACTGAGCGGACGCGACACGAGCAGCTCGGCCGTCACGGCACATGTTGGCGCTTAGTGGCGCCTCTCGGCACTGAAAATAATCTGTCTTTTGCTGATCTGGCGTTTCTTGGACCTGAAGTGGCTGCGGTGCTTAGACTTATGTGTAAGTCAGGCCCAGCTGGCATCGCTTACTTTTATTGGTTTTCAGACCCCCCCCCCCGTGTCACTGCGATGGTAGGTTCCGATGCGGTGGTGTAATCATGGCTTCCATCGCTGGCCTGCTGTGATTTGGTGGTAAACATGTCAGTGACTGCACACCATGGTGTGGAGAAGGTGCCCCTCTCCTCCTCAGCCATGTGAGGGGTTAAAGCCGCCTGTGAGTGAGCCCCCCAGGTTGCGGCGTTGCCGGTGTGAGGCCTCGAGCTCGTCACACTCTGCTCCTCTGTGATTGTTTGTGACGATGCCTGTTTATCTCTGCCGCGCCGCTGCAGGATCGTCCCCGCGGAGCATTGCTCTGCACAGCTGGGCTCTGCTGTGACAGTGCCGCTGGGGGATGGGTTTGACGCGCTCTGTGGATGGCTCTGTGGATGTGTGCGCCGTGTCCTCTCGCTGCGAGACATGGCTGACCTGGACGGCAGCGCTCACCTCCCCTCTCTCAATCTGAGGAGACCCCTGAGGGCTTCACGCCTGTCCTGTCCTATTGTGTAGATGGGCTGATCTCGGGGCAGCGTGCTGCGCTACCGGAGTACGGCGCCGGCAGCATCTTATTCTCAGTTTTTAAGGAGTCCAGGCTGGTGGCTGCTCAGTAAACCGCGTGTTCTTGGTATAAATTCATGTCCTGCTCCCAACCGGTACCAGATCCTTGGTCAGAACCCACTGCCCCCTGTTTGTCAGCAAACTGGTACCCGATCCCCGTGTCTGCTCTGAGCCTGTATCTCCAAAACACACTGTTACCAAAGGGACCTGACGGAGCGACCCCCTGTCTGTCAATCTGTACCTGCTAGGCCTGTTTGCGGCAGCCGCCAGTCACCCGCGGAGTGACACAGGGCTGGACAGGTCTTGTTCGCTATATCGGACACCCTTTCCTGAACAAGCGATGGTGTCAGCAACTTGATCTCCTCATTATCCGGAATCCACAGCGAATCGGACATCAGCAGCGCCGACGCGTTTTTATGAAAGTGCAAAAAACCCAGAAGTTTAAAGAGTTGCGAAGCACAGGATTTTATTGCTTGGTGGGTGAAATGCGGTGAAGCTCTGGCGTCTCGGCGCTGTTACCGCAGCTCCTTGCAATGTTCTTTCCACCGTAGTTTCTGCTGAAGTTTATTCAGACTAGATTTCACCGTAGTTTTCCCGGTGTTGAAGTTGTCGGATGTTGTTTCTGTGCAGAAAGTGGCTTCATAATCCAGGCAATATATTCCCCGGTGTCGCAAGCAGAGGCGGTTGCACGGAAAACAGCCGCAGATTCCTCGATGTGTGGAGATATAACGCAGGCGCCGCTGTGATCTGTAGGAAGTTTCCCGGCCGGTGTTAGATTTTCTGGATCCCCGGTGAACATTGGCTCATTGTAATGCTTTAGCGGCAGAGGTGAAGCCCCAGGAGCTGGGGTTGCCATAAATGCCTGTCTCTGAGCAGCACATGAAGCGGGCTGCCCTGCAGTATGTTGGATTCACGCGCTGCAGGAGGCAGATTGTTGGTTAAGATTCCTCCATGATCAGACGAGGAATCCTACGTACGGCAGGAGAGCCTGTTTATTCGGCATCATAACAGATCGCAAAGCCGGGGGCTTCTCCTGGCTGAGGGTCTGCGTCTTCCGTCACACTAAGAGTCTAGCCTCTCAGTGTGACACCCTGCCATGCACCTCCATATGATCCGACGCCTCTCAGTGTGACACCCTGCCATGCACCTCCATATGATCCGACGCCTCTCAGTGTGACACCCTGCCATGCACCTCCATATGATCCGATGCCTCTCAGTGTGACACCCTGCCATGCACCTCCATATTTTTTATTTATTTATTTATAAAAGGATTTTACCAGGAAGGATACATTGAGATTTCTCTCGTTTTCAAGTATGTCCTGGGTTCGAGAACATTGAGTGGTTACAGAAATACAAAAAAATAGTTAAAATGCAAGATATTAACACAAAACCAAATATACAGATTAACAGAAAAATAAATATGGAGGAAATAAAGTCATTGTGTTACATGTTTACAGGTGCATTTCGTATTGAGGTATGTTAATAGGGAAGTCTTAAGGGACTTTAGACTGGGGGAAGATTTGATGGTGTCTGGGAGGTTATTCCATATTTGCGGTGCTCTGTAGGAAAATGAGGATCGAGCCATTTTCTTTTTGTATTGTGGTATTGCAAGTAAGGTGCTGGTCCTGGATCTGAGGTTATAGGATGAGGGAACTGCCGGGGGAAGCAGCATATTCAGATAGGGTGGCAGCTTCCCAGAAAAGCTCTTAAACACCTGGTTGGAAAGGTGAAGGGTGCGTCTAGAGTCCAGTGATGGCCAGTTTAGTTCTTTTAACATGTCACAATGGTGTGTCATGTAGTTACATTGTAGCACAAAGCGACAGAATGAGTTATACAATGTAGTAAGTTTCTGGAGGTGTGTTTGCGGGGCGGCTGCATACACTACATCTCCGTATTCAATGGCTGGCATAAGCATTTGTTGTACAATCTGCTTTCTTACCGCGGGGCTCAAGCAGGATTTGTTTCTGTACAGGGCACCTAGTTTGGGGTAGAGTTTAGATGAGAGTTTTTCGTTGTGGGGGCCAAAGGATAGATTTGGGTCTAACCACATACCTAGCTAGGTATTTGAGAGAAGTGACTGTGGTCAGCGTGCCATTTGATTTTGTCCCAACACATAGATGGGGTGTTTGCAATTTGTGTAGTTTAGGTGCGGTTCCAAAGAGCATCGTTACAGTTTTGTCAGTATTTAGAATAAGTTTGTTATTTGCGATCCACTTTTCTACCCCTGTGAATTGTTCTTGCAGCACTGCCTCCAGCTGTGGGAGATTTGGTTTGCTGGTATAGATTACAATGTCATCTGCGTACATGTGTACAGTAGAAGATTTGCAGACATTGGGCAGATCGTTTATGAATATTGTGAATAGCAGGGGGCCAAGTATCGAGCCTTGGGGTACACCGCACGTGACTGGGAGGGGGAGGGAAGTGCTGTCAGAAATGGACACAAATTGAGACCTATCAGACACATATGATTGGAACCAGGTTAATGTACTATCACCAATACCAGAGTTCTTAAGTTTTTGTAATAGGATGCCATGGTCTACTGTGTCAAAAGCCTTGGCAAAATCAAGGAAGATGGCTCCAGTTAGATTTCCTTGTTCCATGCCAGCTTGGATATCATTACAAACTTTTAAAAGGGCAGTTGTAGTTGAATGGTTTGGACGAAAGCCTGATTGATCTGGGGTTAAATAGTTCTGATACTGATAATAATCACCTAATTGAGTGTAGACACATTTTTCCAGAATTTTTGACATTACAGGGAGCAGTGATATTGGGCAGTAGTTGGATACCAAAGTATTGTCTCCACTTTTATGGATAGGTACCACCCTTGCAGTCTTCCAGAGTTTGGGTATGTATCCAGTCGCCCGTGATTCATTAATCAGGGTTGCGACAGGTTTTGCAATTGCTGGTGCACTGATTTTCAGCAGCATTGCTGGGATTTGATCAGGTCCAGACTGGTATTTCATTTTTTGGTTACGGAGAAGTTTAGTGATGGCACTGACAGGCACTGGCCTAAAACTGAATTTCTCTGCGTTACGGGGTCTTTGCACTGTTGGTGGGTCCTGACCTGCGTGCGGCCTTTCTGATTGTGTGTCATTTCCTAGTTTAGCAATCAGGGCGATGGCGCATCCAACAAAATAATTATTAAAAGCATATGCTACATCTAGGGGGTGTTTTACAGTTTGGTTGTTTACTTTTAAAGCAGCTGGTTGGGAGTGGCTGGGGGTGCTTGTATGTTATTTATGATTTTCCAAAAATTTCTGGGGTTTGATAGGTTATTGTTTAAATTTTCATTGAAGTATTGGGCTTTAGCCATTTTTGTTTCTTTTGTGCATTCATTCCGGCATTTTCGGTATTCACAGTGATCGTCCATGGATCCAGTACTCTTAAACTTTGACCACAGGGAGTCTCTAAGCTGGTACATATGCGTGAGGTCAGCTGTAACCCAGGGGAGATGGGCCCCTTTTACTCGCACTTTGCGCAGTGGGGTATGGGTGTTCCAGACTTTCAGGAGCTCGGTTTGAAAGTATTCAATTGCACAGTCCAGGTCTGGGATTATGTTTATTCTGTACCATGGGAGCTGTTTGAGATCATTTAGGAAGGATTCAAGATTAAATTTCTTGAAAGACCTGGTGATTATTACCTTTGGACATTTTATGGCCCTTATTTTGCGCACACAGTACACTAGGCAGTGATCACTGAAACTGTTAGCGAGAACGCCTGCCTCCTGTATTCGATCAGGACATGAGGAGAGAATCCAGTCCAGCAAGGTGTGGTTAGGGCTTTTCATATTAATGCGAGTGGGGGAGGAGATTGTGTTAGCTGCAAAGCCTTAAACAGTGAGCAGTGTTTATTGTTTTTAGGATTCAGCCAATCAACATTAAAGTCGCCGAGGACCAGCAGTTCGCTTTTTTGGTTTTGAGCGACTAATTTACTAAGAATTTGGGTTATGTCAGAAAGGGATTGCACTGGGGAACTTGGTGGGCGGTAGAATCCAGCAACAATAATTGTTTTACTGAATGGGATCTCAATAGTACCAGAAAGGAAATCAAATGTGGCCGGGGAGCTAGGATTCTGCAATAGGGTGAACTTTATGGAGTTGTCAACATAGATATGATCCGATGCCTCTCAGTGTAACACCCTGCCATGTACCTCCATATGATCCGACGCCTCTCAGTGTGACACCCTGCCATGCGCCTCCATATGATCCGACGTCTCTCAGTGTGACACCCTGCCATGCGCCTCCATATGATCCGACGCCTCTCAGTGTGACACCCTGCCATGTGCCTCCATATGATCCGACGCCTCTCAGTGTGACACCCTGCAATGTGCCTCCATATGATCCGACGCCTCTGTGTGACACCCTGCCATGCACCTCCATATGATCCGACGCCTCTCAGTGTGACACCCTGCCATGCACCTCCATATGATCCGACGCCTCTCAGTGTGACACCCTGCAATGTGCCTCCATATGATCCGACGCCTCTGTGTGACACCCTGCCATGTACCTCCATATGATCCGACGCCTCTGTGTGACACCCTGCCATGTACCTCCATATGATCCGACGCCTCTGTGTGACACCCTGCCATGTGCCTCCATATGATCCGACGCCTCTCTGTGTGACCCTCTGTGGTTCGCCCAGTTCCAGCCTTCGCTCCACAAATGGAGCTGTGTGTGTGTGGTTTGATGCTGATTTTTCTCCTCCTCGAGTGAATCTTGTGAATGGAGATCTGATCGAGCATCGCATTGATGTCACCGGGGACTCGGCATACCCTCAGTTCAGGCCACTGTCTCCACATAGCTGGGGGGCTTTTATAATTCTTAGCTTATCAGGAATATCCCCCAAAAGCCGACGAGCTGCCCCAGTGATCTCTGGGTAACAGCTGACACTTGGGCTCTCTGCCCTGCCTGCCCAGTACCAGATTTATGGCCACACAGTGGAGCCAGGACTCCCATATAGCACAGCCAGCACTGGGTGTAGTTTACTGGCACCTTGAAAGTGATGGGATGAGATGCCGTGTCTTACACGTTGCAAACCTGACGTGTGCCGGCTGCCCCGAGTGATGAGAGTTTAAGCGATTGACATGGGGAGATTCGTTACTGGCCCGGTGCCAGTGAACAGATTGGGGGGCTCCTTTGGTGTCACGGAGGTGCCAGTGGATGGATTGGCGTGGGGGGGGGGGCTCCTTTTGTATCACGGTGCCAGTGGATGGATTGGTGTGGGGGGGCTCCTTTTGTATCACGGTGCCAGTGGATGGATTGGCGTGGGGGGGGCTCCTTTTGTATCACGGTGCCAGTGGATGGATTGGCGTGGGGGGGGGCTCCTTTTGTGTCACAGAGGTGCCAGTGGATGGATTGGCGTTGGGGGGGGGGCCCTGTTGTGACACGGCTGTGCCAGTGGATGGATTGGCGTTGGGGCGGTGCCAGTGGATGGATTGGCATTGGTGGGGCCCCTGTTGTGATACGGTGGTGCCAGACTGTGGCAGCTGTGTGACCTCGGTGACAGGCGCATCGTGCCGTGTGCACGCGTCAGACTAACTAATGTGAATGGCATCTTATTGAAGGGACACAGGATCTCTGTGTGAGACGGTCACATTGTATTTTTAGCTCGGCATTCATAATATACCCGGCCAGTTTATATTTACCCCGTCCGTATTAGATTCCCGCGCTGCCGCACAGAAAGCCGTCTCGCTATACACTGTATTTATAGGTTTATTTGCTTTTCCGGTTTACCTCTCGGTGTTTTGAATCTCCCGGGCTGTCGTTTATATAAATTCATGTTTTCTGCCGCCGGATCCTCCTCTCCGGCTTGATTCGGCTGATGTGTTTTATCCTGCGTTCACAATCAGACGTTTTTGTGTGTTTTTTAAACCACGCCGTCTCGACAGAGATTCAGTTTTTCTCCACTGCAGGATGTTCTCGTTTTGTCACAAAAGCAGAGTTTTTCACCTGTTTTCACATGGCTCAGTCAAAAGCAATGACATTCTCTGACCTCACACACCTGCACCGTCTGCATCGCCATTCTCTGACCTCACACACCAGCACCTTCTCTGCATCGCCATTCTCTGACCTCACACACCAGCACCTTCTCTGCATCGCCATTCTCTATGACCTCATACATCAGCACCGTATTGGAGGTTTCAGCCAACATTGGCCGTTCATTGCGTATAATGCCATCGGTTGTCGGCAGCCGGTGAGCAGGTTCCCAGCACAGATAATGAATTCAGTCTTATTGATCCACTGTCACTGCTTCTCCCATAATTCTCTGCTTCACAGCCAGCCAGCAGAGCATCATGGGACTTGCAGCATCTGAAATGGTGCAGTGTGCTTCAACCACGCTTTATTAGAATTATTATACGTTATCTATAGATTGACCAATAGCAACAACAGATTGTGCAGCGCAGTACAGAGACATGAATCTGATCATGATGTATTTTGATGAATGTTCTTTATAGGGGGCTACATGCTGGGTGACTCTCATCTCCTTTGAGTCCTCTACTCGCTCTCATCTCCTCTGTCTGTGGCCCCCCCCCTGTCGTCGTCTCCTCGGTCTGTGCCCCCCCCTGTCGTCGTCTCCTCGTCTGTGCCCTCCCCCTGTCGTCGTCTCCTCGGTCTGTGCCCTCCCCCTGTCGTCGTCTCCTCGGTCTGTGCCCTCCCCCTGTCGTCGTCTCCTCGGTCTGTGCCCTCCCCCTGTCGTCGTCTCCTCGGTCTGTGCCCCCCCCCCTGTCGTCGTTTCCTCGGTCTGTGCCCCCCCCCTGTCGTCGTCTCCTCGGTCTGTGCCCCCCCCTGTCGTCGTCTCCTCGGTCTGTGCCCCCCCCCTGTCGTTGTCTCCTCGGTCTGTGCCCCCCCCTGTCGTTGTCTCCTCGGTCTGTGCCCCCCCCCTGTCGTTGTCTCCTCGGTCTGTGCCCCCCCCCCTGTCGTTGTCTCCTCGGTCTGTGCCCCCCCTGTCGTTGTCTCCTCGGTCTGTGCCCCCCCTGTCGTTGTCTCCTCGGTCTGTGCCCCCCCCCTGTCGTCGTCTCCTCGGTCTGTGCCCCCCCCTGTCGTCGTCTCCTCGGTCTGTGCCCCCCCCCCTGTCGTCGTCTCCTCGGTCTGTGCCCCCCCCCGTCGTCGTCTCCTCGTCTGTGCCCCCCCTGTCGTCGTCTCTCGGTCTGTGCCCCCCCCCCTGTCGTCGTCTCTCGGTCTGTGCCCCCCCCTGTCGTCGTCTCCTCGGTCTGTGCCCCCCCCCTGTCGTCGTCTCCTCGGTCTGTGCCCCCCCCCTGTCGTCGTCTCCTCGGTCTGTGCCCCCCCCCCTGTCGTCGTCTCCTCGGTCTGTGCCCCCCCCCTGTCGTCGTCTCCTCGGTCTGTGCCCCCCCCCCTGTCGTCGTCTCCTCGGTCTGTGCCCCCCCCCCTGTCGTCGTCTCCTCGGTCTGTGCCCCCCCCCCTGTCGTCGTCTCCTCGGTCTGTGCCCCCCCCTGTCGTCGTCTCCTCGGTCTGTGCCCCCCCCCTGTCGTCGTCTCCTCGTCTGTGCCCCCCCCTGTCGTCGTCTCCTCGGTCTGTGCCCCCCCCCTGTCGTCGTCTCCTCGGTCTGTGCCCCCCCCCGTCGTCGTCTCCTCGGTCTGTGCCCCCCCCCTGTCGTCGTCTCCTCCTCCTCGGTCTACGCCCCCTTGATCTTTATCTCCTGGGTCTGTTCCTGTTGCTCTGGACTCTGGTTCCCTGTGGTTCTATACGCAGGTCGCTGTACATGTATGCAGTGTCGGAGAATCCTCTGTTATTGGACACATTAGTTACAGCAGACTCGGAGCGTTTCAGTCTTGGGATCCATCGTGGTGTGCGTCGGGATGTTTAATCTCACGTGGTGCCATCGTCTGACCTGTTTGTGATGGTTTCATGGTATATTCAGTATAATCTGGTTGTAATGTTAATTTTATGGAGTCTCGGGACGTGTATCTCCTGCCGGGGGAAACGTTACTTTTGCATTTGTTCGTTTGTTTAATGTGTTTTTTCTCTTTCTGCAGGCTCTGCACCAGTTATACTATGATCCCAACATTGAGAACAAGAACCTGGCACAGAAATGGTTAATGCAGGCGCAGGTCTCTCCCCAGGCCTGGCATTTTAGCTGGCAGCTGCTGAATGGGGGCAAAGTGCCCGAGATCCAGTACTTCGGTGCCAGTGCCCTTCACATCAAGATTTCCCGGTACTGGGGGGACATTCCGGCGGAGCAGTACGAGAGCCTCAAGACGCAGCTCTTTGCTCAGATTTCAGCCTTTGCCAGTGGGTCTAAGATCGTCCTCACTCGACTGTGTGTTGCGTTGGCTTCCTTGGCACTGAACATGATGCCGGACACTTGGCCGCACGCCGTGCCGGACATGGTGCGTGTTTTTCAAGCAGAGGGCGGGCAGGCTGACTGTAGCGCCCGGTGTCTGGCCCTCCTGGAACTGCTCACGGTCTTGCCCGAGGAATTTCAGACCAGCCGCCTCCCACCTTACCGCAAGGGACAAGTACGTAGCTGCCTGGCGCAGGAGTGCGCATGCGTCTTCCCGCTACTCCGGCAGCTCCTACAGCAGAGCGACTCTCCGGGCTTCGTCAAGCAGAAGGTGCTGAAATGCTTTTCAAGTTGGGCTCAGCTGGGGATCCCCCTGATGGAGTGCGAGGGGCTCACACTGGCCGCCTTCTCTGCGCTCAGAGATCCAGAACTCTTTGATTCCGCAGTGGAGTCCTTGGTGAACACCATCTCCCAGCCCGACGCCCAGCGGTGAGACCCTCGCATCCGCTTTTACGTGTTAACATGGGTTATATCTGTGTGAGTTGTCAGGGAGGGGTCGGGTTATATCTGATTTGTGTCTGGGAGGGGTCGGGTTATATCTGTGATTTGTGTCGGGGAGGGGTCGGGTCATATCTGTGATTTGTGTCGGGGAGGGGTCGGGTCATATCTGTGATGTGTGTCGGGGAGGGGTCGGGTTATATCTGTGTGATTTGTGCCGGGGAGGGGTCGGGTTATAACCCGACCCCTCCGACACAAATCAGATATAACCCGACCCCCTCCCCGACATAAATAAATGATATATCTGATTTGTGTCGGGGAGGGGTCGGGTTATATCTGTGATTTGTGTCGGGGAGGGGTCGGGTTATATCTGTGATTTGTGTCAGGGAGGGGTTGGGTTATATCTGTGATTTGTGTCAGGGAGGGGTCAGGTTATATCTGTGTGATTTGTGTCGGGGAGGGGTCGGGTTATATCTGTGTGATTTGTGTCGGGGAGGGGTCGGGTTATATCTGTGTGATTTGTGTCGGGGAGGGGTCGGGTTATATCTGTGTGATTTGTGTCGGGGAGGGGTCGGGTTATATCTGTGTGATTTGTGTCGGGGAGGGGTCGGGTTATATCTGTGTGATTTGTGTCGGGGAGGGGTCGGGTTATATATGTGTGATTTGTGTCGGGGAGGGGTCGGGTTATATCTGTGTGATTTGTGTCGGGGAGGGGTCGGTTATATCTGTGTGATTTGTGTCGGGGAGGTCGGGTTATATCTGTGTGATTGTGTCGGGGAGGGGTCGGGTATATCTGTGTGATTTGTGTCGGGGAGGTCGGGTTATATCTGTGTGATTTGTGTCGGGGAGGGGTCGGGTTATATCTGTGTGATTTGTGTCGGGGAGGGGTCGGTTATATCTGTGTGATTGTGTCGGGGAGGGGTCGGGTTATATCTGTGTGATTTGTGTCGGGGAGGGGTCGGGTTATATATGTGTGATTTGTGTCGGGGAGGGGTCGGGTTATATCTGTGTGATTTGTGTCGGGGAGGGGTCGGGTTATATGTATGATTTGTACAAATTGCTGCAGACACAGGGTTGGATCAGATTCCTGTTTGAGGGGAGAGGATTAACTGGTTTCAGAGGATGAAAGGGTTAATCGGTGACCTCTTCCTGTGTGGCCTCTTTTAGCGCCCCCTCGCTGGGATTGGTTGCAGGTGTGGGGGGGGGTGTCTTGCAAGGTGTGTAATACAGGAGGAGGGAGCAGCTGATCCAGGTGTCGCACAGCATCATTCTGTCCCTGGGAGCTGGTACCCATCCTGAGCACATGGAATTTTCTGATAGGCTGCTTGTTCCTAGTTGCTTAGCAACCACTTAACGTCTCCCTTCCCTGCCCGCACACCGCTGGCGTTCACTGACGAGGATAATAAAGGGTTTAATTGCATCTGAGCTTCTATATTTTGCTCTGTCTGGGGAGCGCAAACGGTTAACACTTTCACTGCTGGTAGGGTGATGCCGGCACGCACACATCGCCAATTTTCGGCAGGCAATGGAGGAGGGTTGGAGAGCAGAGGCTGATGGAAATGTTTGGTTTGGCGTAGGGAAGCATTGTATTAATGGAATAGAGGCAAGGTCATGTGAAGGGCGCGAGATTTGGAATAAAGTGTGCCGGCCCCATCACTAGCCACCGCGGGGTCACCCTAAACCCCCAACCCCGAGGCATCTGAACACGACGGGGAGAGCAGGAAATGCTGCAATAAATGACGTGATTGTGACCTCACCCCCTCCCTCAGTAAAGCACCCCCACCCCTCGGTAAAGCACCCCTATAATTTTCCAGCAGTTTCCTGCTCCCAGTGTGGAAATCCAAAGTCCACGTGGTGGGTGCGTCTCCTCACCTTGGCTGGCGGCATCCTGTAAAAAATAGGTGTCTTCATATAACTCGTAAAAGCAAAATTTTGGGTTTTACTTGTAGCCTGTGGCTGCATCGTGTGACGCTCTAGAAGACACTGCGTATAGAGGGGAGTGTCGGGGGGGGGGGGGGGGTTAATCAAAGGAACCTGTTTTGGGCTGTAAATACAGAAATACAAATACTGGGAAGTAAACCTGGAACGCGGCTGATTTATTGGTGACTGCTTCTTATGTTTTGCCTAAATCCCCAAAAATCTGACTTTTCATGGTGGTGTGTTTTGAATATCCTGTATGTTGCTCGTTGATTTCTCTCAATGGATTAAGCCGTCCTCATTTAAGCAGCGCTGCCAATTAATCATACATGTTCTGGGCTGCGCTATATGTATTTTTGTATCTATAAAGGTGTAGCAGCGGCCCGTGACACGTAACGAGTAGTGACGTCATGCCATGGCTTCCTGTTCAGACATACACTGCAGGTATAGCATGATGATAGAAGGTGATTAAGCAGGTGGAGCCGGCCCCAAAATCTGACTTTTGGCATCTTTTCCTCTTTTTTTTGGTATTTATTATATATATTTGGGATGTTTGAACACACACACTATCCTGAATATTCTGGTGCGAAGGGCTGAGCTATCCGACACTGCCCAGCAGGAGGCATGGGGTCACTGGAGACTGTATACACGTGACCTCTTAAACTATCATATCAAAGCCCCATGAAAGCAGGCTTTACAGCTAAATTCTATCAGGTTTCCGGGGGGGGGGCTCATTACATCCGGGGGTTCGGTGACATTATGTCTCCATACCGGGTGTTTATATTTTTGGTTTGTCTTTTGTTTCGTTCTCCTGTGAGCAGCACTTTTCAGTTGTACCTGTTTTATTATATTAACCCGGTGTGTCCCTAGGAGTGTTATATATAATGAAAGCTGAGGGATTAACGTGTCGTTTCATTATTGCAGGTACGTGAACACGCTGCTGAAGCTGATCCCACACGCGCTGGCCCTGCAAGAGCAGCTGCAGCAGGCGGTACAGAACGGCGACATTGAGACCTCGCATGGGATCTGCCGCATCGTGGTGGCGTTGGGGGAAAATCACTCTCGGTATGTTACGCTGCAGAGAGACGTTCCATTAAAACGATTCGTCCTGAGGATGATCTGGGAGGGTTACGCCTGCTGGCACGTGGGGGGTGCAGGTAACAGGGCATCGGGAGGGGAAACCTGCCCAACTCCCCCCCCCCCCCCCCAAGCAACGTAGAGTCATATGTATCTCTAGAATCTGAAATTCTTGTTTAAGAATTTCGTCCATCTTGCTGGGAGAATAAGTCTTCTTTTAGGACCATCAATTCTTTCCCCTCCCTGACAGTCCCGGCTAGTTTTTTTTTTTTTTTTTAAATTTGGGATTTGCTGGTAAGTAAATGTAGTATGTAGTAACTTTATGGATACCTGAGTAACGATCTCACCGTCCGGGCTGGTTCAATCACCGGCTTTTTGGGCGATGACACTTGCTGGGTTCACACCTGCGCGTTTTTTGACGCGCGTGATATGCGCGGATCGCGCATACGTGAAAAACGCGCGAATGCGCATTGCACTACGTTCACGCTGCAGTCATTGGCCATGAACGCGCTTCAATACGCCCCAAAGAAGCTCCAGTACTTCTTTGGGCGTAGGACGTTTTACAGTGCGTTCCTACGCGCTGTAAAACGCCCAGGTGTGAACGGGCCCCATAGGAAATCATGGGATTTCCGTGTTTAGGCGTTTTTCAGCGCACTGGAACGCGCTGTGAAACGCCAAGGTGTGAACGGGGCCTAACAGATCCTGTAATTCAGTCTGATTTCCTTTTTTTTTATGCTGAAATTTCTCTTTGTGCTGTATTAAGGCAATATCCTATCGATCACTGATGATTATTGTAGGATCACTGGCTGCTGTGCCTTGTATGAGGTGAAGCTTAAATGGTTGAAGTTGTCATATTTGGTGATTAACTTCACGGCTGTCAGTTGTTGCTTAATCAGTTGGCTCCATTCAAAGAAAGCAGAACTTTACTAAATAGAACCTTGATACATTGTAGCTTCATTAGAAATCTCCGTTTGCTTGTGCTTCTGACTAGTGATGAGCCGAACACCCCCGTGTTCGGTTCGAACTAGAACAATTTCAAAAGTTTGCGTTCGAACACGAACCGAACTCCATGCAAGTCAATGGGACTTGAACGTTCGAATTTTAGAGTGCCCTCCAAGAGGTCATGTATGCAAGATATTTGCCATAAAAGGTGTATGGGGGTCCGGGTAGTGCCCTGGGGGACAGGAAACAAGGTCAAAAAGTAAAAAAAAAAAAAACGTTTTTAAAGGAACAGTGAGTTTTCCATGAAATAAAGGTTAAGAATAAAAACGAAAAATTCCTTCAAATATCGTGCCTAGGCGGTCCCCATAACCTGCCCGTGAAGTGGCGGATTTGGTGGATGTAGAGAAACATTTAAAAAATAAAAAATGACATTTCAGATGACGGTAAATGGTTTTCCTTTTTAATCTATTCATAAACCACTGCTTGGGGCGGCAGCTTGTATGAAAAAAAGGAGACATTTTAGGACACGCAGAACAAGTTTAGTGATTTTTTTTGGGGCTAAATTATGGTGAAACTTATGCAGGCTTTGGATGAATGTAACAATAGGTGCTTTAAAATTGGGCCTTTAGTGTCGGTAACAGTGCCGTCACACCGTAACCCCTCTGTGGTATTGTGGAAGTCCAATATTAAAATTATATGAATCTGGTACAGGCGTCAGTGCACCCAAATATTGTGCCTTCGCACCGTAACCCCTTTGTGGTATTGTGGAAGAGTGCAGTGGTGGAGGTTTTGGGAATGCAGAAGAGATTCCTGATCTATTCAGTTACGTCAGCATCAGGGGATTGATAGCTGCTGATCCAGGACTGGTTCATTTTTATAAATGTCAGCTGGTCTACAGAGTCGGTGGACAGACGTACTCTTTGTCTGTGTCAAAACCTCCAGCGGCACTGAACGTCCTTTCAGAAAACATGCTGGATGAAGGGCAACCTAGTAGCTGCATAGCATATTGGCTAATTTCTGGCCAGTGATCCAATCTCAACACCCAGTAAGCCAGTGGATCATCTGCTGTAAAGGTATCCAGGTCTGCCCTTGCCCCTAGGTAGTTCTGCACCATATGGTGAAGACGCTGGCATTGGGTGCCTACATTTGACGTCCCTGGGTGTCGTGGACTAAAAAAATTAAACATTGCATCAGTCAAGCAGCCCTGGCCTTCACCACTATTCCTCTGATCATCCGCAGCCTCAGAAGCACCTGTGTCATCACTTGGTAACCTACCAGTGCCTGGAAAGGTGTTACACAAGTGTCGCTTTAGAGCGTCCTCAAGTTGTTTCATCCTGTCCTCCCTCTGTGTGCGGGCAGGATGAGCTCTGCAACTTTTACCCTTGTATCGTGGATCAAGAAGGCTTGCCAACCAGTAATGATCCCTCTCCTTGATAGCACGAATCCTGGGGTCCTTTAGCAGGCTTTGCAGGATAAGGGAGCCCATGCAGCGTAGGTTGGAGGTGGCATTAGCTTCCGAGTCTTCCTGGTCAATGAGGATGACCCCATCGGGCACTTTCTCCTCCCAGCCACGTACTGGTCCTTGGGTTTCTGGTAGGGATGCACCGATACCGATACTAGTATCGGGGCCGATATTGCCGTTTGCACGAGTAACAAGTACTCGTACAAACGGCCCGATACATCCCGCCGATACCGGAAGCCGGCGCTGGGCCGGCTTGCCGGTATCCGCGGGGCTGGGCAAGCTGGCCGCGTGCATGTAAAGCACGCGGCCAGCGTTCCCCTCCGGCGCGCCAAATACTCACCCTTCCTGAAGTTCCGGTCGCTGGGCAGTGATGCGTTCCTGCGGCCACTGGGCGCTCCTGTGACGCTGCCTCTCGGCTGGAGGCAGCGTCACAGATGCGCCCGGCGGCCACGTGATCGCATCACTGCCCAGCGACCGTAACTTCAGGAAGGGTGAGTATTTGGCGCGCCGGAGGGGAACGCTGGCCGCGTGCTTTACATGCACACGGCCAGCGTTCGAGCTGGGGGCCAATCCATGAGAGCTGGGGGCCAATCCATGAGAGCTGGGGGCCAATCCATGAGAGCTGGGGGCCAATCCATGAGAGCTGGGGGCCAATCCATGAGAGCTGGGGGCCATATCCATCAGAGCTGGGGCAAATCCATGTGAGCTGCGGTCAATCTCATATCAATTTTTATGAGGTCTGTTCCTATTGGAAAGCGTCACATGACATTAAATAAAAGTATCGGTACTCGGTATCGGTGAGTACTTTTAAAAAGTATCGGTACTCGTACTCGGTCTTAAAAAAGTGGTATCGGTGCATCCCTAGTTTCTGGTAGGGTTGCACCGATACTAGTATCGATATCGGTGCCGATACCGGGTACTGCAGGAGTACTTGGTACTCCTGCAGTACCCCCGATATTTTTTTCCGATACCGGAAGCCGGCATTGAGCCGGCATCCGAGGGGCTGGGGCGGCTGTCCGAATGCTCTATCGGCATTCGGACAGGCCCTGCAGCTGCTCCCCGCCTTGTTTCATACTTGCCTTCCTGGGCGACACCGGGAAAGTCTTCGCTCGTCGCGCTCGTTGGAAGGACCCCAGCCGCGATCACATGGGACCACGAGAACGCGGCTGGGGTCCTTCCAACGAGCGAAGACTTTCCCGGCGTCGCCCAGGAAGGTAAGTATGAAACAATGCGGTGAGCAGCTGCAGGGCCTGTCCGAATGCCAATAGAGCATTCGGACAGGCACCTGGAGCTCTCCGCGATCATACTTACCTTCCTGGGCGACGCCGGGAAAGTTTCCGCGCGTGCGCTCGTTGGAAGGCCCCCAGCTGCGATCACATGGTCCCATGTGATCGCGGCTGTGGACCTTCCAACGAGCGCAACGCGCAAAAACTTTCCCGGCGTCGCCCAGGAAGGTACGTATCCTTGCGGAGAGCTCCAGGTGAGCTGGGGGGGCAAATCCCATGAGCTGGGGGCATTTTTCTATGCGGTCTGTTCTTATTGGAAAGCGTTCACACGACTTAAAGTATCGGTGAGTACTTGAAGAAAAGTATCGGTACTCGGTCTTAAAAAGTGGTATCGGTGCATCCCTAGTTTCTGGGGACACAAAATCCTCCCTTGAGGAATCCCCACCTTCAATCCCCCCACTACTTAAATATTCCTCCTCCTCCTGTCTGATCAGAGGACCCGCAGGAATGCTGTCTGCGTAAAGACTGGGGCCTTGAGAGCCAGGGAAGGCCTCCACTTCCTCCCGCTGCTCTGCCTCTAGTACCACATCTATAATTCCCCGCTGAGTGCGCTCCAGCAGGAACACTAAAGGAATTGTGTCACTGATGCATGCACTGTCCCTGCTCACCATCCTCGTTGCCTCCTCAAATGGTGACAGTACAGTGCATGCATCCTTGATCATCAGCCACTTTGGGGGGGGGGCGCCAAGTTGACCTGAACCTGTCCTTGTGCCATACTCACACAGGTACTCATTGATGGCCCTCTGCTGCTTGTGCAGACGCTGCAGCATTGCTAATGTCGAGTTCCACCTGGTGGGCATGTCACAGATCAGACGGTTTGTGGGAATGTGGAATTCTCTTTGAATTTCTGCCAGGCGAACACTTGCTGGGAATGACCGTCTGAAGTGGCTGCAGACTTTTCTGGCCTTGCTGAGAAGCTCTGCCAGTCCTGGGTACCTGGTTAGGAAATGCTGTACCACCAGATTTAGGACGTGTGCTAGGCATGGTACATACGTCAACTTACCCTGGCGTAGGGCGGAGAGAAGGTTGCTGCCATTATCACAGACTACCATTCCCAGCTGAAGCTGGCATGGTGTTAACCATCTCTGCACCTGCCCCTGCAGAGCTGACAGAATTTCTGGCCCGGTGTGGCTCCTGTCCCCTAAACAAACCAGCTCAAGCACAGTATGGCATCTTTTTGCTTGAGCCATTGCGTAGCCCCTGCCACTCGTCAGTTTAACTGCCACTTCGCCAGAGACAGAGAAGGAGGAGGAGGAGGTGGAGGAGGAAGAGGTGGTGGAGCTGACAGACCTCATATAAGCAGCTTTCTAGAGGCGTGGTGGATGAACAAGCTCCAGCACAGAGCCCCGTCCTGGATCCCTCCCAGCTGCAATCAGAGTTACCCAGTGTGCCGTGAAGGAAATGTAACGGCCCTGTCCATGCTTGCTGGACCACGTGTCTAAAGTCATGTGCACCTTGCTGCTGACTGCCTTTCCCAATGACTCCATAACATTGTCTACCACGTGCTGGTATAGTGCTGGAATAGCCTTCCGTGAAAAGAAATGGCATTTTGGAACCTGCCACTGTGGTACAGCACATTCAGCAAATTCACGGAAGGAAGCAGAGTCCACCAGCTGGAAAGGCAGCAGCTGTAATGCGAGTAATTTTGCTAAGCTGGCATTTAGACGCTTTGCTTGGGGATAGTTGGGACTATATTTTTTCTTACGCTGCAGCAGCTGGGGCAGCGTAATCTGACTGCGTAAATCTTCAGCTGATGGGATGCTGTCACATTCTGAGGAAGGACCTGGTACACTCATTACTGTAGCATCATCCCTGTCAGTGGAGGTTGTAGGCAATGACCTGGCAGGGCATATAGTGGGGGTAGAGACAGATGAGGAGGAGGACCTATGCAAATGTTGTGCCAACGGGATGCGTGGCAGGTGGTCATATGTTGCCTCAAGCACATGGTACCCAAGCGTGGGATGTCTTTCCCACACTTGATCATCATCTGACATAGATTACAAATAGCAACGGTGCGGTCTGCTGCACATTTCTTAAAGAACTCCCAGACAACAGACTTCCTGTACATGTGCTTTGAGACAACAGCGCTCTGCACCTGAGCAGCTGTGACTTCTGATGCCTTGGACTGGCTACGGTTTGTCATAGAGGACGTTCTGCCTCATTTTTGTTGTGCCTCCTCCACCCTTGACTCCTATGTTCGATCAGGCACCTAGGTGGAGTCAGTGACCTCATCATCGTCATCACCCCTTATCTTCTCGTCTCTGGAGCCAACCTCGCAATATGCTGCAGCTGCTGGGACAACATGAGTGCCAGTTCTGTGTATGTCACTGGAACCCCCTCCGTCTAGGCTGATTTTGAATCGGAGCACTGGAGTTGCTGCGCATCCTCAAGCAGCATGTCACTGACACGGTCGTAAAACAATTCAGCTGACGCCTCCGTGTATGATAGTGAGACTGTGGACATGGAGGCTGAATTAGATGTTTTGGCAGCTGAGGTGGACTGTAAACCACTACAAGCCTGGCTGACAGGGGACTCGGAGGATGAGGTTGGCCTGGTTAGCCAATCCTGCAAATCCTCTATGTTGCTGCTGCTTAAGATAGCCAGCACCAGTTAGAAACCAGGACAAGCGTGCCCCTGCAGAGGATGCACCACGTCCACGACGACCAGAGGCACAGCCTCCCGACACAGAGGCTGCTTGCCCTCTTATCTGTGTCTGGGAGCGTCTGCCTGTCCTTTTTGGTCTTTCTGACATGGTGAGTGATATGTAGATTAAAGATCTACAGAACTCTGATTCAACTGTGTTATCTAGATTAAAGATTTCCAGAACTCTGCTATAACTCAGTGAGACACCCTGATAGCTGGCAGCCAGTGACAAGACACAGATTAAAATTCCCAGAAACCTCCTATAAATCAGTGAGACCCCCTGATGGGTGGCAGTGACAAGACACCGATTACAATATCCAGATATCTGCTAGAAGTGAGACCCCCCCCCCCCCCATAGCTGCTGGCAGTGAGAACACACAGATTACAACAATTCCCAGATATCTTGTAGAAGTTTGACCCCCACAATAGCTGCTGGCAGTGAGAACACACACTAATAGAACAATCTCCTCTCAAAAAACACGTGTTGGGGCTGCGAGGGACGCCTTATATAGTGTGCTGCGGGACTTAGCTCTGTGAGCCCATGATTGGGCAAATTTTGCCCAATCAGGACTCTGAGCCGTGATTGGCATAGTCTTGCACCTGACCTGTGGTCAGGTGCAAGGCTGTAGCCTGTTACAAGCTTCAAGCCAGTGGAAAAGTGCATTGTGGGCAAACTCGAACCGAGCACGTGGAAATGTTCGGCGAACGGCTGATGTTCGATGCGAACTCCGAACAGATCGAACAGCTCATCCCTACTTCTGACATGTTTTGTTGCTTTTCTCTTCTGAAACACAGCTTTTATTTTTGGGTTTAAATACTCTGGGCCCTTCCAGCATTATATAGGGCGTATATAAGCACTGCATTGAGATCCTGTGCCTGCCCGAAACAAGCCTTTTATTTGATCTATGGCTGTTTGTTTTGTGACCTAAACCCACTTGAGAGTTTGATGGTTATTTGTAACCTTTGTTACATTGTGCAAGTACAAGCGGGCTTTAATTAACAAATCTCATTGACTCCCATGTCAAACCTCTGATACTAACCTGTCAATTACTGCGCCTTTTGAGAAGCAGGTTTGTGAGGGTCCTGAGAATGAGCAACGACAATAGTGGCGGCTCTACAGTGGGGCCCGCTCAGGTCTCACAAGGTTTTAGCTCGATTGTGCCGTTACAGGGACAACCGCTCCATATGCAAATCAGATGCCATCACCCAGAAAGGGCGGCCGGTACGGAAATGCCAAGGACACCTTCCCCGCACGAGAGATGCAGCAACCCCCGACGATCGTTTCGGCCTTGTTAGGCCTCGTCAGGAGAGGTCCACCTCTGTAGACTTAAAGTGAGAAATAGAGAGGTTTGTGAGGGTGGTTACCTAATTGAGAGGACCTTTATGTCTCATCTATATGATGCTGGTTTGAGATTAGGCACTCCTAGTAGTGACCTCTTGTACCTACCAACTAGGGATGCACCGATACTAGTATCGTATCGGGGCCGATATTGCCGTTTGTACGAGTACTTGTTACTCGTGCAAAAGGCCCGATACATCCCGCCGATACCGGAAGCCGGCGCTGGGCCGGCTTGCCGGTATCCGCGGGGCTGGGGAAGCTGGCCGCGTGCATGAAAAGCACGCGGCCAGCGTTCCCCTCCGGCGTGCTGCGATACTGACCCATCCTGAAGGTCCGGTCGCTGGGCAGTGATGCGTTCCCGCGGCCACTGGGCGCTCCTGTGACGCTGGGAGCACCAGGAGTACAAATATTCTAAACTCCCTACTGGGATTATCTCTAACACAAGTAGTTGAGGAGCCGACCCGTAAAGAGGCCATATTGGATTTAATACTCACAAATGGAGGTTTGGTATCGGACGTTGTTGTAGGTGAAAATTTGGGATCTAGTGATCACCAGTCAGTATGGTTTAATATAAGCACAGGGATGGAGCCGCACCACACAAAAACAAAAGTTTTAGACTTTAAAAAAACAGATTTTTCTAAAATGAGACTTTGTGTGAAGGAGTCATTATCAGACTGGAGGAGTTTAAAGGGAGTCCAGGAGAAATGGGATTATTTAAAGGAAGCATTATTGAAGGCCACAGGCAATTGCATTCGGCTTGTTAGCAAAAACAAAAAAGGGAAGAAACCACTGTGGTCTCTGCAGAAGTGGCCAAAATAGTGAAGAACAAAAAGACAGCATTCAATAATTATAAAACAACTCTAGAGTGAAGAAGATAGGCTAACCTATAAGATTAGGCAGAAAGAGGCAAATTAAAGAAAGAGCAATTTATAAGCGCTTCCAAAGCACACGCAGAAGAGAAAATAGCTCAGTCAGTAAAAAAGGGGGACAAAACATTTTTTAGATTCATAAATGAGAAAAGTAAAACAAGGATTAGTTAGATTAAAAACAAAGGAAGGAAGGTATGTAGAAGAGGATAAAAGTCTCGCTGACTGCCTCAATGAATATTTTTGTTCAGTCTTTGCAGAAGGAAAGGGACCTCAGTTAGGAGGAAACACTAACGAGACAATTACATATCAGTTTACAGAGGAGGAGGTTCTACAGCAGCTGTCTAAAGTAAAGACAAATAAATCAATGGGGCCTGATGGGATCCACCCTAAGTTATTAAAAGAGCTCAGTGATGTAATAGCAAAACCGTTAACAGATTTATTTAACCAATCCTTGTTAGCGGGAGTCGTCCCAGAAGACTGGAAATTAGCAAATGTTGTGCCCATTCACAAGAAGGGTAGTAGGGAGGAATCTGGGAACTATAGGCCAGTTAGTTTTACGTCAGTAGTGGGGAAATTAATGGAAACCATGTTAAAGGAAAGGATTGTTGACCATCTAAAAACACATAGATTACAGGATCAGAAACAACATGGGTTTACCTCAGGGAGATCATGCCAAACTAATCTACTGATTTTTTTTTTGATTGGGTAACAAAAATAATAGACACAGGTGGTGCAGTAGACATTGTTTATTTAGATTTCAGTAAGGCTTTTGATACTGTTCCGCATAGAAGCTTATCAATAAATTGCAATCTTTGAGCTTGGATTCCAATATTGTTGAATGGATTAGGCAGTGGCTGAGTGACAGGCAACAGAGGGTTGTGGTAAATGGAGTTTATTCGGCGCAAGGTCTTGTTACCAGTGGGGTACCTCAGGGGTCAGTACTTGGACCCATTCTATTTAATATTTTTATTAGTGATATTGCAGAAGGTATTAATGGAAAAGTATGTCTTTTTGCTGATGACACAAAGATTTGCAACAGGGTTGACGTTCCTGGAGGGATCAGCCAAATGACAAATGATTTAGGTAAACTAAAAAAATGGTTGGAGCTGTGGCAATTGAGTTTTAATGTGGATAAGTGCAAGATAATGCACCTGGGACGTAAAAACCCAAGGGCTGAATATAGAATATTTGATACAGTCCTAACCTCAACATCTGAGGGTTGGGATTTAGGGGTTATTATTGCAGAGGATCTAAAGGTAAGTAGTCAATGTAATAGAGCAGCAGGAAATGCTGGCAGAATGCTTGGTTGTGTAGGGAGAGGTATTAGCAGTAGGAAAAGGGAAGTGCTCATGCCACTGTACCGAGCACTGGTGAGACCTCACTTGGAGTACTGTGTGCAGTACTGGAGACCGTATCTCCAGAAGGATATAGACATCTTAGAGAGAGTTCAGAGAAGGGCTACTAAAATGGTGTACGGCTTGAAGGAGAAAAGTTACCAGGAAAGGCTTAATGATCTTAACATGTACAGCTTGGAAAAAAGACGAGACAGAGGAGATATGATAGAAACATTTAAATACGTAAAGGGAATCCACAAGGTAGAGGAAGGGAGTATATTTAAAAGGAAACAAAGTAGCAAAACAAGAGGACATAGTCTTAGATTAGAAGGGCAAAGGTTTAAAAGTAACATCAGGAAGCATTACTTTACTGAGAGGGTGGTGGATACATGGAACAGTCTTCCAGTAGAAGTGGTAGAGGCCAAAACAGTAATTGAATTTAAGCAGGCATGGGATAGGCATAAGGCTATCCTAAACATAAGATAAATCCAGGGAAAGTATCCATGTAATTGGGCGACTAGATGGGCCGAAAGGTTCTTATCTGCCGACATTTTTCTATGTTTTTCTATGTTTCTAAATCCATGAGACCTGTGGGCAAATCCATGAGACCTGTGGGCAAATCCATGAGACCTGTGGGCAAATCCATGAGACCTGTGGGCAAATCCATGAGACCTGTGGGCAAATCCATGAGACCTGTGGGCAAATCCATGAGACCTGTGGGCAAATCCATGAGACCTGTGGGCAAATCCATGAGTGCTGGGGGCCGTATCCATGAGTGCTGGGGGCCGTATCCATGAGTGCTGGGGGCCGTATCCATGAGTGCTGGGGGCAAATCTCATATAAATTTTTATGAGGTCGGTTCCTATTGGAAAGCGTCACATGACATTAAATAAAAGTATCGGTACTCATACTCGGTCTTAAAAAAGTGATATCGGTGCATCCCTACTACCAACCTATCCTCAGTATTCCACTCATACCGTGGTTCCCCAAAAATGAGACCTACCCCAAAAATAAGACCCATTAGTGATCATCCCCCAGACTGTTGTTGGCATAAAGGGCAACTTGAAGAGACGTGGTAGAGAATCAGCGATGCCGGCGACTGAGGAAGCGAGGCAGGAGCAGAGCCGCATAAGCCAGTGCTTCCTCTAGCGCTGGTTCCTGTCACAGGCGGAGCGAAACCAGATGTACATCGCCTGTGAGAAAGCGATATTGAAAGCGCGCTTTGCTAATTCAGGTCAGTGATTGGTTACCAAATTGCTCTTGAAAAGGTACGGCACCGCTGATTGTTCTGATCACCCTCTGCTTAACATTGCCACTCACTCCTGTCTTGTAAGTCGTCTTCTGCTATTATAGTACCGGTATTGTATGGTGTTATAGTGTTATTATGGTATGTAGTTGAATAAATGTACGGTATATTTTTGTACATGAAGGCTGTTGTACATTAAAAAAAACTTTTTTTTTTTGGCCCAAAAAAAGTGTTATTTTTGGGGAAACACCGTATTATCACCGTATTCCATTCATTCTCCAATTTTATGTTTTTTTTTAATGATTTTTCTATTGCAAATGTGTGAATAAAGTTTCTATTTTCTTCGTTCAAATAACCTTTTTGGTGAAGCCCATTTTTGCCAGTTTTGGCACCGTATATTTATTTGCAAAGTATTTTACCAGGAAGGATACATTGAGATTTCTCTCATTTTCAAGTGTGTCCAAGTATATTGTTTTCTTTTGTCGTGTATGTTTTTTAGAATTTGAAATGCTTATTTAATAAATTAGCAAAATAATACATAAATATTGTAATGCGCGCACACACCGATTCTTAAACACACCATGGGGTGCTAGCCGAAAAATCGGAATCAGACCACTCCTCAGCAGGTCTTAAAGAGATCAGAAATGTAAGGAAGCGCAGCATGAAATATGTAAAATAAACTGTATTAAAGCCAAAAAACCCAGAATATATCAATCTAATGTACACAAATGTTTGCCATAAATCAATCAATTTGATGGATATACACAACTACATATGTTATAGATGCCCTAGGTGTCATAAACGACCAAAAAGGCATTAAATGATGCTAAATCACGATCCTACATAAAGTAACAGACCATCAAATAGCCTGTGTGCAAAACATGACCTTCTAGTCCCGGCAGGTGCCACAGAATAATCCAAAACGCCAACGAATTACTGACACATCCTGGAATAAACCACACACAGCAAAACTTGAATGCACGACTAAATCATAAGGGGGGGCTCTTACATATGATTTAGACGTGCGTTCAGTTTTGCACGTTTTTCTGCATTTTCCTCTGTCGCGCTTTATGCTCAGTATTACATGTTTACTGTTATTTTGTCACATGACTTATTACACAAGAATCACAGCGCGTCTAGCTTGAAATTATCCAGAGTCCATCAGAAACCAGCGACACCCCTGACTGGCCGGATAATCCTCGTCGCTGTGTTACATTTATTGGTGATAGCTTGTATACTGTCAGAACAGAGGCTTCCTGTACCGCGCTGAACCTTTCATTGTGCTCCGCCATTGACTCCTCTGTCTCCATTCCCCAGGGCCCTCCTGGATCAGGTGGATCACTGGCAGAGCTTCCTGGCATTGGTAAACATGATCATGTTCTGCACGGGAATCCCAGGACATTATCCAGTGAACGAGACGACCAGCTCACTCACCCTGACCTTCTGGTATACCCTGCAGGTAACATCTTAAAGGGACACGTACTTAAACCGCAAACACATTATAAAACACATGCTGCTGTTTTTTTCTCCTTTTTTTCTGTGTTTTGAAGTAACTGCATGTAAAAAGGAAAAGTTAAGTCAGGTTTTGATCTCCTGTTCCCATTTTGTGTATTTTTCCCAAGATGCAACATTTAACTAAAGCTTTGCTTTGTGGCTCTCTTATATTTTAATCTACAGTATTTAACCCTTAATGAAGTGGATGAGGGAATGTTTAGATAAGGCTAGGGTCAGACGAAAGCATTTTTCCCCGCGAATGTGAAAAAGTGCGTCCGAACGCATTGACGTATTTGTTCATGGAATGCGCAAAAACGGTCAGACGACGCGCATTTTCGGGCGTGATTTTGTACGGATCGTCAATAAAACTCTTTTTTGCGTCTGGACGTTATGTAGGCTGGACATTAGCAGCGTCTGACATCTCCTAATCACGCACACATGCCGCTATGCCGCAGCTGCGCACTCAGTACGTCAGTACTAGTACTCACCTTTCTGCCCGGGGTACCACTTTCCTGACGTCAGATCTGCGGATTTATACCCCTCCCGGCGCACTGACGTCATTGCGCCGGGTGTGATGATTTCCGCTTCAGATGACCCCCGCCAGAGCAGGGGGAGTGTCTGTAGGGGGGTCCTTTTTGGACCTCTCTATCTCCCCATCGCCGAAGGGTAGAAAGTCAAGAGAAAATGTAAATCATTTCTGTTAATTTAGCAGAACACGGTGCACTTCGGCAGTGTTTGGCGTCACCGAATTTGTCCCAGAGAACTATTGTTTAGTCTTTTCACAGAACATGAATTGCAGCGAAATAAGTAAAGCACGGATTTTAATGTTTCAATTGATCAGGTTTAAACAGGCAAATTTAATGGGTTTCAGTGTAATCTATTTTCTTTTACATTTTTTTTCTAAAATACCCTGATTTTTATTTTTTGCAAAGACTCGTATTTTGTATTTTTTTTTTTTTTTTTTTTTTTGGTACCTATATTTTAGACACATTTTTATTAAATTTTTCTTGATGTTGAGCTCTTATTAGAACCACAGACTTACATTATGGAAGTTGTCACAATTCATATGTTTTCACCGACCTCCGATAACTGCTTTGGTGACCCCAAATTCAGAAAAACATAGTGACCATTCGATATTGAATTCACCAAATTTTCGGCAGAATGGAATCGCCAAAGTGCGGGTAAAGCAAAGCACCAAAATTGCGTTCAAGTTCAGTTCTTGCTAAATATTATTTTCTGCTAAATATTATTTTACGTCTTTCAACCAATCGGTTCTGCATTCCAACCCTGGTGTAAACGGAACTGGTGTAAAACATAACAAGAATTTTTTTTATCATTTGCGTTCACTCCTGTAGCTCCATGCAAAACAAAACACAGAGGTTCTAGTTTACTTGAATGGCCATTAAAGTGTAAGCTCCCCTGCCAAGTCACTGCACCTCTGGTCAGGGGAGCCCTAACTAATGAAACAAAATACCTGCGGAGTTTAAACCATGCTCAATTGGTACGAAGGGACCCATAGTGTGCCAAGAAAATATCCCGACACCATTACACTACCACCATCAGCCTGACCTGCGGATACAAGGCAGGATGGATCCATGCTTTCATGCTGTTTACGTCAAATTCTGACCCTTCTGAAATCGAGACTCATCAGACCAGGCAACGTTTTTCCAATCTTCTATTGTCCAATTTTGGTGCCTGTGAATTGTAGCCTCAGTTTCCTGCTCTTAGCTGACAGGAGCGGCACCCGGTGTGGTCTCCTGCTGCTGTAGCCCATCTGCTTCAAGGTTGGATGTGTTGTGGTTCAGAGATCTGCAGACCTTGCTTGTATCGAATCGTTATTTGAGTTACTGTTGTCTTTTATCACAGTCCAGTCTGTCCATTCACCTCTGACCTCACAAGGCATTTCCGTGCACACAGCTGCCGCTCACTGGATATTTTCTCTTTTTCGGGTCATTCTCTGTAAACCCTAGAGATGTTGTGCGTGAAAATCCAAGGAGATCAGCAGTTTGTGAAATACCCAGAGCAGCCTGTCTGGCACCAACAACCCATGCCACGTTCAAAGTCACTTAAACCCCCTTTCTTCCCCCATTCTGATGCTCGGTTTGAACTTCAGCAAGTCGTCTTCACCGCGTCTAGACACCGAAATGCATTGAGTTGCTGCCGTGTGATTGGCTGATTAGCATTTTGTGTTAAGCAATTGAACAGGTGTACCTAATAAAGTGGCCGGTGAGTGTATTTACAGTGACTGCTGTGCAGCTTCTAATAAAGTGCATTTTGAGGTAAATGTCTCCCATCACGCTCAGCCAGCCTGCATTGCTTGGTCACCTTGGAGTAAAGAGGTTCCTGGCGTTTGCCACTGCTGGCCGACGTGCGTGGGGCTTGTTCCCGTCTTTTTATAAGGCGTTTGCTTAATAACCCTGTGATTCTAATTCTATTTTTTTACTTTTTTTTTCCCCAGGATGACATCCTGTCATTCGAAGCTGATAAGCAGGCCGTGTACCTGCAGGTGTATCGCCCCGTGTACTTCCAGCTGGTGGATGTGCTGCTCCAGAAAGCCCAGTTTCCCACGGATGAAGAGTACGCCACGTGGTCGTCCGATGAGAAGGAGCAGTTCCGCATCTACCGGTACGAGTGGCATCTTCCGACCATCCTCCTATACGGTGATGCTGACCTCTGTCTGTTCAGTTCTTTAGCATTTTACGATCTCATGATGCTGTGACGTTTCCTTTCGCAGGGTGGACATATCGGACACGCTGATGTACGTCTATGAGATGCTGGGAGCGGAGCTGCTCAGTAACTTGTATGAGAAACTCGGACGTCTTCTCACGGCCTCTGAGCAACCGGCATCGTGGCAGGTACATTCCCAACTGACAGATTATTTATGAATGGATCTGTTTACATATATTGTTACTGCACACACAGCCTCCGTTTCTCGAGGGGGGGGGGTACAGATTTAACCCTCGCCTTTCCTATTGTGGTAAAGCAGGGATTGATGCTTCCCAGGAACTGCCAAACCTCCATACAAATAGGCAGTGATGGCGCTTTCTGGATGTTTGTAGCGCTAAGAATCACTTTACACTTTCTATTCAATGTGTAAGCTGTGCATAAATGCACTAAACCTGTGACAAACCTAGCAACAGACATGTAATACCAAGGCTCGGCCTGTCATGAATGCCCTGCATGTACTTTGCATAGTGACTCCTAAAGAGTCTGTCGTGTGGTTTGACGCGGTCACACACACACGAAGGGGATCATAGGACACTAAGGCTGGCCGTCCACTAGCACTGTAGTCGGGCGACATACTTGGTCACACATCTACAGACAACGCCATTGGCCAATCAGGGTCGTCCACTGGAAGCGTCTGTGGACAACACAGATCAGCCGATGGACAGGCCGGCACACACACAAAAAACCCCGAAAAACCCTGCTACAGAAGTAAAAAAAAAAAAGGTCTCTGGTGCTGCACCAAGAACAACCCCTGTCCAGCACAGGGGAAAAAGTCCTCCCCAAAGGCTGGGAGTGGGATTAACCCCCCCTGTCCCTGTGCTGAATTAGGTTTCAGCACCAGGGACAGCAACGCTGAATGCAACCGGCAAACAGAGAAGAAAAAAGACGTGTTTGAGAGAAAAAAGCCTGGTCTTTTATTTAAAAAAAAATAATCGGAACCCAACATTTCGCCCAAGAAATCAAGAAAAATACATAAAAATTCGATAAATAGGCTTTTTGCTGCAGATTAAAAAAATAAACGATTTAAAAACCAAAATATTTTTTACATTCAATGCTATGATCTTCGCGCACGGCAGTTTATCTATACAATGCATCTTTTTCATGTAAACTTGTACCAGATCGTCCAATAAATCCCATGAAAATTGTTGGGATCGCTAGTCTGTTGTAGTCTCATAAAATCGTCTGAAGGCGTCCGTCGGTGGTCAGATGCAGTGTAAGCGGCTGATTCACCTGCGTGTTGTGGGATTGGTCGGATGACTTCAGACGATATCGGATGATCGCACCATCGCAAGAATATGGCGCCAATGGACGCCTGGCCATAGAATCTGGGCTGAACGCTGCCTTCAAGTTAAATGTAATGTAAACTCACAGCCTGGCGCTCACAGTTAGTGAACTCCTGCGTTTCTCCCCGGCCTGAGGGTCTCCCCATTTCTTCCAGCGTTTGTGAAATTTAACGTTTAAGACCCGAGAATTCTTTTTATAATCTCGCTTTTGTGACATTGTAAAAGAGAACCAGTGAGCAGCTTCTGGGAGCCGACCCAAAGCGAGCGCTGATCCCAGTGAGCTCCTGGTCTCCTGTGTGATGGTCCCACCACACAATCACAAACTGCCCGGGTGGACGTCTCCATCAGCTCTGCACCTTTCACACAGACTCGCCCTGTGCTGCAGGTCCTCTGGGTTGTTCAGTTGCCTCCTCCATGCTGCGGTTGATATGGCGTCTCGTTCAAAGCATGATCATAGGATAATGTGCTGTTCTTGCACAGGTGACAGGTCGCTGTCTTGCCAGAGCTCCCCCATGGCGCTGGCGCCCGGCCTGGCACTTGCAGGGCTGCTGTTCGTGGTTTGTTCAGTGGTGTGCACTCCCTGGGTGGGACCCCAGACTCCATGTAAAGGTGATTTATAATTGATGAAGCCTGTCTCTCTCGTTGCAGCACACGGAGGCCTTGCTGTACGGCTTCCAGTCCATTGCCGAGACTATAGACGTTAATTATTCAGACGTGGTTCCCGGGCTCATTGGCCTCATCCCGCGGATCAACATCAACAATGTGCAGCTCGCAGACACCGTCATGTTTACGATCGGTATGAATCACTTCACCTGCAACCATTTGTTTTAAGTGAAGCATCTGACATGTTCCCTCTAAGCACTGTGTATGGGAAGGTATAAAAAATAAATATTATTGGCTTTCCATACGGGTGTCTTGATGGGCATGTGGTCAGTTAATGTTTGTGCCTTATTCCATTCAGATCGCTCTGTGCTTGCAGGGAAAATGCATGAGCCGAGATATGTGGTATAAGATGCGGCTCCTAAACCTCTGCATTAAACCCCATTAACCTCTTTACTGAGCGATTATTTTATGTCCAATAGATTTCCACTCTCAGGGCACATTGATCCCAATATATCCCAAGTTCATATACAGTGGCAAGGAAAAGTATGTGAACCCTTTGGGATTACGTGGAGTTTTGCATGAATTGCTCATAAAATGTCTCTGATCTTCATCTAAGTCACAACAATTTGAAAAACACAGTCTACTTAAAATAATACAACACAAACATTATATGTTTTCATGTGTTTATTGAACAGAACATGTAAACATTCACAGTGCAGGGTGGGAAAAGTATGTGAACCTTTGGACTTAATAACTGGTTGACCTTCCTTTGGCAGCAATAACCTCAACCAAACGTTTCCTGTAGTTGCAGATCAGACCTGCACAACGATCTGGAGCAATATTCTTGGGATGTCTGGTGTGAATCGCTCTCTTGAGGTCATGCCACAGCATTTCAATCGGGTTGAGGTCAGGACTCTGACTGGGTCACTCCAGAAGGCGTATTTTGTTTTGTTGAAGCCATTCTTTTGTTGAATTACTTGTATGCTTTGGGTCATTGTCCTGTTGCATCACCCATCCTCTGCGGAGCTTCAGTTGGCAGACAGATGGTCTTACGTTTTCCTACAAAATGTCTTGATAAACTCTGGAATTCATTTTTCCATCAAAGACCACAATCCATCCAGGCCCTGATGCAGCAAAGCAGCCCCAAACCATGATGCTCCCTCCGCCATGTTTTACAGTGGGGATGAGGTTTTGATGTTGGTGTGCTGTGCCTTTTTTTTCTCCACACATAGTGTTGTGTGTTTTTTCCAAAAAAATCCATTTTGGTTTCATCTGTCCACAGAATATTTTGCCAGTACTGCTGTGGAACATCCAGGTGCTCTTTTGCAAACTTCAAACGTGCTGCAATATTCTTTTTGGACAGCAATGGCTTCCTCCGTGGTGTCCTCCCATGTACTCCATTCTTGTTTAATGTTTTCCTTATTGTAGATGTGTCAACAAAAATGTTAGCATGTGCCAGAGATTTCTGTAAGTCTTTAGCTGACACTCTAGGATTCTTCTTTACCTCATTAAGCATTCTGCGCTGTGCTCTTTCAGTCATCTTTACAGGACGACCACGCCTAGGGAGAGTAGCAACAGTGCTGAACTTTATCCATTTGTAGACAGTCTGTCTTACTGTGGACACATGAACATCAAGGCTTTTGGAGATACTTTTGTAACACTTTTCAGCTTCATGCAAGTCAACAATTCTTGGTCGTAGGTCTTCTGAGAGCTCTTTTCTGTGAGGCATGGTTCACATCAGGCAGTGCTTCTTGAAACCAGTAAACCCAAAACTGGTGTGTGTTTTTAAAGGGCGGGACAGCTTTCAGCAACACCTGCAATAATATCACACTGATTGGACTCAAGGTTGGCTCACTCCTGGCTCCAATTAGCTCTTGGAGAAGTCATTAGACTAGGGGTTCACATACTTTTTCCACCCTGCACTGTGAATGTTTACATGTTATGTTCAATAAACACATGAAAACATATAATGTTTGTGTTGTATTATTTTAAGCAGACTGTGTTTTTCAAATTGTTGTGACTTAGATGAAGATCAGAGACATTTTATGACCAATTCATGCAAACTCCACGTAATCCCAAAGGGTTCACATACTTTTTCATGCCACTGTATGTATATAAAAAAGTTTGTGTGTGTCACACAACTGTCTCAGATGATGCATTCACCTTTCGAGTTTTTTTTCTTCTAAATTCTCAGGCACCATCATCCTTCCATAAGATCAGTCTGCCGCATATATTCCTTGAAATACAACAAAGAACGTGCCAGGGCATCCTCCTAGTGTAACCCAGTACAAATAAATGTACCAAATCTGTCATAAAATGCCAGTTTCCCGCTAACACTTTTTAGAGCCCAATCTGGCTCCCAATAAGAAGCCTGTGGAATATTTTAGGGACACAATTCCCCTTGACCCCCTATGGGAACAATTCCAGAAAAGCAGGATCAATGAAAAGCACTTTATTGCTAAAAACAAATCTAGAATGTATATCTACCAGACCAGAACACGTTTCGCCCCCAGAAAAGCAGCGTATTCTGCTGGTTTTAAATGTCCTGATGTTGTTCTTTAGTGTCTCCAATTACTGTTCATTGAGACCAGCCTTAATTATTTGTGCTGAGTTACGCTAGGGGCATGCCCTGGCGTGGTCATGTTGTGATGTCTTGGCGTGGTCTTGACGTGATGTCATGGCGCGATGCCCCGGTGCGTTCTTTGAATGAATTTCAGGGAATATACAGTCAGGTCCAGAAATATTGGGATATTGACACAATTCTAACATCTTTGGCTCTATACACCACCACAATGGAGTTGGAATGAAACCAACACAATGTGCTTTAACTGCAGACTGTCAGCTTTTAATTTGAGGGTATGTACATCCAACTCAGGTGAACGGTGTAGGACTTACAGCAGTTTGCAGATGTGCCCCCACTTGTTAAGGGACCAAAGGTAATGGGACAATTGGCTTCTCAGCTGTTCCATGGCCAGGTGTGTGATATTCCCTCATTACCCCAGAGTTCATTTCAAGTGAGCTATTTGCATGTGGAATCTGTTGCTGTCAACTCTCAAGATGAGATCTAAAGAGCTGTCACGATCAGTGAAGCAAGCCATCCTTAGGCTGAAGAAACAAAACAAACCCATCAGAGAGATAGCAAGAACATTAGGTGTGGCCAAAACAACTGTTTGGAACATTCTCAAAAAGAAGGAACGCACCGGTGAGCTCAGCAACACCAAAAGACCCGGGAGACCACGGAAAACAACTGCGGTGGATGACCGAAGAATTCTTTCCCTGGTGAAGAAAACACCCGTCACAACAGTTGGCCAGATCAAGAACACTCTCCAGGAGGTAGGTGTATGTGTGTCAAAGTCAACAATCAAGAGAAGACTTCACCTGAGTTGGATGTACATACCCTCCAAATTAAAGCTGACAGTCTGCAGTTAAAGCACATTGTGGTTGTTTCATTCCAACTCCATTGTGGTGGTGTATAGAGCCAAAGATGTTACAATTGTGTCAGTGTCCCAATATTTCTGGACCTGACTGTATGCGGAAGGCTGTGATGTTATGGAAGGTTAATGGTGCCTGAGAATTTAGAAGAAAGAAAACCAAAAGGTGAATTTATCTGGAGCCAGTTGGGGCTCTCTCTTGTGAGTTTAATCGTAAACACATATAAACTATATATATATATATATATATATATGTGTAATCGCAGTATATGTGTTTCTTTATATTTTTTATTACTGATTCCGTGATTGATGCAAAATCCTCTATGAGCCATATTCACCATCATTAAGCGATTACAGAGTAATTAATGCTGTACCTTTTTTTTTTTTTTTTTTTTTTTTTTTATACGCATTCTGTAGAGATACACCCTCTGCGTTGCAGGGATAAAGCCATGCAGGGGGCAAAGCCAGCAGTAAGGGAAGGTTCACGCCCGCACAGTGATGCTCACCCAGCGCTGTGCAACTCTGCACTACATGAGCCCATATTATTCTGCCACTGCCATCATGCAAAACCAACATTTTTGGGGGTATATTAACAACGTCTCGGTTGGATCTGAGCCGCCATAGCTAGAGTTGCCTTTTTGCTGAAGATGTAGGACTGGTCAGAGCCAGGGTACTGGTATCTCATCTTCTGGCCCGTGTAGGTATTGGTGCTGAATCTGGAAAGGGCTTTGTGCAAAGCAGACTCTCAAACCAAGGCATGAAGTCTTCCTCTGCTGTGATGTGTTTATCTGGGAGAGGTCGCACTCTTCACTGACCCCTGCTCTTCGTTTTGTCAGGTGCGCTGGCAGAGTGGCTGGCAGATCACCCGGTGATGATCAGTAAAGTTTTGCCGCTGGTCCTCCATGCGTTGGGAAACCCTGAGCTCTCCATTTCCAGCGTGTCTACACTGAAGAAGATATGTCGCGAGTGCAAGTACGACCTGCCGCAATACGCCGCTAACATCGTGGCTGTGTCACAGGTACAATGCGGAGATATCTGTCAATGCTGGGATATTTGTCATGCTTCCTTTTTACAAATATTGTTTTTTTGTTTTGTAACATTTTGAGTAATCCCTGTCAATGCAGACAGCGGCAGGTTTCTAAGGTTTCACTCGTCCTTTGGGTAAAACCCCTTCCTTTGTTTACACGATGGACGAGGGTCTTTCAGGGACCTACACTTACTGGACAAGTAAAAGATTATTTATTGTGGTCACAGATAGGGATGCACCGAAACTGAAATTTCCGGCCAATACCAAAACGAAAATGTGGGATAGGTTCGGCCGAAAACCGAAAATCAGACCGAAAATCAGACCTGGGCTTGGAGGCCGAGCCGGGGGTTCACCTGAGCCTGGAGATGCTCAGCCGGGCCTCCAGGCCCAGGTTCGCATGGCTGATTGGTCGCACGGTCGCACCTGACATACTCGCCTACATCCTCCTACTTCGGTCCTGAGCTCCAACGTTGACAGTCCTCCGGCTGTCGCAGGCAGCTCGGCCAGCCTACAGGCTCAGGTGAGCCCCCTGCAAGGCTGGGCCTCTAGCCCCAGGCCAAGCCGGGGGCTCGCATGAGCCTGCACACCGGCCGAGCAGGCAGCTTGGCCGGCCGAGCAGGCAGCTTGGCCGGCCGAGCCCACGGCTCGGCCAGGCCTCCAGGCCCTATTTTGAAATGGAAATTTTCGCCCGCTTTTTTTTTTTTCTTCGGCTGAAATTTCCATTTAGACCGAAAACACAATTTTTGGCCGATTACTTTTCGGTGGCCGAAATTTCGGTGCGTCCCTAGTCACAGACGCTTCTCGTTTATAAAATGTGTGCAGGACCGAGCAAGGGGTAAACTATTATTCAACACATTCCCCTGTGAGTAATGCCTGGATTGGATGACAGTGCTGTACCCAGTCTTTGTAACCCTGTCAGCGCCAGCGTTTAATGTTTCTGATGCTTTTTATATGGAAACCTTTTGACCTGGAATAATTCTTCTCCTTTCACAGGACGTCCTCCTGAAGCAGATCCACAAGGTGAGAACACAGACTATAATGTACAGAATCACATATCATGCTTTCGTTTTGTATTTTTATTTTGTGACACAATTCTAGAATTTTCCTGACTGTAAGTTAGAATTTTAATAAAGGACTCGGAGGCGAGTATTGCAGTCTCTTCTTTATTTTTGCCTTAACATATAAAGATTAACTTAAAAATGTTTAAACAAAGAAACCTATGGATTCTTCCAATTACCCGTCCATATGAATGAGTCGGTTCTCCTTCCGGGTCCGTCTGATATAGGTCCTTGTGCCCTCAGTCGCTGCCCACGTAGCACGGGGTGATGATTATTCTTTAATATTCCTGATATTTTTCCCAGTCATGATAACTGAGTGAGCTCTCACGCCATGGCACATTATGTGCATATCTATGCTCTCAGCTTTCACTATGTCTCTATCCCCTCCTTTTAATGAAGCTGTGGGTCTCTTTACGTTCTGGTGTGATGGAATAAACTCCGGCCATGAACCCCCCCCCCCACACAGAGGAGATGTGACTCCATATCATTGCATCTCTCCGGTGTGTCCTGCAGGAAATTTGCACAACACCACGACCTCTGTCACCAAACACTGCTGTCTAATGGGAAATTGAACAAGGGGATTCATTGATAACGTTTGCCCCCGTTTTTCAGTATGGTGTTTGTGACACTCGTCTCGTTTCTCCGCTCGCAGACCAGTCAGTGCATGTGGCTGATGCAAGCCCTGGGCTTCCTGCTCTCCGCTCTGCAAGTAGAGGAGATTCTCAGCAACCTGCATTCTCTGATCACGCCGTACATCCAGCAGCTGGAGAAACTGGCCGACGAAACTGTGAGTGCAGCGTCTCCTGTCCCTGTTTGCTTGTGCTGTCCTCCCAGTGACAGGCTGGCACAATGTGGCGGATGGGCAGGACGTCTTTACTTTTCTGGTTCATCCCTCCGTGCTTTTCACATTAACCACATTCTGGGTGCACAATGTACACAAGGTGTTACGTGGTCACATTTCTTATGTTGTGCGCGCAGGCATTGTTCATGTAAGACATTGTTTCTCTTGGTGATCAATGAGCTTTCTGTATTTGCAGCCAAACCCCTCCAACAAGCTGGCCATAATTCACATCCTGGGACTCCTCTCTAACCTCTTCACGACGCTGGATATCAGTCACCACGATGATGACCACGAAGCCACTGAGGTTAAGAAACTTCCCGTAGTGCAGGGGCCAAACCCGGTAAGCAGCAGCTATCGATGGCATTCAATCAGCTATCTGGGTTATTCACTGATCATTCTTCATACTTGGGGCTAATTCATGCACCAATTCTGGTGAATAATGTTTATTGTGCCTTTTCATTTTCCCGGCGGGTTTTCTGGATCTCTTGGAGCTGGCACAGATCGCTCCATCGCGTGGTCGTGTAATTCTTTATACCACGTGATAGGGTTGCAACGATACTAGTATCGGTGCCGATACCGGGTACTGCAGGAGTACTTGGTACTCGTGCAGTACCCCGATATTTCCCCCGATACCGGAAGCCGGCATTGAGCCGGCATCCGAGGGGCTGGGGTGGCTGTCCGAACGCTCTATCGGCATTCGGACAGGCCCTGCAGCTGCTCTCCGTGTTCTTTCATACTTACCTTGCTGAGCGACGCGGGAAAGTCTTTGCGTGTGCGCTCTTAGGAAGGCCCCAGCCGCGATCACATGATCCCACGTGATCGCGGCTGGGGGCCTTCCTACGAGCGCACATGCGAAGACTTTCCCGGCGTCGCTCAGGAAGGTAAGTATGAAAGAACACGGCGAGCTAGGAGGCAAATCCACGAGCTGGGGGGGCGGGGCAAATCCACGAGCTGGGGAGGGCAAATCCATGAAAGATGGGGGGCATATACAGTGGTGTTCAAAATTATTCAACCCCCACTGAAATTGAGTGTTTTGGCCAGTTTGACATTGAATTTGATCATTCAGTCATCTTGCTTACAATTAAATCAAAGAGGCACGTGTAGGTCAGACAAATATAACATAACATTTATAATGAAATAAGCACAAATGTCTTTTCTGTGCTCACATCATTATCAGTTTTATTCAACCCCCAAGTGACATTCAATCTTAGTACTTAGTACAACATCCTTTTACAGTTATAACAGCTTTTAAACGTGAAGCATAGCTTGACACAAGTGTCTTGCAGCGATCTACGGGTATCTTCGCCCATTCATCATGGGCAAAAGCCTCCAGTTCAGTCACATTCTTAGGCTTGCGCACTGCAACTGCTTTCTTTAAGTCCCACCAGAGGTTCTCAATCGGATTTAAGTCAGGTGACTGCGATGGCCACTCCAAAATGTTCCAGCCTTTAATCTGCAACCATGCTCTAGTGGACTTGGAGGTATGCTTGGGATCATTGTCCTGTTGAAAGGTCCAACGTCTCCCAAGCCTCAGGTTTGTGATGGACTGCATCTCATTGTCATCCAATATCTCCTGGTACTGAAGAGAATTCATGGTACCTTGCACACGCTGAAGCTTCCCTGTACCTGCAGAAGCAAAACAGCCCCAAAGCATGATTGACCCCCCGCCATGCTTCACAGTAGGCAAGGTGTTCTTTTCTTCATAGGACTTGTTCTTCCTCCTCCAAACATAGCGTTGATCCATGGGCCCAAACAGTTCTAATTTTGTTTCATCAGTCCACAGAACTCTATCCCAAAACTTCTGTGGTTTGTCCACATGACTTTTGGCATACTGCAGTTGACTCTTCTTATTCTTTGGAGACAGCAAGGGGGTGCGCCTGGGAGTTCTGGCATGGAGGCCTTCATTACGCAGTGTGCGTCGTATTGTCTGAGCTGAAACTTCAGTACCCACATCTGACAAATCTTTTCTCAGTTCCTCAGCAGTCACACAGGGACTTTTCTCCACTCTACGCTTCAGGTAGCGCACAGCAGTCGAAGTCAGCATCTTCTTTCTGCCACGACCAGGTAGCGTTTCAGCAGTGCCCTTTGCCTTGAATTTGCGAATGATGCTTCCTATGGTCTCTCTTGGTATGTTTAACATCTTTGCAATCTTCTTATAGCCATTGCCCTTCCTGTGAAGAGTAATCACCTCTTCTCTTGTCTTCCTGGACCATTCTCTTGACTTCACCATGTTTGTAACCACACCAGTAAATGTCTAGAAGGAGCTGAGTATCACAGTCATTTTAAAGCTGCCTAATTGGTGCTTATTATGCTTTATTGCTGCTCCGTCACATCCACAGGTGTTTTCAATACCTGATTGAAAACACTTGAATGAACCTCTGTTCTTCAGAGTGGTAGTCTTTAAGGGGTTGAATAATTGTGTCAATGAAGAATTCACAAAAGAAACATTTACTACTGTATTACAAAACCAATTGATGTCATTTTAGTTGCATATGGTTCTTTAAAAAGTCCTTGTAGGATTTCATTCTGAATACAATTACAAATGTCACTAAATTCCCTAAAACCCTTTACAGCATTGGGGGTTGAATAATTTTGAACACAACTGTACATGTGAGCTGGGGGCTTTTTTATGAGGTCTGTCCTTATTGGAAAGCGTTGACATAAAATAAAAGTATCGGTACTCGGTCTTAAAAAAGTGGTATCGGTGCATCCCTAGCACGTGAGATAAATCATTGAAACCTAATAATATTTACTAATAAATATGTGGCTCATACGATTATAAAGATTATAACCAGGACGCTGCGACTCCTACACCATAACCTGCTCCTACAAACAGATATTAAGAAAAAATGCCGCCAGCATCTCCTGAAGATAAAAATATCCTGACAAAAAATCCAACTCTATAAAGTGTTAGCAGACGGCTAGATCTTTCTATACAGTAACTCCTGTGATTATTATTCTTTACTTCTAAAACGCCAGCATATTCTGCAGCGCTGATAATACAGATTCAGCAGGATATCTCCATCTTGACGGTGAGCTCGTTTCACCTCGGACCTCCACATGTTTTGAAACTACATTTCACTTAAGACCCGGCCAACCTGATAATCATGGGAGTTGTAGTTTCAAAACCTGGCGGGACAAGGTTGCCGACCCATGATCTAGCGCAGTGGTTCCCAACCGCGGTCCCAAAGTACCCCTAACAGGACAGGTTTGCAGAATATGTGATGCACAGAGGATAGGATTTGCTGCTCAGTGATTGCAGGATTCAGTCTGCATTTCTCAAAGGTGATCTGCAAAATCTGGCCTGTTGGGGGTCCCGAGGACTGCGGTTGGGAAACACTGATCTAGCAGGTGCTGTGCTCTGGGGATGGGATAGTCGGGGCTGTGCTCTGGGGATGGGATAGTCGGGGCTGTGCTCTGGGGATGGGATAGTCGGGGCTGTGCTCTGGGGATGGGATAGTCGGGGCTGTGCTCTGGGGATGGGATAGTCGGGGCTGTGCTCTGGGGATGGGATAGTCGGGGCTGTGCTCTGGGGGTGGGATAGTCGGGGCTGTGCTCTGGGGATGGGATAGTCGGGGCTGTGCTCTGGGGATGGGATAGTCGGGGCTGTGCTCTGGGGGGGATAGTCGGGGCTGTGCTCTGGGGAGGGGATAGTCGGGGCTGTGCTCTGGGGATGGGATAGTCGGGGCTGTGCTCTGGGGATGGGATAGTCGGGGCTGTGCTCTGGGGATGGGATAGTCGGGGCTGTGCTCTGGGGGTGGGATAGTCGGGGCTGTGCTCTGGGGGTGGGATAGTCGGGGCTGTGCTCTGGGGGTGGGATAGCCGGGGCTGTGCTCTGGGGTGGGATAGTCGGGGCTGTGCTCTGGGGTGGGATAGTCGGGGCTGTGCTCTGGGGAGGGGATAGTCGGGGCTGTGCTCTGGGGATGGGATAGTCGGGGCTGTGCTCTGGGGGTGGGATAGTCGGGGCTGTGCTCTGGGGATGGGATAGTCGGGGCTGTGCTCTGGGGGTGGGATAGTCGGGGCTGTGCTCTGGGGATGGGATAGTCGGGGCTGTGCTCTGGGGGTGGGATAGTCGGGGCTGTGCTCTGGGGATGGGATAGTCGGGGCTGTGCTCTGGGGGTGGGATAGTCGGGGCTGTGCTCTGGGGGTGGGATAGTCGGGGCTGTGCTCTGGGGGTGGGATAGTCGGGGCTGTGCTCTTGGGGTGGGATAGTCGGGGCTGTGCTCTGGTGATGGGATAGTCGGGGCTGTCAGAAACGCTGGGTCTTTGGAATTTATACAGGTAGGTCAGGTTATAAACACACCTAAAGCTGCTCTTTGCAGGAATCCTGTTGAGGGGTGGTGTATGAGAAGGGCTCTACCAAAATATATTATAAATAATGAAATGATGCGTCCGGTGGTCCCTGCATACTGCCCTGAGAACCTAAATCCAGAGCATGACGGCTTCACAAGGTGCCCTGCAGCCATGTAACATGTTTTACTGGTTTATGTGTCTCTCAGGACTTTGGCTAAGTGCCCATAGGCTCATCGTATAGTTTAGGGTTCGCAAACTGTGCCCCCTCCCCAATGTTTCTGAACTACAACTCCCATGATTCCCAGGCCATCTATTGCATTGAAAGAATTTTGGGAATTGTAGTCTAGATGTGGGGGCTGTGAGTCTGACGGTGCTGGTATCTGGTAATTTGATGTTCCTCTCAATCTTTCCTGTTCAGGTGGTCCTGGTCCTGCAGCAGGTGTTCCAGCTTATCAGGAAGGTTTTAAGCACCTGGTTGAACGATGCTCAGGTGGTGGAGGTGAGTCTGGCCGCCCCGTGACTATATCCGCTACTATCCATTTTCTCCCATGTGTCACCCAAACAATCGCTGACTTTGCTCTTCATGACGGAGACATGTTCCTAGATCCCTTTCCCCTCCGCTGGGCGATGCCACAGATTAGGGCTAATCTCCCGGGACTCTTCATTCTGCGCTCCCAGAGGGAGGATGTCGTTGGTAACGTTGTCACCGGTGTATTCCAGGTTTATCTTCACTCTCCCAGCTTGTGGTTTGTGTCTCTTCTGACATTGTTTCACCTCTTGCTGTGTCACAGTATGCCGTGAGCAGCTCTGTTTGCCGGAGGCCTGTTGGCTTCTAAACGAGAGAAATCTCAATGTGTCCTTCCTGGTAAAATACTTTATAGACATTCCACATCTTTTAACCCCCCCCCCCCACCGCATAGCATCGCCCTCCTGTGCAGCTTTAATATACTCTTTATTGTGGCATCGCCCGGTACGTCGAATGCAGCCACTGAAACGTCTCATAGCGTAATGTTTTCTTGCAGGCCGTCTGTGCTATTTTCGAAAAGTCCGTGAAGACTCTGCTGGATGACTTTGCTCCCATGGTGCCTCAGTTGTGTGAGATGCTGGGCCAGATGTACAGCACGATACCCCAAGCCTCCGCCATCGACCTCACCCGGCAGGTAGGGCATGTTATCTGCGAATCGGGTGACCGGCGGGCACTTCCTTTAAGGCTGGGGTCAGACGAACGCGCGTGCAGCCGCACTTTATCACGGCCGTAGTAGCAGCAAATGACAGGCAATGTATGAAGTGCGGCTGCACAACGCAAGCGGCAAACAAACACATTTTTTCGAGAACGTGATACCGCTAGTAAGAAACATAGAAACATAGAAAAATGTCGTCAGATAAGAACCTTTCGGCCCATCTAGTCGCCCAATTACATGGATACTTTACCTGGATTTATCTTTTGTTTAGGATAGCCTTATACCTATCCCATGCCTGCTTAAATTCAATTACTGTTTTGGCCTCTACCACTTCTACTGGAAGACTGTTCCATGTATCCATCACCCTCTCAGTAAAATAATGCTTTCTGATGTTACTTTTAAACCTTTGCCCCTCTAATCTAAGACTATGTCCTCTTGTTTTGCTACTTTGTTTCCTTTTAAATATACTCCCTTCCTCTACCTTGTGGATTCCCTTTACGTATTTAAATGTTTCTATCATATCTCCTCTGTCTCGTCTTTTTTCCAAGCTGTACATGTTAAGATCATTAACCCTTTCCTGGTAACTTTTCTCCTTCAAGCCGTACACCATTTTAGTAGCCCTTCTCTGAACTCTCTCTAAGATGTCTATATCCTTCTGGAGATACGGTCTCCAGTACTGCACACAGTACTCCAAGTGAGGTTTTACCAGTGCTCTGTACAGTGGCATGAGCACTTCCCTTTTCCTACTGCTAATACCTCTCCCTGACGTACAGAGTGCGCAGCTGCGGCGTGTTTGCGTGATTAGGAGACGTCAGACGCTGCTAATGTCCGGCCAACATAACGTCCAGACGCAAAAAGGGTTTTATTGATAACCATACAAAATCACGGACGAAAATGTGCATCGTATGACCGCTATCGCGTATTCCGTGAAAAAATACGGCCATTCGTTCGAATGCACTTTTTCACGGACGACAAAAAAAATGCGTTCGTCTGACCCTAGCCTAAAGCATCTTTATATCCTTCATCGTCTCCCTCTCCTGTTTGCAGATGGTTCATATCTTTGCTCACGAGCCGGCTCACTTCCCTCCTATCAAGTCACTGTTCCTGCTGGTCACCTCGCTAACGCTCTCCCTCTTCCAGCAAGGTTAGTTGGCACGGGACAGGTGCAGATCTGTGCCCCTTTATCACAGACGCTTCTTGTGTCTCTTTCAGCTCTCGGTGCAGAGTAATCGGATGTCACCGTGTGAGCTGCACCGATCGGTGTAAACGTCCTTCACTAATAAGAGGATTCGCATTGTACCTCTCCTCAGTAACGATGTATTAAACCTAAAGACAGACGCCTCAGGTCTCACGTTTATAGATCCGATTCCTCCCTCTGCAGGGTTCACCAAGCTTTATGGTGCGGTGCTGCTGCCATCGGGACAGGATGGGCGCTCCTATGTGCTCTCGCATTGTGTGATAGGGATCATCGGATGCCACTTAGCGCCGGCGCTGTACCTCTGCAATGCTCTCCATTCTGATTAATAAATATACACATGATCCGTGCAATCTGCTTATTAATGAGATGTCTGTTGGGTTTTCTGCACCTCCTGTGTTGCTTTATCGGAAGCCGTGCCGGCTCTACCTGTCAGGTCGCTTTGATACTTGCAGCGCTATTTGTAGGGTTAATTACTTTTGCAGTAGTGATGCACCGAAATGAAATTTCTGGACTAAAATCGATACCGGAAATTCAGGATGCACTAGGTCGAAAACCGAAAATGACCCCCCCCCCCCCAGTTACTTTAAAATAGTTTTGTTTTTGCTTTTTTAGACTTTTGTTAATGTTGGGATTATTTTCACGAATCTAAATTAATCGACATTGATAAACAAGCTAATAAAAATAACCACACTGTTATTGAATGTAACATGTTAAAACAGGACAGAAAATGCCTTGAACATATTAAGATATTTTGGGTCCAAATTTGGTGTTACTTTCAATTGTGTGTGTGTATATATATATATATATATATATATATTTGTATAGCAATGGGTTAATAAAGCCCATATAATGTACATACTGCAGATTCAGCAAGTTGTTACACTCGGTATAGTAATGGGTTAATAAAGCTCATATAATGTACATACTGCAGATTCAGCAAGTTGTTACACTCGGTATAGTAATGGGTTAATACACATAAAGGCAAAAGTAAATTCCTGCAATTTAATTTGTATTGTTGCTGTAGGCGCCTCTTGGCCTCGCTCTGTCTCTATGCTGGATGTGAAGTGGTTAAATGGCTCTGGTTTGAGCACTCAGCCCCTTCCTCATCTCGCAGTGATAAGGTGCGCTCTTCTCTGGACAGATGGGAGCACAGAGCAGACACTCACTTTTACCTGCTGAGGGGAGAATAAACACTGACACGATTCAATCTCTGGCTGCCTTGACAGAAGAAGAAACGGAGCACTCTCCTTTGCTTCCTCCCATGCAGAGGCAGCACCAGGCTCTTGTACTCTCACAGCGCCACCTGGAGGCACCAGCACTCATTGAATCCTGCATTTTCAGTCTTCATTTTTGGCCAGTTTTTTTTCTTTCGGACGATATATTTCGGCGGTCAAAATTTCGGTGCATCCCTACTTTGCAGCACCAAACACAAAAAACAACCCTTGGAGACTAAAGCTGAAAGGGGAAATGAGTGTAATGTTGTGATTTAGTAGTGTCACATTGCACATGTGACATCACACAGTGACACGTCCTGGCTGAATCTGATGCTGTAAAGTGACACTTTTGATGTACATCCTCTTGATCGGTTATATTCGGTGCAGAGGCTGACGGGTCATCAGGCCGTGGATATATTATAAAGATCAATGCGCTTTGTAACTGCCTTGATGGGATATTACTGTATACTCGCCCTTCATCTGACACGGAGCACACTGCCGCTGCTCTGGTTGTACAGGGTTACACCATGGAATACCCCTTCTCTCTCTGACACCACTTTCCCCGTATCATCAGTCCTGCTTAGATTATCGTGGGATGTGTGGGTAGATCTCGTGAGGATCTCACTAATGTCTAATACCTGGAAGTCGGGATCTCGCGGGATCCAGCTTTGATGTCCAGATCCATTGGTATGTCCGTGTTCTCCCTGGGTTTCGCAGAGCTGCTCGGGACTCTCGCGATGTGCTTTAATCAGCGTTGACCTGCTCGCTCGCTCGCTCATCAGAGGGGATTTGAGCTCGATGTGCTCGGCATGTTTGCTTCAAGATCCGAGAGATGGTGATTTGAGGACTCGGGTTTCTGGATGTCCTAAGTCTACGGAGGAATCCTCCACGCTGAGTGATAACCAGCCATGCAGGGGTTAAGCATGTTAATACCTTACAGCAGGGATGTCCAAACTCCCGCCCCCCAGATGTCCATGAACTACAGCTCCCATGCTTTGCCATCCATCTAATGCAGTCAGATTTCTGGGAGTTGTAGTTCAGGAACATCTGGGTGGCCGGAGTTTGGACATCTCTGACTTACAGGGTCTTTTCAGAGGGTCTGCCCGCCCGGGATATAATGTAATCTGCAGTGCTTGTAATTCATGTCACGTCTCCATCAGATCAATGAAGCTGATATTAACGCACAATAAAAAAAGCCGCTCCACCTCACCGTACGTTAGCTCAGGCACCTTCACAGTATAACGGCACATACCGGCCGACCATTAACCTGCCTGTACCGGCATCCTGGCTCAGCGTGAATGCGGCCAGTGCACCTCTAATCTTCAGGCGGTTCCTGAGCATTGGCGAGGTGCAAGCCGATCCGAGTCCTCCCAGATACAAAGCCCAAGCCCACCAATACCACATCTAATCACCGAATAAATCTCAGTGTACGCGTGCCGCGGCCCGGGATAAACACGTCTCATGGCACCCAAAATGTTTCTCAACTACATGTGCCATGATGCTCAGCCAGCCGTATGTGTGACTGGCAGTCATGGGACACGTGGTTCAGAAAGTTCTGGGTGCCGGGTTTATTCTGAAGACTCCACGTAACCCAGACCTCGGCGGAGACCGGCTCCAGACCACATGTATCTGGCAGAACATGTGCGATGGTCACAAGGCATCCTTCTTTCATTTAATTTGTTCTTTCTGTTTTTGGGTTCTTCAAGTTTCATAGTTTTGTTTCTTTGACCAATTTCGAGTTGTTCATGTCTTTTTTCTCCAGCACCACATGCCTTTGATCCCGCACCTCCCCCCCCCCTCCACCCTCTGTAATCTCTTTCTGTATCACATGACTTCTGTATGAGATTGAGTTGCTGTTTGTATAATTTTCTCTTAAGTTACATCTTTATTATATTTTTAGGACCCAGGAACCATCCTGATATTGTTGATTCATTTATGCAACTCCTGGCACAGGTGTGTTTTTGAGTTTATTTCATTCACTTTTCTTTCTCGCTCGCTCTCTCTCTCTCGCTCTTCAGATTTCCTTCCTCCTTTTTTGATTCAATTTGGCTTTTCTGTTCTTTCCTTTTGTTCTTGCTATGATTTCTTTTAGTTCAGTAGCGTTTCTCCATCAAACTTTGCTCCGGGTCTTGGGTTTCAAATCACAGGTTAAAACAAACACTATTAAAAAGCGGCGCATCATGTCGTGTCCGGGGACAGCGATCCGTCCTCCCGTTAGGGCATAAATCCACAGGGATCCATGGGTAGCGATCCTGTTTCTGCACTCTCTGTGTGAGAATCCACCTGTCGCGGCGTCTGGGGATTTGTGATGGGATCTGTCACAATACGGCGAGCGATGTAATGTGGACCTCTCACCCAAAATCAACTTTACATTTAACCTGAAAATCATCGTTTTTACAGCTTTAACATTTTCTTTGTTTCTGTATGTAACGTGTTACACCTCGTGTGTTCAGGGCTCAAAATATCAGCGTTATTGCTTTACCAGTTATGATACGAACATTTAACACTTTAAAAGCTGTTTTTCTGTCACCGGGAATGATCTGCAGGGCTACCGGTATGAGCGAGACACCCGTGGCTTGTCTTCCTTTGTGTGCGACACACGACAAAACCTCATGTAAATACAGTAACACAGGATAAAAAAGATGCCGGTCCATCTGATTCATATATTGCCACCGCTGCTGTCAGTTCAGGAGAAGGTGAAAGGTTCCATGTTAAAGCAATTCCTGCCTTTAAGGCCGTTCGTCCACTGGCACCGTATTCGTGCGATCATCCGATTTCGTCTGAAGTCGTCCGATTGATCAGCCCTCTTCCACTGCACCTGACTCGACTGACGACTTCAGACGATTTTTTGTTACTACAACAGTTTAGCGATCGAAGCGATTTGAAGTGGATTTTGTTCAGATGAAATCGAATGATCTGGCATAAATATACATTAAAAAAAGATGCATTGTATAGTTAATCTGTCGTGCCACGACAGGGAAAATGCCCCATACAGAAGGGATTCCGTGCAAAGCCCATAGAATACAACGTAAAAAATATTTTCCTGTTTATTCAACCGTTTATTTTTTTAATCCGCTGCAAAAAGTTTTTTATTTATTGATATTTTGTTAGGTATATTTCTGTTTTTTTTTTTTTTCTTCCTTCTTTGAGCCGGCTGCATTCAGTGTTGACATTCCTGGTGCTGAAACCTATTTCAGCACCAGGGACTGGGTTAATTCCAGCCCCCCGCGCAGCAATCGGCGAGGATTCCCCCTGCTTCAGCTACGCTGGACCGGGGGGCTGTCCTTGGTGCTGAAACTCTATTTCAGCACCAAAGACGTTTTTTTTGTGGAGGCTTTGCGCCCCACCCTCCCACAGCAAGCAGGATTAGTGTCCCCTGTGGAGAAACAAAATCCTTTATGGCTCTCCAAGCACCCTGGAAAGACACAAAACCAGCTGCAAATAGCAGCCCTAGTCCTCACTGTAACAAAAATGTCAAATAGATTACTGCAGCAGCCAGGGATTTGTCAGAATTAGACATGTGCATTCGTTTTAGTACTAAAACGATTTAGTCCGAATTTTGGGATAATTTCGTTTTCGTATGACTCAAGAGATACGAAACTGCTCAGTACAAAAAACGAAAGAATCTAAAATAAAATGCACTACATTTTAGTTTCAGTCCTTTTTCTGATATTACATTGAGTGAAGGAGACCAGCAATGAAGAGCGCAACATCGCAAAGCTACAGAAAAGGTTTGTATACGTAATCCTTCCCGACCCCTACCCGAAAATCTGACAGTGATAGAGCTCCAGAATACTCACTCGCAGCACAGACAGCCAGCACAGGAGAGGAAACCTTTACTTAACCCTTGCAAGTCTATGAGACAGACAAGATGATAAAAGCAGCTGGAGAAGGAAAACATTCAAATAAATCACACTGAAAGCTAATGACAGAGGAGGGCTGGATAGTAAAAACCCCCTTTATAACAAGCAGCGCTGGGAGAAGAGAGGGACTTTATAAAACGTGTGTTATCTCCCCTCCCACTCTGCATAATAGGGGCTTAGGTCTAATACATTTTATATTATCCAGGATCGCTATATAAAACGTGTATTATAGATGAAAAAAGGGGGATAAAGTCCCTCTTCTCTCCCAGTGCTGCTGGTTATAAAGGGGTTTTTACGTCTGATACATTTAGTATCCAGCTCTCACCGTTACTGTCATTATGAGCCTTCAGTGTGATTTATTTGAATGTTTTCCCTGGATTTAAAGTGCTTTATTTTATAAAAAATTTTAATTGCACCAGTCATCTCTTCTCTGAGCTTTCAGACCGATTTACGTTAATATTTTCCCTCTCCCCTGCTTTTATATTCCTGTCTAAGTAAAAGTTATCCCTCTCCTGTGCTGGATAAGCATTGCATTCCGAAGTTCTGCACCCTCCACATGCCAATGCAGTAGGATGTTCTATACAGAGAGGGGCATTAATTAATGCAGGAGGATGTTCTATACATTACACAGAGAGGGGTATTAATTCAGGAGGATGTTATATACATTGTACAGAGAAAGGTATAAATTGAGGAGGATGTTCTATACAGAGAGGGACATTAATTAATTCAGGAGGATGTTGTATACATTATACAGAGAGGGGGTATTAATGCCTGAGGATGCTCTATACATTATACAGAGAGGAGCCTTTTTTTTTTTTTTTTTTTTGCCCTTTAAATCCAGTGGCTGCTTGTTACATTGTAAGGAGAGATAATATATCAGGCTCAGCTGTTACAGTAACTGACTGTAACAGCGCTCAGAGTTTCAGTAAAACAAGGAAATAATATTGTTATAACCTTGTATATAAAAATATTATTTACTAGTTTTACTGAAACTCTGAGCGCTGTGATGAGCAGCAGTCAGTTACTGTAACAGCTTTGCCTGACACATTGTGCTGAGAGTGAGTGATACTATAACAAGCAGCGATCTCAGCCCTCTGAGGAGCCACTACAATAGTAATTGTATCCACTGTTTTTTGGATGAATCAAATTAGTTTTCATACTAAAGAACTGAAAACGAATTTCTTTAGCAACTAAATAAATTGCTTTTTAGGACTAATACATTAGTTCAAAACGAAATTTTGTGCTGTGCACGTCTAGTCAGAATACAGGTAGAGCTTGTGGGTCAGTCACTGCTGTACAGGGATTAGATTCAGGTGGTTATAATGAGTGTAAATCCCTGTACAGTACAGATACAAGGTGTTTCTGTAATTGCCACACACAGGCATTATGCAGCACATACAGATACAAGGTGTTGCTGTAATTGCCATACACAGGCATTATGCAGCACATACAGATACAAGGTGTTTCTGTAATTGCCACACACAGGCATTATGCAGCACATACAGATACAAGGTGTTGCTGTAATTGCCATACACAGGCATTATGCAGCACATACAGATACAAGGTGTTGTTGTAATTGCCATACACAGGCATTATGCAGCACATACAGATTCAAGGTGTTGCTGTAATTGCCATACACAGGCATTATGCAGCACATACAGATACAAGGTGTTGCTGTAATTGCCATACACAGACATTATGCAGCACATACAGAAACAAGGTGTTGCTGTAATAGGCATACACAGACATTATGCAGCACATACAGATACAAGGTGTTGCTGTAATTGGCACATAGAGATACAAGGTGTTGCTGTAATTGCCACACATGGGCATTATGCGGCACATACAGATACAAGGTGTTTCTGTAATTGTCATACAGACATTATGCGGCACATACAGATACAAGGTGTTGTTGTAATTGCCATACACAGGCATTATGCAGCACATACAGATACAAGGTGTTGCTGTAATTGCCATACACAGGCATCATGCGGCACATACAGATACAAGGTGTTGCTGTAATTGCCATACACAGGCATTATGCAGCACATACAGATACAAGGTGTTGCTGTAAGTGCCATACACAGGCATTATGCAGCACATACAGATACAAGGTGTTGCTGTAATTACCATACACAGGTATTATGCGGCACATACAGATACAAGGTGTTGCTGTAATTGCCACACACAGGCATTATGCAGCACATACAGATACAAGGTGTTGCTGTAATTGCCATACACAGGCATTATGCGGCACATACAGATACAAGGTGTTGCTGTAATTGCCATACACAGGCATTATGCAGCACATACAGATACAAGGTGTTGCTGTAATTGTCATATACAGACATTATGCGGCACATACAGATACAAGGTGTTGTTGTAATTGCCATACACAGGCATTATGCATCACATACAGATACAAGGTGTTGCTGTAATTGCCATACACAGGCATTATGCGGCACATACAGATACAAGGTGTTGCTGTAATTGCCATACACAGGCATTATGCAGCACATACAGATACAAGGTGTTGCTGTAAGTGCCATACACAGGCATTATGCAGCACATACAGATATTGCATTGCTAATCTCATTCTGATCACTACAAACCCCCATAAGAAGGAGATCTCACCATTTTATGATCTGCCTGCAGCACATTTACTGTATCTGCCTGTATGATAATAAGATAAGGGACACCATCTAGAGCTCAGCATCTTACATTTCAACAATATTTCTGTAAAGGATAAGCAAATTAACATAATTTTAATTTTGCAACAGTTTTTCTGCACAACTTCTTTTTTACACCATTATGATCCTGCACCTTCACAGGGCACAGTAGCATGTTCCTCTAGGGCAAATCACACCACATACACAGGGTTATTCAAAGCGATCCGAATTGCTGGAGAAAAGTAACAGCGTTCGGTTACCTTTCCTGGCCATTCAGTTATCCAGAGAGCAGGCAGTTCCCCAAATCCTGGCGAATTGCCTGCACATTCGGTGCCTGTTCGGTGTCTGTTCGAGGGCAGTGAAATCCCCATAGAGAAGCAATGCTTCGGTTATTCAAAGAAAAACCAGCAGTGAAAGGTTCCCCTAATGCCCTGCCATTCGGTGGTTTAATTTGGCAAGTTTATTCAGGCGAATCCCATAGGCTTCAATGTTAAAAATATTCCCGTTTTAATTCAATATCTAATAAACCGTTTATTATAAAATTCTGCAGCAAAAAGTCTATTTATAGATTTTTTTTTTTTTAAGATATTTGAAGCTTTTTTTTCTATTGTTTATTTTTTTAAAAAGAATTCCTATTTTTTTTTTTTTAACTTATCATTCATTGGATTTTATATGTAAATTTCAGGCATTTTCGCTCTGTAGTTTCTTTGTAAACAGCGTTTAACTTTTAAAACATTCATGCAAACTGTTTTCCTAATCTATTCACTTCACTCGTCTGCGGTGTCGGCTTTTTCCGGAGGCTTCGCTGCGTGTGATCGGCTCCTGCTCGGGTTTTTCCGGTGTCTTTGGGTTAATCCAGATGTTTTTGCGTTTTTTTTTTTGGCATGCATTCGCCGGGTTTTCGGCTGTTTTTCCCTGCACTTCGACAGCACTGTGGTGCTTGCTGAATACATCGCAGGGTCGCCGACATGGGAAAGCCGATTTGCACCGACTTGAACGATCACCGAACGTGCAGTGACTTTTCAAATCTCTTTGAATTACCCTGACTGTCTCTTTAACAGTGAAATCTTCCAGGCTTTATTGGAGCATCAGCAAAGAAACCTAATACAAAACAAAATCCTTGCTCATCTGAGCACTAGCTAACTCCCTTAACGTCCCTCTCTCTAGCAGGGACCCTTCACAAAATGTACACCAACCTTTGGTTTAATGTCCTGCAGACTCTCCCACCTCAGGAGTAGCATCATCATCCTGTGTGTCTTAATCTCTCTGTGTTTTATTATTCCCCTCCGTCAAGCAGGATCTATTTATCACCAGGTGAGAGACACCTGCAGCAAGAACCAGACAAAACATTCCCTCCTGGAGGTTAATGCCTACACCTTTAAACACCAGTGCTGGGGGAATGCACAGACCCATCCGTGCACTATGTCACACCATATTAACTTCACATCCCACGTGTCAAATGTGATGATATAAAACATTTCAACAAAAAAAGCTTGGTAGTGAAGGGGTTAAATAGAGGCAGGAGAGACAGAGCGGATAGTGCGCACGTTTCTCATTCATTGAAGGATCTTGGCAATCCTCTTGGGACCTGTGTTTTGCCGTACACGTTCTGTTCTCGTTCTATGCGATTCGCCTCGGCTTGTTTGATGCAAATATCCATGTTCCCAGAGTCCGATTTTCCCTTTAACTGGGAACAAGGTGCAAGAGTTTCGAAACGCTCACATCCGAGTGTGAGTTTGTCGCCTCCTCTATGAACGCACAGATCGAGTATCCATCACGGCTCCCTTACCCGGACATTCTCAGTCCTGTGAATTTTAATGGGGGAATAGAATTATTATTTTATTCTTTCGTCAGCCCGGTGGATTCGGTGCTCGCAGCATCACGATCATTCCCACCTTTTGGTGTCTCATTTAAAGTAAGGGTGTGCATTCGTTTCGTAACAAATCTCCGTTCGTTACGAATTTTGTTGATTTCGTATTTTGGAAGTACTACTTTAATAACGAATCCATTTTGATCCGAAACGGTATAAAACCAATTTGATTTGTTATACTGTTTCACAAGAGAAACATTGATTAAATGATTCCCGAGCAGGATTTCATTCATTAGGGTTGCAGTGATTCGAATCGATATCGAATCCATTCCAATTTACAAGTCAGTAGTAATTAAAGCAAGCGACATCGTGAAATGAATCAGGTTCTGTTTCACAAAGCCCCCTGTACGAGAGAAATCACAATGTATCCTTCCTGGTAAAATACTTTGCAAATAAATAAAATTGGCCTGTGGTGCTGAATCTGTTGTTGGCACCCCAGGCCGATGGACAGCTCAACATTTAACCCTAGCTTGCCTTTTAACAGCAAAATTAGATTTTGGGGCTTTATTTAGTGATTCCGAAATGCGAATCAATATCGAATCGATCCCTAATGAAATAACGAAACTAATCAAAACGTAGAGAAATTCCGAAACTAAATTTTTCCGCTGCGCACACCTCGAATGTAAAGTTGATTTTCGCTGACGGGTCCAGGTTTAAGGATTTTTTATTTTTATCTGGTCCTCTGCGAGGATTTGTATTAACGAGTCTTGTTAAATTGTTTGACACCTAGAAATGTTCATGTATTTACAGGAAAAGTATCTTGTGTCTTCCATGAATGTCTGAGCGCGGGGTCCGTGTAACGTCTGCGCTCAATGAAGCCAGGGGTCCGTGTAACATCTGTGCACAATGAAGCAAGGGGTCCGCGTAACGTCTCTGTGCACAATGAAGCCGGGGCTCTTCGTAACGTCTCTGCGCACAATGAAGCCGGGGCTCTGCGTAACGTCTCTGCGCACAATGAAGCCAGGGGTCTGCGTAACGTCTCTGCGCACAATGAAGCCGGGGCTCTGCGTAACGTCTCTGCGCACAATGAAGCCGGGGCTCTGCGTAACGTCTCTGCGCACAATGAAGCCGGGGCTCTGCGTAACGTCTCTGCGCACAATGAAGCCGGGGCTCTGCGTAACGTCTCTGTGCACAATGAAGCCGCGGCTCTGCGTAACGTCTCTGCGCACAATGAAGCCGGGGGTCCGTGTAACATCTGTGCACACAATGAAGCAAGGGGTCTGCGTAACGTCTCTGAGCTCAATGAAGCCAGGGGTCTGCGTAACGTCTCTGTGCACAATGAAGCCGCGGCTCTGCGTAACGTCTCTGCGCACAATGAAGCCGGGGCTCTTCGTAACGTCTCTGCGCACAATGAAGCCAGGGCTCTGCGTAACGTCTCTGCGCACAATGAAGCTGGGGCTCTGCGTAACGTCTCTGCGCACAATGAAGCCGGGGTCTGCGTAACGTCTCTGTGCACAATGAAGCCGGGGCTCTTCGTAACGTCTCTGCGCACAATGAAGCCGGGGCTCTGCGTAACGTCTCTGTGCACAATGAAGCCGGGGCTCTGCGTAACGTCTCTGCGCACAATGAAGCCGGGGCTCTGCGTAACGTCTCTGCGCACAATGAAGCCGGGGCTCTGCGTAACGTCTCTGTGCACAATGAAGCCGGGGCTCTGCGTAACGTCTCTGTGCACAATGAAGCCGGGGCTCTGCGTAACGTCTCTGCGCACAAGGAAGCCGGGGCTCTGCGTAACGTCTCTGCGCTCAATGAAGCCAGGGGTCCGCGTAACGTCTCTGCGCTCAATGAAGCCAGGGGTCCGCGTAACGTCTCTGCACACAATGAAGCCGGGGCTCTGCGTAACGTCTCTGCGCACAATGAAGCCGGGGCTCTGCGTAACGTCTCTGCGCACAATGAAGCCGGGGCTCTGCGTAACGTCTCTGCGCACAATGAAGCGGGGCTCTGCGTAACGTCTCTGCGCACAATGAAGCCGGGGCTCTGCGTAACGTCTCTGCGCACAATGAAGCCGGGGCTCTGAGTAACGTCTCTGCGCACAATGAAGCCGGGGCTCTGCGTAACGTCTCTGCGCACAATGAAGCGGGGCTCTGCGTAACGTCTCTGCGCACAATGAAGCCGGGGCTCTGCGTAACGTCTCTGCGCACAATGAAGCCGGGGCTCTGCGTAACGTCTCTGCGCACAATGAAGCCGGGGCTCTGCGTAACGTCTCTGCGCACAATGAAGCCGGGGCTCTGCGTAACGTCTCTGCGCACAATGAAGCCGGGGCTCTGCGTAACGTCTCTGCGCACAATGAAGCAAGGGGTCTGCGTAACGTCTCTGCGCACAATGAAGCCGGGGCTCTGCGTAACGTCTCTGTGCACAATGAAGCCGGGGCTCTGCGTAACGTCTCTGCGCACAATGAAGCCGGGGCTCTGCGGCGGGAATGTTACTCTGAAATCAGGATCTCTTGCGGAGTGATCATAAATGACGCTCAAACCGCTGGAGTAATAATATCTCATCGGAAATGATTGGAAACGGAGGGAAGTGCAGGCGTTTAAAGGCGACGGCCGGTGAAAAATCGTGGTAGTCAGCCTGATATTGTTATTTTCTGCTTTGAAAATGAAAGCTTTGAGTCTGTTTCCCTGTCAGACCTGTGATCTGTGGCATAAATACTGTATATAATGCTGCGCTTTCCTGAGATATCCCGGCACCGCCGAGGCTCCCAGCGAGGACGGCTGGATCCGCAGGGACTGCAGTGCGAACCTATAGGCCTGTATGTACTTTGCAATCTTTGTTTCAGGTTAATGAGATCTCTGACCGGTCGGCTGACCCCGTCCCCGCTGCTTGTGTAGGATGGACGGGGTTTAATGGTTGATTATTACACCCGCAGTGCCCCCCCAGGTATTAATCAGGTGTTACAGGCGAGTTTATCTGCCAGGCGCCTTGTAAGACGTTTATGCTCCTGCTCAGTTACAAAAAACATGTTACAGCTGAAAGTCACAGGTTTTCCCGCAGGGCCGTAGGGGGCATCACGCCACCCCAAGACAGAAGCGCAGGTAAGTGACTGCACCCGCAGAGGACACAGCGATTACCCAGGACTTTGTGTTTACGCCTGCGTCTGTTCCACTTTCCAGGCCTTGAAACGCAAGCCGTGCCTCTTCCTATCCAGCGAGCTGGACGTCAAGGCCGTCTTTCATTGCGGTGAGTCTAGAAACACAACTTGGCCCCTGGGTAATGGGTGCGAAACAATCTATATACCCGGCTGAAATAACCTCACCCCCTGGAATGTGTGTTCGTCGCGCTTTTTGCTGTGATTGCGTCACGCGTTCGCCGTGCCATCGTTTTGTTGTGATTGCGGCACGTTTTCCCCGCGGCAACGTTTTGTGATCGCGGCTCGCATTCGGCACGGCATCGTTTTGCTGTGATTGCGGCATGCATTCGCCACGGCATTGTTTTGTTGTGATTGCGGCACGTATTCCCCGCGGCAACGTTTTGTGATCGCGGCTCGCATTCGCCGCGGCATCGTTGTGCTGTGATTGCGGCACGCATTCGCCACGGCATTGTTTTGTTGTGATTGCGGCACGCATTCGCCACGGCATTGTTTTTTGTGATTGCGGCACGCATTCGCCACGGCATTGTTTTGTTGTGATTGCGGCACGCATTCGCCATGGCATCGTTGTGCTGTGATTGCGGCACGCATTCGCCGTGGCATCGTTGTGCTGTGATTGCGGCACGCATTCGCCGTGGCATTGTTTTGTTGTGATTGCAGCTCGCATTCGCGACGACATTGTTTTGTTGTGATTGCGGCACGCATTCGCCGTGGCATCGTTGTGCTGTGATTGCAGCACGCATTCGCCGTGGCATCGTACTGTGATTGCGACACGCATTTGGAGCGGCATTTTTTGTTGTGATTGCGGCACGCATTTGCCGCGGCATCGTTTTGTTGTGATTGCGGCACGCATTTGCCGCGGCATTGTGTGAATAATCTCATGCGATGTCACAGCATTTATTGGCGTCCAGAGCGGCATTAATTTGTGGCCAGGATCTTGTATTGATGATGGGAGAGTCGCGGCGCTGCGTAAAGTCTTCTCCAGCGCATTATCCCAAAGATTAACCTCAATGGAGTTAAGGTCTGGACTGTGCGGTGGCCAATCCATGTGTGAAAATTATGTCTCATGCTCCCTCAACCATTCTCGCACAATGTGATCCCAATGAATCCTGGCATTGCCATCTTGGAATATGCCCGCTGTGCCATCAGGGGAGAAAAAACCCATTGATGGAAAAACCTGCTCATTCAGTGTATTCAGGGCGTCACGTGAACTTTTTTTTTTTTTTTTGACATGGAACGTTGCTGAACCCAGACCTGATCAACTGAAACCCCCCCAGATCATAACAGGCTGGTACGGCATGTGCCGCCTCATAGCCCATGGTTACTGCCGGGGCAGGTGCCGCCTCATCGCCCACGGTTACCGGCATGTCGTTATAATGTAAGATATGGAATAGTAATCACGGTTTGCACAGGGTGCGGAGAATGTGTGTTAAGTGCAGGAGGCTTGTCCTGAGTGACCCCGGTATTATTGTCATTTATTTGGCGCCAACCGTTTCCGCAGCGCTTTGCAATAACCAAAGGGAACGAGATAAACGGACATAGGATGGAAACACTAGGTGTAGAGGGCCCTGCTCATAGGAGTTTACAATCTAGTGGGATTGGGGGTTGAAGACAAGGAATTTTAATGGATGGCAGGATCATTAGTGTCAGTGGTTTGGGAATGGTGGAGTCATAGAAGCGGCTTCATGTGTGAGTAGGTGAGCAGAGGGATGAGTTGCGTCAGTGATGTGGTACAATAATCTGAAGAGATGGGTTTTGAGGGATTTCTTGAAGGCCTGAAGGTCAGGGGAGAGTTTGATAGGGCGAGGCAGGTCATTCCACAGGACCGGAGCTGCCCGAGAGCAGTCTTGGAGGCGAGAGTTGGCCGTGCGGGTGTAGACAGATGACAAGAGATCACCTGCTGAACAGAGTTGTCTAGACGGGACATTTTACGTAGTAATGAAGACCTGTAGGGGGAAGTTGAGTTATTGAGTGATTTGAACGTGAGCGTCAATATTTTAACATAAGACACATGCTGTGTAATGCTGTGTGTCGGGCGTGGAATGCCCCGTGTGTGTGTGTCGGGCGTGGAATTCCGTGTGTGTGTGTGTGTGTGTGTGTGGCGTGGAATGCCGTGTGTGTGTGTGGCGTGGAATGCCGTGTGTGTGTGTGTGGCGTGGAATGCCGTGTGTGTGTGTGGCGTGGAATGCCGTGTGTGTGTGGGGCGTGGAATGCCGTGTGTGTGTGGGGCGTGGAATGCCGTGTGTGTGTGGGGCGTGGAATGCCGTGTGTGTGTGGGGCGTGGAATGCCGTGTGTGTGTGGGGCGTGGAATGCCGTGTGTGTGTGGGGCGTGGAATGCCGTGTGTGTGTGGGGCGTGGAATGCCGTGTGTGTGTGGGGCGTGGAATGCCGTGTGTGTGTGTGGGGCGTGGAATGCCGTGTGTGTGTGTGGGGCGTGGAATGCCGTGTGTGTGTGGGGCGTGGAATGCCGTGTGTGTGTGTGTGGGCCGTGGAATGCCGTGTGGGGCGTGGAATGCCGTGTGGGGCGTGGAATGCCGTGTGGGGCGTGGAATGCCGTGTGGGGCGTGGAATGCCGTGTGGGGCGTGGAATGCCGTGTGGGGCGTGGAATGCCGTGTGTGGCGTGGAATGCCGTGTGTGTGTGGCGTGGAATGCCGTGTGTGTGTGTGGGGCGTGGAATGCCGTGTGTGTGTGTGGGGCGTGGAATGCCGTGTGTGTGTGTGGGGCGTGGAATGCCGTGTGTGTGTGTGTGGGGCGTGGAATGCCGTGTGTGTGTGTGGGGCGTGGAATGCCGTGTGTGTGTGTGTGGGGCGTGGAATGCCGTGTGTGTGTGGGGCGTGGAATGCCGTGTGTGTGTGGGGCGTGGAATGCCGTGTGTGTGTGTGGGGCGTGGAATGCCGTGTGTGTGTGTGGGGCGTGGAATGCCGTGTGTGTGTGGGGCGTGGAATGCCGTGTGTGTGTGTGTGGGCCGTGGAATGCCGTGTGGGGCGTGGAATGCCGTGTGGGGCGTGGAATGCCGTGTGGGGCGTGGAATGCCGTGTGGGGCGTGGAATGCCGTGTGGGGCGTGGAATGCCGTGGTGGCGTGGAATGCCGTGTGTGTGTGTGGGGCGTGGAATGCCGTGTGTGTGTGTGGGGCGTGGAATGCCGTGTGTGTGTGTGGGGCGTGGAATGCCGTGTGTGTGTGTGTGGGGCGTGGAATGCCGTGTGTGTGTGTGGGGCGTGGAATGCCGTGTGTGTGTGTGTGGGGCGTGGAATGCCGTGTGTGTGTGGGGCGTGGAATGCCGTGTGTGTGTGTGTCGGGCGTGGAATGCCGTGTGTGTGTGTGTCGGGCGTGGAATGCCGTGTGTGTGTGTGTCGGGCGTGGAATGCCGTGTGTGTGTGTGTGTGTCGGGCGTGGAATGCCGTGTGTGTTGTGTGTGTCGGCGTGGAATGCCGTGGTGTGTGTGTGTGTCGGGCGTGGAATGCCGTGTGTGTGTGTGTGTGTCGGGCGTGGAATGCCGTGTGTGTGTGTGTGTGTCGGCGTGGAATGCCGTGTGTGTGTGTGTCGGGCGTGGAATGCCGTGTGTGTGTGTCGGGCGTGGAATGCCGTGTGTGTGTGTGTCGGGCGTGGAATGCCGTGTGTGTGTGTGTGTGTGTGTGTGTGTCGGGCGTGGAATGCCGTGTGTGTGTGTGTGTGTGTGTGTGTGTGTCGGGCGTGGAATGCCGTGTGTGTGTGTGTGTGTGTGTGTGTGTGGTGTGTGTGTGTCGGGCGTGGAATGCCGTGTGTGTGTGTGTGTCGGGCGTGGAATGCCGTGTGTGTGTGTCGGGCGTGTGTGTGTGTGTCGGGCGTGGAATGCCGTGTGTGTGTGTGGGGCGTGGAATGCCGTGTGTGTGTGTGTGTGTGTGGGGCGTGGAATGCCGTGTGTGGGGCGTGGAATGCCGTGTGTGTGTGTGTGTGTGTGTGTGTCGGGCGTGGAATGCCGTGTGTGTGTGTCGGGCGTGGAATGCCGTGTGTGTGTGTCGGGCGTGGAATGCCGTGTGTGTGTGTGTGTGTGTGTGTGTCGGGCGTGGAATGCCGTGTGGTGTGTCGGGCGTGGAATGCCGTGTGTGTGTGTCGGGCGTGGAATGCCGTGTGTGTGTGTCGGGCGTGGAATGCCGTGTGTGTGTGTCGGGTGTGTGGGCGTGGAATGCCGTGTGTGTGTGTGGGCGTGGAATGCCGTGTGTGTGTGTGGGGCGTGGAATGCCGTGTGTGGGGCGTGGAATGCCGTGTGTGTGTGTCGGGCGTGGAATGCCGTGTGTGTGTGTCGGGCGTGGAATGCCGTGTGTGTGTGTCGGGCGTGGAATGCCGTGTGTGTGTGTCGGGCGTGGAATGCCGTGTGTGTGGTGTCGGGCGTGGAATGCCGTGTGTGTGTGTGTGTGTCGGGCGTGGAATGCCGTGTGTGTGTGTGTCGGGCGTGGAATGCCGTGTGTGTGTGTCGGGCGTGGAATGCCGTGTGTGGTGTGTTCGGGCGTGGAATGCCGTGTGTGTGTGTGTGTGTTGTGTGTGTGTCGGGCGTGGAATGCCGTGTGTGTGTGTGGTGTGTGTGTGTGTGTGTCGGGCGTGGAATGCCGTGTGTGTGTGTGTGTGTGTGTGTGTGGTGTGTGTGTGTGTCGGGCGTGGAATGCCGTGTGTGTGTGTGTGTCGGCGTGTGAATGCCGTGTGTGTGTGTCGGGCGTGTGTGTGTGTGTCGGGCGTGGAATGCCGTGTGTGTGTGTGGGGCGTGGAATGCCGTGTGTGTGTGTGTGTGTGTGTGGGGCGTGGAATGCCCGTGTGTGGGGCGTGGAATGCCGTGTGTGTGTGTGTGTGTGTGTGTGTCGGGCGTGGAATGCCGTGTGTGTGTGTCGGGCGTGGAATGCCGTGTGTGTGTGTCGGGCGTGGAATGCCGTGTGTGTGTGTGTGTGTGTGTGTGTCGGGCGTGGAATGCCGTGTGTGTGTGTCGGGCGTGGAATGCCGTGTGTGTGTGTCGGGCGTGGAATGCCGTGTGTGTGTGTCGGGCGTGGAATGCCGTGTGTGTGTGTCGTGTGTGGGGCGTGGAATGCCGGTGTGTGTGTGTGGGGCGTGGAATGCCGTGTGTGTGTGTGGGGCGTGGAATGCCGTGTGTGGGGCGTGGAATGCCGTGTGTGTGTGTCGGGCGTGGAATGCCGTGTGTGTGTGTCGGGCGTGGAATGCCGTGTGTGTGTGTCGGGCGTGGAATGCCGTGTGTGTGTGTCGGGCGTGGAATGCCGTGTGTGTGGTGTCGGGCGTGGAATGCCGTGTGTGTGTGTGTCGGGCGTGGAATGCCGTGTGTGTGTCGGGGCGTGGAATGCCGTGTGTGTGTGTCGGGTGTGGAATGCCGTGTGTGTGTGTCGGGTGTGGAATGCCGTGTGTGTGTGTCGGGTGTGGAATGCCGTGTGTGTGTGTCGGGTGTGGAATGCCGTGTGTGTGTGTCGGGTGTGGAATGCCGTGTGTGTGTGTCGGGTGTGGAATGCCGTGTGTGTGTGTCGGGTGTGGAATGCCGTGTGTGTGTGTCGGGTGTGGAATGCCGTGTGTGTGTGTCGGGTGTGGAATGCCGTGTGTGTGTGTGGGGCGTGGAATGCCGTGTGTGTGTGTGGGGCGTGGAATGCCGTGTGTGTGTGTGTGGGGCGTGGAATGCCGTGTGTGTGTGTCGGGCGTGGAATGCCGTGTGTGTGTGTGTCGGGCGTGGAATGCCGTGTGGTGTGTGTGTCGGGCGTGGAATGCCGTGTGTGTGTGTGTCGGGCGTGGAATGCCGTGTGTGTGTGTGTCGGGCGTGGAATGCCGTGTGTGTGTGTGTCGGGCGTGGAATGCCGTGTGTGTGTGTGTGTGTCGGGCGTGGAATGCCGTGTGTGTGTGTGTGTGTGTCGGGCGTGGAATGCCGTGTGTGTGTGTGTGTGTCGGGCGTGGAATGCCGTGTGTGTGTGTGTCGGGCGTGGAATGCCGTGTGTGTGTGTGTCGGGCGTGGAATGCCGTGTGTGTGTGTGTCGGGGCGTGGAATGCCGTGTGTGTGTGTGTCGGGCGTGGAATGCCGTGTGTGTGTGTGTGTGTGTCGGGCGTGGAATGCCGTGTGTGTGTGTGTGTGGTGTGTCGGGCGTGGAATGCCGTGTGTGTGTGTCGGGCGTGTGTGTGTGTGTCGGGCGTGGAATGCCGTGTGTGTGTGTGGGCGTGGAATGCCGTGTGTGTGTGTGTGTGTGGGGTGTGGAATGCCGTGTGTGGGGCGTGGAATGCCGTGTGTGTGTGTGTGTGTGTGTGTGTCGGGCGTGGAATGCCGTGTGTGTGTGTCGGGCGTGGAATGCCGTGTGTGTGTGTCGGCGTGGAATGCTGTGTGTGTGTGTGTGGTGTGTGTGTGTGTGTGTCGGGCGTGGAATGCCGTGTGTGTGTGTCGGGCGTGGAATGCCGGTGTGTGTGTGTCGGGCGTGGAATGCCGTGTGTGTGTGTCGGGTGTGTGGGGCGTGGAATGCCGTGTGTGTGTGGGGGCGTGGAATGCCGTGTGTGGGGCGTGGAATGCCGTGTGTGGGGCGTGGAATGCCGTGTGTGTGTGTCGGGCGTGGAATGCCGTGTGTGTGTGTCGGGCGTGGAATGCCGTGTGTGTGTGTCGGGCGTGGAATGCCGTGTGTGTGTGTCGGGCGTGGAATGCCGTGTGTGTGTGTGTCGGGCGTGGAATGCCGTGTGTGTGTGTCGGGCGTGGAATGCCGTGTGTGTGTGTCGGGCGTGGAATGCCGTGTGTGTGTCGGGCGTGGAATGCCGTGTGTGTGTGTCGGGTGTGGAATGCCGTGTGTGTGTGTCGGGTGTGGAATGCCGTGTGTGTGTGTCGGGTGTGGAATGCCGTGTGTGTGTGTCGGGTGTGGAATGCCGTGTGTGTGTGTCGGGTGTGGAATGCCGTGTGTGTGTGTCGGGTGTGGAATGCCGTGTGTGTGTGTCGGGTGTGGAATGCCGTGTGTGTGTGTCGGGCGTGGAATGCCGTGTGTGTGTCGGGCGTGGAATGCCGTGTGTGTGTTGGGTGTGTGTGGGGTGTGGAATGCCGTGTGTGTGTGGGGTGTGGAATGCCGTGTGTGTTGTGTGGGGGCGTGGAATGCCGTGTGTGGGGCGTGGAATGCCGTGTGTGTGTGTGGGCGTGGAATGCCGTGTGTGTGTGGGGCGTGGAATGCCGTGTGTGGGGCGTGGAATGCCGTGTGTGTGTGTGGCGTGGAATGCCGTGTGTGTGTGTGGGGCGTGGAATGCCGTGTGTGTGTGTGGGGCGTGGAATGCCGTGTGTGTGTGTGGGGCGTGGAACCGTGTGTGTGTGTGGGGCGTGGAATGCCGTGTGTTGTGTGTGTGTGTGGGGGCGTGGAATGCCGTGTGTGTGTGTGTGTGTGTGGGGCGTGGAATGCCGTGTGTGTGTGTGTGTGGGGCGTGGAATGCCGTGTGTGTGTGTGGGGGCGTGGAATGCCGTGTGTGTGTGGGGCGTGGAATGCCGTGTGTGTGTGTGTGGGGGGGGCGTGGAATGCCGTGTGTGTGTGTGGGGCGTGGAATGCCGTGTGTGTGTGTGGGGCGTGGAATGCCGTGTGTGTGTGTGTGTGTGTGGCGTGGAATGCCGTGTGTGTGTGTGTGGGGCGTGGAATGCCGTGTGTGTGTGTGTGTGGGGCGTGGAATGCCGTGTGTGTGTGTGTGTGGGGCGTGGAATGCCGTGTGTGTGTGTGTGTGGGGCGTGGAATGCCGTGTGTGTGTGTGTGTGGGGCGTGGAATGCCGTGTGTGTGTGTGGGGCGTGGAATGCCGTGTGTGTGTGTGTGTGGGGCGTGGAATGCCGTGTGTGTGTGTGTGGGGCGTGGAATGCCGTGTGTGTGTGTGTGTGTGTGGTGGGGCGTGGAATGCCGTGTGTGTGTGTGTGTGGGGCGTGGAATGCCGTGTGTGTGTGTGTGTGTGTGTGGGGCGTGGAATGCCGTGTGTGTGTGTCGGGTGTGGAATGCCGTGTGTGTGTGGGGTGTGGAATGCCGTGTGTGTGTGTGTGGGCGTGGAATGCCGTGTGTGGGGCGTGGAATGCCGTGTGTGGGGCGTGGAATGCCGTGTGTGGGGCGTGGAATGCCGTGTGTGTGTGTGTGGGGCGTGGAATGCCGTGTGTGTGTGTGGGGCGTGGAATGCCGTGTGTGTGGTGTGGGGCGTGGAATGCCGTGTGTGTGTGTGTGTGTGTGGGGCGTGGAATGCCGTGTGTGTGTGTGTGTGGGGCGGGAATGCCGTGTGTGTGTGTGTGTGTGTGGGGGGCGTGGAATGCCGTGTGTGTGTGTGTGTGGTGGGGCGTGGAATGCCGTGTGTGTGTGTGTGTGGGGCGTGGAATGCCGTGTGTGTGTGTGGGGCGTGGAATGCCGTGTGTGTGTGTGTGGGGCGTGGAATGCCGTGTGTGTGGGCGTGGAATGCCGTGTGTGTGTGTGTGGGGCGGGAATGCCGTGTGTGTGTGTGTGTGTGTGGGGCGTGGAATGCCGTGTGTGTGTGTGTGTGGGGCGTGGAATGCCGTGTGTGTGTGTGGTGTGTGTGGGGCGTGGAATGCCGTGTGTGTGTGTCGGGTGTGGAATGCCGTGTGTGTGTGGGTGTGGAATGCCGTGTGTGTGTGTGTGGGGCGTGGAATGCCGTGTGTGGGGCGTGGAATGCCGTGTGTGTGTGTGTGGGGCGTGGAATGCCGTGTGTGTGTGTGTGGGGCGTGGAATGCCGTGTGTGTGTGTGGGGCGTGGAATGCCGTGTGTGTGTTGTGTGGGGGCGTGGAATGCCGTGTGTGTGTGTGTGTGTTGGGGCGTGGAATGCCGTGTGTGTGTGTGTGGGGCGTGGAATGCCGTGTGTGTGTGTGTGTGGGCGTGGAATGCCGTGTGTGTGGTGTGTGTGGGGCGTGGAATGCCGTGTGTGTGTGTGTGTGTGTGTGGGCGTGGAATGCCGTGTGTGTGTGTGTGTGTGTGTGTGGGGCGTGGAATGCCGTGTGTGTGTGTGTGTGTGTGGGCGTGGAATGCCGTGTGTGTGTGTGTGGGGCGTGGAATGCCGTGTGTGTGTGTGTGTGTGTGTGGGGCGTGGAATGCCGTGTGTGTGTGTGGGGCGTGGAATGCCGTGTGTGTGTGTGTGGGCGTGGAATGCCGTGTGTGTGTGGGGCGTGGAATGCCGTGTGTGTGTGTGGGGCGTGGAATGCCGTGTGTGTGTGTGTGGGGCGTGGAATGCCGTGTGTGTGGGGCGTGGAATGCCGTGTGTGGGGCGTGGAATGCCGTGTGTGTGTGTCGGGCGTGGGGCGTGAATGCCGTGTGTGGGGCGTGGAATGCCGTGTGTGGGGCGTGGAATGCCGTGTGTGGGGCGTGGAATGCCGTGTGTGGGGGCGTGGAATGCCGTGTGTGGGGCGTGGAATGCCGTGTGTGTGTGTGTGGGGCGTGGAATGCCGTGTGTGGGGCGTGGAATGCCGTGTGTGTGTGTGTGGGGCGTGGAATGCCGTGTGTGTGTGTGGGGCGTGGAATGCCGTGTGTGTGTGTGTGGGGCGTGGAATGCCGTGTGTGTGTGTGGGGCGTGGATGCCGTGTGTGTGTGTGTGTGTGTGTGTGGCGTGGAATGCCGTGTGGTGTGTGTGTGGGGCGTGGAATGCCGTGTGTGTGTGTGTGTGTGGGGCGTGGAATGCCGTGTGTGTGTGTGGGGCGTGGAATGCCGTGTGTGTTGTGTGTGTGTGGGGCGTGGAATGCCGTGTGTGTGTGTGTGGGGCGTGGAATGCCGTGTGTGTGTGTGGGGCGTGAATGCCGTGTGTGTGTGTGTGTGAGGCGTGGAATGCCGTGTGTGGGGCGTGGAATGCCGTGTGTGTGTGGCGTGGAATGCCGTGTGTGTGTGTGGGGCGTGGAATGCCGTGTGTGTGTGTGGGGCGTGGAATGCCGTGTGTGTGTGTGGGGCGTGGAATGCCGTGTGTGTTGTCGGGCGTGGGCGTGGAATGCCGTGTGTGTGTGTGTGTGTGTGTGTGTGTGTCGGCGTGGAATGCTGTGGTGTAGGCGGTATTTCCTATAGGCTTTATGTTATTACAGGCTTGAGGGTTTTTTGGTTTGTGGGAAGGTTATTATTCGAATATTCCTACTGAATGTTCTTCACTTTTCCTGCAGCCGTCCTCTCCCTGAAGTTTCCGGAGACCCCGACCGTTAGGGCCAGCTGTGCCTTCTTTGTGAGTATTGTGTTATGTAACCAGAATTCTGCGTCTCTGGCCATTTAACCAGGACAGACTCGGAGTGATAACCTGCATTAAGCAGGAACATAATACCTGCTGCTCTTTAGTCAGGGGGTCCGGGTGCGATCGTCCTCCTGCCAATAGTCATATTGTTACCTTGTTGCTTTTCAATACAGGCAGCAGACTTATCTAGTTTTGTTTGTGTAGCCCTTTCTGATACTATAAATTTAAAGCATCCGACAGTTTTTAAACGTAAGAGATGAGCCCCACAATCCAACTCCCCCTATTCCTGGGCAGCAGCGGGAAGTGTTGGGGGGCAGATGTCTCATACTCCTCCTCAGCACTTTATAAAGTGGTCAGGATGCAAGGTCGGCAGCCTTGGCTCGAGAGATGTTTTGAAGCTACACCTCCCATGAGGCTTAGCTAACCCAAGGAGTGGCTTGAATGTTTCAATGTTAATGAAATATTCCACTTCTGACACCATTATTTACTGTAAAAGCTCATGTAACCATTTGAAACGTGATTTATTTTTAGCTGGAGCAGAATTTAAAATAATAATAATATATTGGGCGCAGAAAGAGGTAAATTTTCCTATTCTCATAACAGAAAGTTTAAATTTTAATAAGGACTCGGAGGCGAGTATTTGCTGTTCTCTCCTTACTTCCCCAACAGCAGCAAAGAAATTTTATTAATAAAACCATAAAAAATCATGTAGAACATCCCTTCCTCAAAGTGGGGAGGCAAGTCCCAGCCCCCAATATCTCCCCTCCATAGTCCATAAGAGACCCACTCTGGAAGCAACACACTTCTTTCTGTGCTTCGAGAGGTTACTGGTGGAACAAAAACTTCAGAACCGGAGTAGGAGTGAGGGATCCGATATGAAGGAACACCTGATCGGGAATTCAGAAGGCTGAAAGACATAACCAACATGAAAGAACAGTGAGAAACTGCACCCGACCTGAAAAGGGGGAAACCCCAGCATTCAATAAATGAACACAATCATTCAAATGTAACCTGCATAACAAGACCTGAAAGAACACCCCAAAGGGAAAAGAGGGAAGTACTCGCCCCCGAGTCCTTTATTAAAACTTAAACTTTCAATTATGAGAATAGGAAAATTTACTAATTTTAATGCAGGACTCGGAGGCGAGTATTTGTTACTTCAAAGCTACCCAAGCCTCACTTCAGACCAGTGAAAAACAGGTTTAAAGTAAAAGCTACAGAAGGTAGATTTGTGGGACCAGTCTGCTGAACGGAGGATAAGGTCCTCCAATCTACATCCCGGAGACACCGCCTTGAAGGCAGAGGCGCTACGAGTGAGCCCCAAAGACCGACACATCAACCCCCGCCTGAGCCATGATCCACCTATGCCACTTAGGCCGGTCTCGTCCTCTACCTTAGCTAAGGGAGACCAAAAGGAAATAAGAGAGAAATCGGCAAAACACCAAAGGCCTTCGTTTGAGATTCGTACTCTCGTACGCACGAAACCGGTTACAACCAGGTTGGGAGAGTCCTGGGGAGGCAAGAGAGATAGCTCAAACAGCGAGTAATACTTATCTGTTGCCACCGCAGGGAGCAGCAAAGAAAGAGGAGCGATGCTTCCTAGACGGTGTCACTGATTGGGGGCTGTGTCTTACCTCCCCACGTTGGGGAAGGGATGTTCTAAATGTTTTTTTCTGTTTTATCAACGTTTCTTTTATCGGCAGTAAGGAGAGAACAGCAAATACTCGCCTCCGAGTCCTGCATTAAAATTAATATCATATAAATCTATTTAATGAATGTTTAATCGGAGAGTCCGTGTTTTGATTTGATTTGTTTTGTAATTAATGTGTCTCTGAATCAGACGGAGTTTTTGCCGCGATGTGCAGAGCTGCCGCCTGTGGGACAGGTCGTCCATGAAGACGGGAAGATTCTGCTTCAGGCCACGCTAGAGGTGAGCAGCTCGGCCTTGTCTGGGGATAGTGAGGTTTATAAAGAGCTTTTATATGTAATATTCCCAACACTGGCCTCCTGGATCCCATGTATTGTGTGTTTTGGGGTGATTGCAGAGGGCTCGGGTTCCCCAGGTTCTTAGCATGTGGCATCAGATAACGCTGCTGTATACAATGTTACCCCACTCTGTGTTGCTGCCTGTAAATCTCCTCACTATGCGTTATTCCTCCAGGGCGTCGGGGGACAGGCATCTCGCAACGTCATGGACAACTTCGCCGATATTCTTTTCTGCCTCAACAAAAACTGCTTCTCATACCTGGTGGCTTGGCTGAAAGAAGTGCTGCAGCAGGACGGCTTCCCTTCACCACGACTGACGCAGGCGCAGAAAGACAACTTCAGCCAGCAGATTGTCCGGTGGGTGATCCCTGCATAACGGCGTGTGAGGCCTTCACTGCTACCCATTTTCTGTCTGGTGCGGGGCTTCCTCATACCCGTCACCAGAGAGATCCCCCCCCCCCCCTGGGTTCCTGGCATAACTAAATTAATCCTTCTGTGTTTCTCGTGTCTCTGCAGGGAGCGTGTGAATAAGCGGCGGGTGCGAGATATGGTGAAGGAATTTACGCTCTTGTGCCGCGGGCTGCACGGGACAGAATACACGGCCGACTACTGACCTCCCGCATGGCCTTCAGACTGCATCGCGCTGCTCGTTCCCAAAATACCACTTTTATTTTTTTATTTTTTTGTTTTCATGTCCGGCTGCCCGTGCCCTCTTCATTTTAACCCTTTGTGCTGCTGCAAGAGTGCCGGCGATGCTGGAAGAACATGGGATTGACTAAAGATGCCCCCCCTCACACATCTTTGACTCCCGTCGCGTCCTGCACCTTCCCGCCCTGCCCCGTCCCGCAGCGTCTTATGGGAATAGAATTCAACATGATTTAGTGAAAGTGGCTGGGATTTACCAAGGGATGTTACTGCATATAAAACCTTTATCAGGACCGGACTCAGAACCTGGGAATAATGTGAGAACGAAATGGACCAGAATCTGGAACAATGTAGAACTAGACTGATCAAGGTCTGACCCAGAACCTGGAACAATGCATCATGACACAGAACCTGGAACAATGCATCATGACACAGAACCTGGAACAATGCATCATGACACAGAACCTGGAACAATGCATATCTAGACGGAGCAGGGCCTGACCCAGAACCTGGAACAATGCATCATGACACAGAACCTGGAACAATGTAAATCTAGACGGAGCAGGGCCTCACCCAGCACCTGGAACAATGCATCATGACACAGAACCTGGAACAATGCATCATGACACAGAACCTGGAACAATGTAAATCTAGAAGGAGCAGGGCCTGACCCAGAACCTGGAACAATGTGACTGGATCCAGAATAGTGGGGGGGATCTAAATGTTTAGGTTGACTTGTGAGCCCTGTCAGGTCCTCGTCTGAAATCCCTCTTCTGACACCACGTTTTCGTTGCTGCTTTTTTGTTAAACGGCTGAAGAACACGAGTGCGCTGGTTTAATCCGTCTTCTCACCTTGGGGCGATGAATGAAATGTTTCCGCTATGAACCCGTTGCCGTGGAAGCGAGCGTAACGAAGGGCGGCTGTTTTATCAATCCTGCTGTATGCAGCCGGTAATCGCAATACAGCGCTGACACCACTAATAAAACTACTGGGTTTATTTTATTTTTAATTTTTTTTGTATAAAACCCCTGATGGATATTTTTTTTTATCCCCCTTTTTATTAGCGTTCTATCCCGCGATGAGGCTCGTTGGTTCCAATAATCAAACGCCGGCACTAAACACAAAAAAGCAGATGCAGGAACCTCAGATTCCTGGAATAAAGCCGCCTTTCCATCTTCCCGTCATTCCAGCGGCTCTTACCTACATGCACGGCCGTACCAGATGGGTCAGGACACCGCCCTCGCTGCGTTTTCCTGCTGACCCGCCTGTAAGCGTGTCGTGCTTCCTGGTATTTTGCCCTGTTTTGGGTTCCCCCATCTGAACGGCGGGTTTTATATTTTGCCCCATTTGCTGTTTCTGAAGATCTTTGTAGCTGTAAACTCTGCACCCCGTGCAGATTCCTCCGCGTCTCAGGGGACGTTACACAGGCAGAACACCTTAATTTCCCAGCCGGACACATACATGAGACGTGCTTGTTCAGATGGGGGTCTGTACGCCGCAGGGGAGTGGGGGGCTTGTGCTGCGGCAGTGAGTCCGTCCTCTGCGCTGCGAGATCGCTCTAAAAATAATTTGTCTGGATATCCAAAACCCCAGAAACTGCAGGATTTTAATACCCAGTGGCTGCAGCTTGTTGTAGAGGTAATATTTGTTATACAGAGCCCAGGGCGGTGCAGATCACTCAGGGCGGTACAGATCACCCCCTAACTACCTGCTGTAACGTTTTATAATCATATAAAATCTACAAACCCTGCTGTTACCCCCCCCCCCCCGATAAAGTGATGATCCTGTCCCTCGCCCAGACATCGAGGCCGAGATGCAAAGTGATACCATCAGTAATAATGACACATCCCAGGATATATATATATATAATCTGTATTATCCGGCGACTTATCGACGGCCCCGAGCGCACGGGAAGCCGCTGAGCAGCAGAGCTTTCTCCACGTTCTGTGTTAATGATACATTGAAGCGGTGATTTGTTGTGGTTTGGGTTATTATGTGTTCTCTATAGGTGCAGCTCGGTCACTTTCTCGCAGGACTTTCTAGTGTCAGAATTTGCCCCTTCTCAGACTCCTCTGTAGACAAGACATGGACTAAGCACCCCACCATCCGGCCGGGACGCTGAGCGAACACCCCACCATCCGGCCGGGACGCTGAGCGAACACCCCACCATCCGGCCCGGACGCTGAGCGAACACCCCACCATCCGGCCGGGACGCTGAGCGAACACCCCACCATCCGGCCGGGACGCTGAGCGAACACCCCACCATCCGGCCGGGACGCTGAGCGAACACCCCACCATCCGGCCGGGACGCTGAGCGAACACCCCACCATCCGGCCGGGACGCGGAGCGAACACCCCACCATCCGGCCGGGACGCGGAGCGAACACCCCACCATCCGGCCGGGACGCTGAGCGAACACCCCACCATCCGGCCGGGACGCGGCGACAAACTGGGGCTCGATGTTATTTATATAAATTGAAAATCTGTTAATATGTTTCCCCCCTCCGATCCTTTTCCGGTCTTGATATAAGTTGCCCCCTGTATAAAGCCGGGGGTCTGGCCAGGCGCGCGGGGGGGGAGGGGGATAATCCTGCCTGCACTGTATATACTGAATTAACAGCTCGGCTGATTTATTAAAAGCACATGATGATTGGAGATTTAACCTGTACATAAAACCTCTCCCTCCTTATTTATTTTCCGTCTCGTCGCTCGTGTATCGGACGTCGAGATTTATCAGCCTCGTCATAATCGTTACATTTTAACATCTGGTTTTTGCTACGATGTATAAACGTGTAGATATGTGTGTGAGAGATTGATCCAAACCAGACGTTACAGCATGTTTTTCTTTTACCAATGTCCTATGTATGTAATATATATTTATATATATATATATATCTCCCCAGCGTGTAACCTGCTGTAAAGCCGTGACTTGTCTCCGTGCGGAGGCGCTGCCTGCGATCCTCTCGATCCCTGTATATAGCACCAGCTTGGCGACCCCTTCCTAATGTGTAAATCCTGCAGCTGTAATATAGGGTGTACAGCGCCGTCATTAAATTGCCTTATTATAGGCGGCTGCCCACAGCCCGGCGCGCCGCTCATACAAACCCCTCATTGTACATGAATAAAGTGTGTTTTAGGCTTTTGCCATAGCGTTGTGTTGTGATTCAATGTTGCTGGGAATCCCCCTGTGTAATGACCCCCCCCCCCCTATAAATCAGCAGAATATTGTATCTATATCTGGTTAATAATCAAAATATATTTCCAGTAATCACACGGCGTCTCATTAAGGAATAACACTTAAATAATCCCGTGGTGGAACGGGGAAGTCGCTCGCTGTGCACTGATCAATCTGCGGCCTTCGTGGAGCGGGGAAGTCTCTTGCTACGCAATGATCAATCTGCGGCCTTCGTGGAGCGGGGAAGTCGCTCGCTGCTCACTGATCAACCTGCGGCCTTTGTGGAGCGGGGAAGTCGCTCGCTGCGCACTGATCAACCTGCGGCCTTCGTGGAGCGGTGAAGTCGCTTGCTGCGCACTGATCAATCTGTGGCCTTCGTGGAGCGGGGAAGTCGCTCGCTGCGCACTGATCAATCTGCGGCCTTCGTGGAGCGGGGAAGTCGCTCGCTGCTCACTGATCAATCTGCGGCCTTCGTGGAGCGGGGAAGTCGCTCGCTGCGCACTGATCAACCTGCGGCCTTCGTGGAGCGGGGAAGTCACTCGCTGTGCACTGATCAACCTGCGGCCTTCGTGGAGCGGGGAAGTCGCTCGCTGTGCACTGATCAATCTGCGGCCTTCGTGGAGCGGGGAAGTCACTCGCTGTGCACTGATCAATCTGCGGCCTTCGTGGAGCGGGGAAGTCACTCGCTGTGCACTGATCAATCTGCGGCCTTCGTGGAGCGGGGTAGTCGCTCGCTGTGCACTGATCAATCTGCGGCCTTCGTGGCTCCTGTGGCACATGACGTATTAAGCCCAGGGAGCAGAGGAGACAGACCGGCACCACGTGGACATTGGAGGATTCCCAGGCTGCACCCCACAGCATTCCCTAATCAGGTTCCTGGTTAAATCCTGAGCCTGGTGATTCAGTTAATTTAACCCTCGCTCTGTCCTGCTTGGACACGGCTGCATTTTGGTTTTCTGCCATGAGGAGGCGCTGCTGCAAACAACAAGGGACAGTTTCTTTCCTCCTGTCTTCACAAACCTGACTTTATCCCAATCGAAAAATCACAGCACGTTCGGTGACTTTTCGTTCTCTTCCATTCGGTGCGATTTGGCGATCCCATTTCAGCGACCCTGCGGTGTATTCAGCAAGCACCACAGGGTCATCGTAGTGCAGGGAAAAGCCGCCGCAAACCCGACGAACACTCACGGCAAAACCCGGCGAACGCACACCGAAACCCGCAAAACATCTGGATTAACCCCGCCGAACACCGCGCAGAGCAGCTGCCGGAAAAGCCCGACGAATGGAGTGAGAAAAAAACAAAACGTACGCTTGAATGTTTGAAAAGTGAAACACTGTTTGCAAAGAAACTACTGAACGAAAATGTCTGAAATTTACATATAAAATCCAATGAATGATAATAAAAAGGGCTGTTACAGAAAAAAAGAAAACGATTTAAAAAAAAATCCTGAAATGCCTAAAAGATCATAAAAAAATCTGTAAATAGAGTTTTTGCTGCAGATTAAAATTCAGATATATTCGATATTGAATTAATTATTAGTTATTGAATTAAAACAGGAATATTTTTAACATTGAAGCCTATGGGATTCGTCTGAATAAACTTGCCGAATTAAACCACCGAATGGCAGGGCATTAGGGGAACCTTTCACTGCTGGTTTGTGTTCTCTGAATAACCGAAGCATTGCTTCTCTATGGGGATTTCACTGCCCTCGAACAGGCACCGTATGTGCAGGCAATTCGCCAGGATTTGGCGAATTGCCTGCTCTGAATAGTCGAATGACCAGGAAAGGTAACCGTATCCTGAATTTCACTGTTCGGTTACCTTTCGTCCACAATTCAGATCTCTTTGAATAACCCTGTTAGTATTTAGTGATCAATCACAGGACAAACTGAAAGGAGAGAAATCTCAATGTATCCTTCCTGGGAAAATACTTTATAAATAAACATTGCTTTTCATTTGTAAACGATACAAATTCTGAATTCAAATAAAATCCGTTTATACATTATAAAATAGAACACCTGACCTAGTTCCGGTGATTTAAATTCGACCGGTTTGAACGGGGGAAAAAATGAAAAATCTTTAATTAAACCTGCATTAAAAAGTCACCGTTTCAGTTCATGAGAGCCTTTTAGATTTTTTTAAAAATTTTTTTTTTACCGTAATGCATGACTAAATCTATTTTTTTTTTGAGAAAGTATTTTACCAGGAAGGATACATTGAGATTTCTCTGGTTTTCAGTATGTCCTGGGTGGCGAGTCTGTACCGTTAGGTGTCTTGCTCAAGGACACTTACTGGAGAGGTGCTCTGGCCGGGATCCAACCTGTGTCTCCACGGTTATAGAGCAGTGTTACCTCTACTCAATCCAGCCTTGCGTGTATACATATTGTTTATTATACTGTATATATATATATAAATGACCGTGCGTATATCCATATGGTTTATTATATATATTTAATGACCTCGCGTGTATCCATATGATTTATTACAGGGCTCAAAATTTCAAGTCCCAAGCTACTAACCAGGCCATAAGAGTTACTCGCCTTCAGTTGCTCCACCTAATCCCTACCCAGCCTTCAACTCTGCCCCTAAACACACACCCTTAAATTATCTTATGAAATTACACCGTTAAAGATTTTATTTAGCATAAAGTTACAAAAATCACATACCCAGACATCAGACCCCAGATACATGTATGCTCAGTCATCAGAACCCAGTGTGAGCAGATTGAGGAGGCAGGGAAGCTCCTCTCCACCCTCCTGCCAGTGACAGAGACGAGCTGGGTCAGGTTAGGCAGCTGATCCCTGCCACCATGCAGCCTGGGGAAGGAGGGGCTGCACGTGGGATACCAAGCACAAAATTTATTGTGCTGCCGGTGTGTGCATTTCCTCTCGCCCTCATTTAATTTCCACTCGCCAAATGCGAGTAGGCGAGTTGAAATTTTGAGCCCTGGTTTGTTACATCTATTTAATGACCTTGCATGTATCCATATGGTTTATTATATATATTTAATGACCTCGTGTGTATCCATATGGTTTATTATATATATTTAATGACCTTGCGTGTATCCATATGGTTTATTATATATATTTAATGACCTCGTGTGTATCCATATGGTTTATTATATATATTTAATGACCTTGCGTGTATCCATATGGTTTATTATATATATTTAATGACCTCGTGTGTATCCATATGGTTTATTATATATATATATTAATGACCTCGTGTGTATCCATATGGTTTATTATATATATTTAATGACCTTGCATGTATCCATATGGTTTATTATATATATATATATTAATGACCTCGTGTGTATCCATATGGTTTATTATATATATTTAATGACCTTGCATGTATCCATATGGTTTATTATATATATTTAATGACCTCGTGTGTATCCATATGGTTTATTATATATATTTAATGACCCCGTGTGTATCCATATGGTTTATTATATATATTTAATGACCTCGTGTGTATCCATATGGTTTATTATATATATTTAATGACCTCGCGTGTATCCATATGGTTTATTATATATATTTAATGACCTCGCGTGTATCCATATGGTTTATTATATATATTTAATGACCTCGCGTGTATCCATATGGTTTATTATTAGGGCTGCTATCTATCGCTTAATCGTTAATTTTTTTCGGTCGATTTAAATATATTTAAATCGACCGCCGCATGCTTTCTGCCACGTTTTTGACTTCCTATGAGCTTCCGAACGCATGAAGTGTGGCCGCTCGCCTGGGGGAACCACTTGACCAGCCAAGAGATTGCGGAGTTCATCTGAATGTGGCTGGTCACATGGTTCCCCCAGACGAGCGGCCACACTTCATGCTTTCGGAAGCTCATAGGGAGCCAAACATGCAGAGCACAGCACACAGCAGCAGAGGTGAGAGTTGGGGGGCAATATAGCCATGTGTGAGCTGGGGCAATATATCCATGCGTGAGCTGGGAGCAATATATCCATGCGTGAGCTTGGGTGCAATATATCCATGCGTGAGCTTGGGGGCAATATATCCATGCGTGAGCTTGGGTGCAATATATCCATGCGTGAGCTTGGGGGCAATATATCCATGCGTGAGCTTGGGGGCAATATATCCATGCGTGAGCTTGGGGGCAATATATCCATGCGTGAGCTTGGGGCAATATATCCATGCGTGAGCTTGGGGGCAATATATCCATGCGTGAGCTTGGGGGCAATATATCCATGCGTGAGCTTGGGGGCAATATATCCATGCGTGAGCTTGGGGGCAATATATCCATGCGTGAGCTGGGGCAATATATCCATGCGTGAGCTTGGGGGCAATATATCCATGCGTGCGCTTGGGGGCAATATATCCATGCGTGAGCTGGGGCAATATATCCATGCGTGAGCTTGGGGGCAATATATCCATGCGTGAGCTTGGGGGCAATATATCCATGCGTGAGCTTGGGGGCAATATATCCATGCGTGAGCTGGGAGCAATATATCCATGCGTGAGCTTGGGGGCAATATATCCATGCGTGAGCTGGGGCAATATAACTTACGTCAGTGCTACAGTTTGAATTTAAGACGTATTTGTGTGAACTGTGAAGTTCAGAGTCTGGTGATTGTATATAGTGTATACCAGTGACGTGCGGTGAGGTCAGTGGCTGGTGAGGCACTGGCTAGTATCAGAGCCAGATATACACAGGGTTACACAATCGCAATTTACGCATTTGATTATCGTTATATAGGAGAATAGAGTTTCACTATTTAGAAAGTTTGCATCCTTTTTTTTTTTTTTTTTTACAGCTAAGAGCATGCACTTACAATATTAACTAATAGAAGGCGCTATTACACAAATGCTGATTGCTGACCTCTGCCTGCCCCCCCCCCACGACTGACGAGGACAGTCACATGACTGTCCTGCGTCAATCAATCCATGGGGAGCTCTGCCTCCCATGGGTTTTTTTTTTTTCTTTTAAAAAAAGGAATTGCTTGAGACCAATGGAGCTTTCCCATTGGCTCAAGCTTTCATTTACTCTCGGTGCCTCTGGAGGCACAAAAGAGTGTAGAACCAGCTTGAGCTTCGCAATTAGTGTAGCATTCAGCTGCGCAAATTGCGTAGGCTAGGCTGACTCAGTGCTGCCCCTGCTGTCTGTGTAGTGAATCACACACACAGCAACTGAAAGTGCAGGAGAAAAAAAAGCGGAGGACAGAGAGAAGAAGCAAGCACAGCGAGGGAGCGTGGAGCAGGGGAGTATGAGAACTTTTTTCAATAAATAAAATTTAATTTACAATTTAAATATACACATCACACATGTCATTACAGCACAATGACCACCCCTGACTACACGTCCCTGGTGTATACCACATTTACCACTGACTAATGCAGAGTTGCAATGCAAGCAGATCAGCTAAATGTAATTGGATCTGTATGTGCGTTATAATTAATTAATTTAAAAAAAATTGATTAATCAAACACAAACATTTTAATCGTTACCAGCCCTAATTATTATATACAGTATCTGACAGCAGTGATTGCACCCGTCACATTTTTGTAAATATTTTATTCTATCTTTTTATGCGACACGGAAAATAAAATGTAAAGAAGTGTTTGTTCAGCTTGTGTAACAGTGTAAAGTTGCCATCAGGTACAGTAAATATAAATATTTGGGTTATTCACTAAGCTCCAGTGTTTGCTCACATACCAAATACAAATAAAATATCGCCAGTATTCCAGATGGACGCCATCATTTGTGAAAGCTAAAATTCACAAAGTAACGCGGGGATTTTCTCCTGTCACTTTTTGTAGTTTTGATGAATGCCGGTGTTTGTCAGTGCGGTAATTCTGGCTATTTTTGTTGATATTTTCTGGCTTTGCAAACACTGGCTCGAAGTGCAGATCCCCCGTATAAAGTGCATAACCCGCATATAAAGTGTATCGAGCACAGAAGATACATGAGACGCTTCGGAAACATTAGAAGTTTCACTGCATTACGTCTTCAGGTTTTACGAAAGACACGGCGGCTGAGATTATGCGTAAACTCTTAATTACTCCCAGAGCAGCACAAAGAAACCTACAGAATAAAAGGGTAAAACCTTTCTGTAAACAAACGAAAGGATCCTGCTTCCCCGGGTGTGATGGAGGAATCCACCAATCAGGAGCCAGCAGTGGCTGGAAATCCCTTTCTCTGCTCATGCCGTGTGACAGATAAGTATCGTTTCTGTTATATCCAGGATTTATTACCGCTGTATGTTTTTCTTTGCTGTTTGTCCTTACGGCTATTTATTGATCCTTTCCCAGTGGCCGGATTGGTTGGGCCCCTCGTCCTGCCTCGCTGTGGCTTTGCGTTTTCTCATGAGACTAGGGCGGCCGTATTTTCCTGGACACGTATAATTGATTCATGCTGATGGGCAGTGCATGGAAAATGCCACCCCGCAGCATGTATAATCCATAGAAATCTAGAAGGAATCCCGCTCCCTAAGGTCAAACAGTGACCTGCGCCTAGCTTCTCCCCGCATCACCTCTTCCCATGATAGACTGCAGGATTTCTCACGCGCAGCCCCCACTCTCTGGAACGCTCTCCCTCGTACTGTCAGACTTTCCCCTAACTTCTCTTCCTTCAAACGCTCCCTTAAAACATTCCTATTTAGGGAAGCGACCCCCCCGACTCACTGACACAACCATCAATCACTCTCACCTTACAGTCCTCTCCTCCTGTTTCCAACCCCAACCCTCCCAGATTGTGAGTTCCTACGGGAATAGGACCCTCATCTCCTCCTGTACTGTTTGTCAAATGTTGTTCAATGTATTGTAACCCTGTCTATACTGTGCTTATTGTACAGCGCTGCGGAATATGCTGGCGCTTTATAAATAAATAATAATAATAATAATAATAAGGAATCCCAGGTGACCTGCCTTGATTTCCTTCCTGCAGCATATGAATTATACATGTTGCAGGGCAGCACTTTTCCCTTTGCTCCACCCTCTGCATTAATAGTAATGAGTCCAGGAATAGATGGCCAGGCTGGCGAGCTTACGCGGGACTTTTGTGCCCACCTTTCTCATTCCATTGGTCTTTTGGCATCAGATGTCTGACCTCTCGCATGCTGGAAATCATTACGTGTGCCGGATTCTCACAGTGAGTGACCTATAGCCGGGGGTTAATATTCATATAAATTGATTATATATCTGGGGGTTAATATAAATTAATATATCGGGGGGTAATTGATATTATATCGGGGGGTTATTGATATCGGGGGGTTATTGATATCGGGGGGTTATTGATATAGGGGGGTTATTGATATCGGGTTATTGATATCGGAGTTATTGATATTATATCGGAGTTATTGATATTAGGGGGTTATTGATCTTATATCGGGGTTATTGATATATCAGGGGGTTATTGATATCGGGGTTATTGATATATCAGGGGGTTATTGATCTTCTATCGAAGGTTATTGATATCGGGGTATTGATATCGGGGTTATTGATATATTAGGGGGTATTGATCTTATATTGGGGTTATTGATATCGGGGTTATTGATATCGGGGTTATTATCGGTTACTGATATCAGGGAGTTATTAATATTATATCGGAGTTATTGATTAGGGGGTTATTGATATTATATCAGGTTATTGATATTAAGTGGTTATTGATATCAGGGGGTTATTGATATTATATCTGGGGGTTATTGATATTATATCGGAGTTATTGATATCGGGGGGTTATTGATATCGGGGGTTATTGATATCGGGGGGTTATTGATATCGGGGGGTTATTGATATCGGGTTTATTTATCAGGGGGTTATTGATATCAGGGGGTTATTGATATCAGGGGTTTTTGATATTGTATCGGGGTTATTGATATCAGGGGGTTATTAATATTATATCGGGGGGTTATTGATATCGGGGGGTTATTGATATTATATCGGTTATTGATATTGGGGTTATTGATATCGGGTTTATTGATATCGGGTTTATTGATATCAGGGGGTTATTGATATTGTATCGGGGTTATTGATATCAGGGGGTTATTAATATTATATCGGGGGGTTATTGATATCGGGGGGTTATTGATATCGGGGGGTTATTGATATTATATCGGTTATTGATATTGGGGTTATTGATATCGGGTTTATTGATATCGGGGTTATTGATATCGGGGTTATTGATATCAGGGGGTTATTGATATCAGGGGGTTATTGATATATCGGTTATTGATATCAGGGGGTTATTAATATTATATCGGGGGGGGTTATTGATATTAGGGGGTTATTGATATCGGGGGTTATTAATATTATATCGGGGGGTTAATGATATCGGTGTTATTGATATTATATCGGGGTGTTATTGATATTATATCGGGGGGTTATTGATGTTATATCGGTTATTGATATTATATCGGGGTTATTGATATTATATCGGGGTTATTGATATCAGGGGGTTATTGATATATATCGGGGGGTTATTGATTTATATCGGGTTATTGATATCAGAGGGTTATTGATATTATTCGGGGTTATTGATATCGGGGGGGTTATTGATATCGGGGTTATTATATCGGGGGTTATTGATATCGGGGGTTATTGATATCGGGGTTTATTGATATCGGGGTTTATTGATCATCAGGGGGATTTGATTGATATTATATATCGGGGTTATTGATATCAGGGGGTTATTGATATATCGGTTATTGTATTCAGGGGGTTATTGATATCGGGGGTTATTAATATATAGTCGGAGGGGGGTTATTGATATTAGGGGGTTATTGATATCTAGGGGGGGTTATTAATATTATACTATTTTCGGCGGTCGGAGAGATGTATGAGATATCGGTGTATTGAGTTATTATATCGGGGTGTTATTGATATTTATCGGGGGGTTATTGATGTTATATGTCGGTTATTGATATATAGGGGTCTGGGGGTTATGATATCAGGGGTTATTGATATATATCTGGGGGTTATTGAATTCCGGGTTGTATTGATATTATTATCGGGTTATTGATATCACAGGGGGTTATTGATATTATAGGTCGCGGGATCGGGGTTATCGATATCAGGGGTTATTGATATCGGGGGGGTTATTGATATCGGGGGGTTATTGAATATTGGTGGTTATTGATATTATATCGGGGTTATCGATATCAGGGGGTTATTGATATCGGGCGGGGTTATTGATATCGGGGGTTATTGATATCGGGGGTTATTGATATCGGGGGTTATTGATATCGGGGTTGTATTGATATCTGAGTTGGGTTTAATTGATATCAGGGGTTATTATCGGTTATTGATATCAGGGAGTTATTTAATATATCAGTTATTGATATCTGGGGGTTATTGATATCGGGGTTATTGATATCGGGGGGTTATTGATATCGGGGGGTTATTGATATCGGGGGTTATTGATATCCGGTATCGGGGGGGTTATTGATATCGGAGTTATTGATATTATATCGGAGTTATTGATATCAGGGGGTTATTGATATCGGGGGTTATTAATATATCAGAGTTATTAATATTAGGGAGTTATTAATATTAGGGAGTTATTGATATTAGGGGGTTATTGATAGCGGGGGTTATTGATTATCGGGGGTTATTGATCTTATATCGAGGGTTATTGATATCGGGGTTATTGATATATCAGGGGGTTATTGATCTTATATCGGGTTATTGATATCAGGGGGTTATTGATATCGGGTTATTGATATATTAGGGGGTTATTGATCTTCTATCGAGGGTTATTGATATCGGGGTTATTGATATCGGGGTTATTATCGGTTACTGATATCAGGGAGTTATTAATAGTTGGTATTCGGAGTTATTGATTAGAGGGTTTTATTGATATTATATCAGGTTATTGATTAGTGGTTATTGATATCAGGGGGTTATTGATATTATATCTGGGGTTATTGATATCGGGGTGTTATTGATATTATATCGGGGTGTTATTGATATATCAGAGTTATTGATATCGGGGGGTTATTGATATCGGGGGGTTATTGATATCGGGGGGTTAGTAATGTTATATCGGAGTTATTGATATTAGGGGGTTATTGATATTATATCAGGGTTATTGATATCGGGGGGTTAATGATATCGGTGTTATTGATATTATATCGGGGGGTTATTGATGTTATATCGGTTATTGATATTATATCTGGGGGTTATTGATATCGGGGGGTTATTGATATCGGTGTTATTGATGTTATACCGGTTATTGCTATTATATCTGGGGGTTATTGATATCTGGGGTTTATTGATATATCAGGTTATTGATATCGGGGTTATTGATATCGGGGGGTTATTGATATTAAGGGGTTATTGATGTTATATTGGTTATTGATATCAGGGAGTTATTGATCTTATATCGAGGGTTATTGATATCAGGGGGTTATTGATATCGGGGTTATTGATATCGGGGTTATCGGTTATTGATATCAGGGAGTTATTAATATATCAGTTATTGATATTAGGCGGTTATTGATATCAGGGGGTTATTGATATTATATCGGGTTATTGATATTATATCTGGGGGTTATTGATATTATATCGGGTTATTGATATTATATCTGGGTTATTGATATCGGGGGGTTATTGATATAATTGGGGGGTTATTGATATCGGGGGGTTATTGATATCAGGGGGTTATTGATATATCGGAGTTATTGATATCAGGGGGTTATTGATATCGGGGTTATTGATATCAGGGGGTTATTGATATCGGGGTTATTGATATCGGGTTATTATATTGATATCGGAGTTATTGATATTATATCAGGGGGGTTTTGATATCCAGGGTTATTGATTATCGGGGTTATTGATCTTATATCGAGGGTTATGATATCAGGGGTTTTAATATTATATCGGGGTTATTGATCTTATATCGAGGGTTATTGATATCGGGGTTATTGATATCGGGGTTATTGATATATCAGGGGGTTATTGATCTTATATCGGGTTATTGATATCAGGGGGTTATTGATATCGGGGTTATTGATATATTAGGGGGTTATTGATCTTCTATCGAGGGTTATTGATATCGGGGTTATTGATATCGGGGTTATTATCGGTTACTGATATCAGGGAGTTATTAATATTATATCGGAGTTATTGATTAAGGGGTTATTGATATTATATCAGGTTATTGATATTAAGTGGTTATTGATATCAGGGGGTTATTGATATTATATCTGGGGGTTATTGATATCGGTGTTATTGATATTATATCGGAGTTTTGATATCGGGGGGTATTGATCATCGGGGGTTATAGTATGTTATATCGGAGTTATTGATATTAGGGGTTATTGATATTATATCAGGGTTATTGATATCGGGGGGTTAATGATATCGGTGTTATTGATATTATATCGGGGGGTTATTGATGTTATATCGGTTATTGATATTATATCTGGGGGTTATTGATATCGGGGTTATTGATATCAGGGGGTTATTGATATCGGGGGGTTATTGATATCGGGGGGTTATTGATATCGGGGGGTTATTGATATCGGGGGGTTATTGATATCGGGGGGTTATTGATATCGGGGGGTTATTGATATTAAGGGGTTATTGATGTTATATCGGTTATTGATATCAGGGAGTTATTGATCTTATATCGAAGGTTATTGATATCCGGGGTTATTGATATCGGGGTTCATATCGGTTATTGATATCAGGGAGTTATTAATATATCAGAGTTATTGATATTAGGGGGTTATTGATATCAGGGGGTTATTGATATTATATCGGGTTATTGATATCAGGGGGTTATTGATATTATATCGGGTTATTGATATCAGGGGGTTATTGATATTATATCTGGGGGTTATTGATATCGGGGGGTTATTGATATCAGGGGGTTATTGATATCAGGGGGTTATTAATATTATATCGGAGTTGATATTAGGGGGTTATTGATATCGGGGTTATTGATATATCGGGGTTATTGATCTTATATCGAGGGTTATTGATATCAGGGGGTTATTAATATTATATCGGTATTGATATCGGGGGGGTTATTGATATCTCAGGGGGTTATTGATATATCAGGGGGTTATTGATATCGGGGTTATTGATATATCGGGGTTATTGATCTTATATCGAGGGTTATTGATATCAGGGGGTTATTAATATTATATCGGGGTTATTGATATATCAGGGGGTTATTGATATCGGGGGTATTGATCTTATATTGGGGTTATTGATATCGGGGTTATTATCGGTTACTGATATCAGGGAGTTATTAATATTATATCGGAGTTATTGATTAGGGGGTTATTGATATTATATCAGGTTATTGATATTAAGTGGTTATTGATATCAGGGGGTTATTGATATTATATCTGGGGGTTATTGATATCGGTGGGTTATTGATATCGGGGTGTTATTGATATTATATCGGAGTTATTGATATCGGGGGGTTATTGATATCGGGGTTATTGATATCGGGGTTATTGATATCGGGGTTATTGATATCAGGGGTTATTGATATTATGGGGTTATTGATATTATATCTGGGGGTTATTTATATATCGGGTTATTGATATTAGGGAGTTATTGATATTATATCGGGGGTTATTGATATCGGGGGTTATTGATATCGGGGGTTATTGATATCGGGGGTTATTGATATCGGGGGGTTATTGATATCAGGGGGTTATTGATATCGGGGGGTTATTGATATCGGGGTTATTGATATTAGGGGGTTATTGATATTAAGGGGATATTGATATAATATCAATAACCCACTAATATCAATAACCACTTAATATCAATAACCCGATATTATATCTGGGGGTTATTGATATTATATCGGGTTATTGATATCTGGGGGTTATTAATACTAGGAGGTTTATTGATATATCAGGGGGTTAATATTAATATAAATTGATATATCTGGGATTTATTAGCGTTATTGTAGAGCAGGAAAGTCTCGCTCCAGTCGGGGAAGCCTCCTCATAAATCTTTTCGTGGCGGTGTTTGAATCCCCTCTGGGATTCGCTGAAGTTTATCGCGGCCGAAACAACGGGGATTTCTATTATTAAATTAAAATAAATGAAAACAAAGCAGCATTGTGTTCTTTCAGTGCCCGGACCCTCAGCCATGTCTGGATCAGCCCCTCCGGCCGGTCACGTGTACCGGTGCTGCAGACATACAGGAGGCCGTAATAAAGCTGTTAATTAGGCCATGTGGTTTCTTGTGGCAAATAAGGAGCAGATGTGCGTCTTGTCGAAACGAGAGCAAAGTGGGTTTTGATGTAAACAGCCTCTCGGCACACAGGCCGGCCACCCGGCACACCGGTCATTTACCTGGTTGGCCAGTGCACCACGGAAGCCGATCAGCAGGTGACTGCTGCCATGTGTAGACCTCAAACCATGTCAGGGGACGTGAAAGCGTTAAAACGTGTGTTATTACACCAGGGATTCCTGTTCCCCTTATTAGGCTGAATTATCACAAATTTTCTTAATCCCAGACACCCCGTAGGTCACATGACCCTGAGAGGAGCGAATTGCGTTACTTCACAAAAACCTTTTATTGTAGAAGGTCAACCGGAATAACCTATAATACAGCGACTGTACTGTGTGACATCACACCGCATCACCGAGTGTCCTCATTTACGAGATAGTCCCTATTTTATTCCAGAACCCCTCTGTGCCTCTTTCCTCCCCTAATCCCCACATATTAAGGGTGTGCGGGTGTCTTTTTAGGGGCTCCTCCATATATTCAGGGTGTGCGGGTGTCTTTTTAGGGGTTCCTCCATATATTCAGGGTGTGCGGGTGTCTTTTTAGGGGCCCTCCATAATATTCAGGGTGTGCGGGTGTCTTTTTAGGGGTTCCTCCATATATTCAGGGTGTGCGGGTGTTTTTTAGAGGCTCCTCCATATATTCAGGGTGTGTGGGTGTCTTTTTAGGGGTTCCTCCATATATTCAGGGTGTGGGGGGGTCTTTTTAGGGCTCCTCCATATATTCAGGGTGTGTGGGTGTCTTTTTAGGGGTTCCTTCATATATTCAGGGTGTGCGGGTGTATTTTTAGGGGCTCCTCCATATATTCAGGGTGTGCGGGTGTATTTTTAGGGGCTCCTCCATATATTCAGGGTGTGTGGGTGTCTTTTTAGGGGTTCCTCCATATATTCAGGGTGTGGGGGTGTCTTTTTAGGGGCTCCTCCATATATTCAGGATGTGTGGGTGTGTTTTTAGTGGTTCCTCCATATATTCAGGGTGTGCGGGTGTCTTTTTAGGGGTTCCTTCATATATTCAGGATGTGTGGGTGTGTTTTTAGAGGTTCCTCCATATATTCAGGGTGTGTGGGTGTCTTTTTAGGGGCTCCTCCATATATTCAGGGTGTGCGGGTGTCTTTTGGGTTCCTCCATATATTCAGGGTGTGCGGGTGTATTTTTAGGGGCTCCTCCATATATTCAGGGTGTGCGGGTGTCTTTTTAGGGGCTCCTCCATATATTCAGGGTGGCGGGTGTCTTTTTAGGGGTTCCTCCATATATTCAGGGTGTCTTTTTATTGGTTCCTCCATATATTCAGGGTGTGCGGGTGTATTTTTAGGGGCTCCTCCATATATTCAGGGTGTGCGGGTGTATTTTTAGGGGCTCCTCCATATATTCAGGGTGTGCGGGTGAGTTTTTAGGGGCTCCTCCATATATTCAGGATATGTGGGTGTGTTTTTAGGGTTCCTCCATATATTCAGGGTGTGTGGTGTGTTTTTAGGGGTTCCTCCATATATTCAGGGTGTGTGGGTGTCTTTTTAGGGGCTCCTTCATATATTCAGGGTGTGTGTTTTTAGGGGTTCCTCAATATATTCAGGGTGTGCGGGTGTGTTTTTAGGGGCTTCATATATTCAGGGTGTGCGGGTGTGTTTTTAGGGGCTCCTCCATATATTCAGGGTGTGCGGGTGTGTTTTTAGGGGCTTCCATATATTCAGGGGGTGTGCGGGTGTGTTTTTAGGGGCTCCTCTATTATTTCGGGGTGTGCGGTGTGTATTTTTAGGGGGTTCCTCCATATATTCAGGGTGTGGGGGTGTCTTTTTAGGGGCTCCTCCATATATTCAGGGTGTGTGGGTGTGTTTTTAGGGGCTCCTCCATATATTCAGGGTGTGCGGGTGTGTTTTTAGGGGCTCCTCCATATATTCAGGGTGTGCGGGTGTGTTTTTAGGGGCTCCTCCATATATTCAGGGTGTGCGGGTGTGTTTTTAGGGGCTCCTCTATATATTCGGGGTGTGCGGGTGTATTTTTAGGGGTTCCTCCATATATTCAGGGTGTGGGGGTGTCTTTTTAGGGGCTCCTCCATATATTCAGGTGTGTGGGTGTGTTTTTAGGGGCTCCTCCATATATTCAGGGTGTGCGGGTGTGTTTTTAGGGGCTCCTCCATATATTCAGGGTGTGCGGGTGTGTTTTTAGGGCTCCTCCATATATTCAGGGTGTGCGGGTGTGTTTTTAGGGGCTCCTCCATATATTCAGGGTGTGCGGGTGTATTTTTAGGGGTTCCTCCATATATTCAGGGTGTGGGGGTGTCTTTTTAGGGGCTCCTCCATATATTCAGGGTGTGTGGGTGTGTTTTTAGGGGCTCCTCCATATATTCAGGGTGTGCGGGTGTGTTTTTAGTTGCTCCTCCATATATTCAGGGTGTGCGGGTGGCAGTATTTGGGGGTGTAGGTGTATAACAGAGCCGCACAGCCATAAACCTCCCAGCGATGAGTCTGTGTCTGTAATAGATGTCATGGTGACCCGGTACACTTTTATCCGGTCGGGGTGAAGGTCTCTCTGGGGATGAAGATTCCCCCGTGCGGCGTCGGGATCATTGCCGCGGTATGGATTGGTGGTCAGGGTATAATGCTGTGGATGGGGGGGGGTCGCAGTGTATTCGAGAAGGTGCGCGGTTTTCCTGGGACGTTATGATGTCAGGGCGCCATTAAATCTTCCATCTGGGTGTAGGAGCCGGGCGGATCCCGTTGGACGCCTTCCATCTCCTCCTCTAGCGCTGGGAGGGGACACTGGGGGCTCTCCGAGATGAAAGCGCGGCTGTTGGCGCCATGAAAAGGAACTACAGACTCACTTGCCAGGGGCAAACCCACTTCAAAAAGCTGGCGGCTGCTGGTTCTGCCAAGGGAGACACTGGTACTGTGCCCCCTCCCTCTCCTCCCGCCGCCGCATGAGTCACAACACGCCCCGGGATCCCCCGTCTGTCTGGGAATGTTATCCCGCCCGGCGCTGCTTCTCATTAACCCTTCACTGCCGCATAGCACAGAGTGACGGAACGGGGTGAAAAATGGCAATAGACATCAAATCGCTGTAATATGGGGAATATTCCGTGTGCCCCCCCCCCATCCTCCCTAAAACACGAAGGAGGCACCGGCAAAATGGCGTCTGAGTTAGGTCGGCCATGTTTCCCTCGACACATATAATTCAGAGCATGAAAAATGCCACCCTGCAACATGTATAATCCATACGCTGCAGGTAAGGAATCCCAGGTCACCCGCCTTCATTTCCCTCCTGCTGGATATGAATTATACAAGTTGCAGGGCAGCACTTTCTCCTGTGCTCCCCCTCTGCATGAAATAGTAATATGTATCCAGGAAAACATGGCCGACCTGGCGACTCTGGTCTGTGTAATCAGAATCGAGAGGTTTGGGTTCGCACGTGACGGATAATTTATCCAGCTTTTCTCCAACCGGTGATTTGGGGGAAAATCACACAATTTCAGCTAAAGGTTTTGTTTGTTTTTTTTGCAGGACTGCCGGGGGTTAAATATTAAGATTTAACATTTTGTCCTAAAATTCTGTTTAACAAAACATTTATTATTTAAAAAGTGCCAACATATTCCGTAGCGCTGTACAATGGTCAGAACAAATGAAAACGAGTAAGTGACGCGCTCTCGATTCGCTCTCGATTCGTTATACAGAGAACGCGCCGTCTCTTGATAAAATCCCACCCCCTTCTGAAAGTTGCACAAGCCGGGCATACCATTCGAATTGCCCTGCCTTCCCATGATTCCCTGGGGCAGTGCGATACACACCAGAGCACGATCATCCCGTTATTCCTGATGTCGCTTCAACTGTATCTTATTTCGCAAATTACATCGATGTGTAAAATCAGACGCGTGAGGTCACAAGCGAGATCAAATTCATGTAAAAAAAAAGTCACCAAAGCTGTGACGGGGCGGCGCGGATACAGGGCGGCTTTGCACTATGCATACAGGCACCTGGCGGGACGAGCCGCAGCCTCCACCCCCTACGGCTGTTTGTGGCTAGAAGGTGAGCGATTCGGCAAATTGAATTAGCCCAGGAAACCGCCACTCTGAGGACACGCCCCTTTTAAAAGCGCTCCGGACACGCCCCTTTAAAAGCACGTAAACAATCAAAACGCCTTCTGTACGGGAAATAATGCAGATTTTCGCCCGTTTTAACGCTTCAGACTGGAATAGAACGTTTTATTCTGGCGGCGACGCTGCGGTTTTGTATCTCCGGCGAGCGCCCGGCGTGAGATTTATTTAAAACAAAACGCAGCGATGGGAGAAATAAAGTCGTTGAAGAAGAAACGCCCAGATGTCTCGCTCGGAGTCACCGCCGGTTTTAGTAGGAGCAAGATTTTCCAGGGGTTTTGCCAGAATGAGTCAGGCGGCGCCCTCGCCATTTTCCGCGCACCCCCCCCCCAGCCTGCTCAGCACTAACATGATATTGCGTGTGGGACGCCTTGCTGTTCTGTATATACACGGTTTCTCGGGGCGATCACACGGCGCGGTGACCTCGACACGACAAGTTTATTATGTATGAACTTTATTGAATATCCATGAATAAACGCGCACACTCACACGTTCCCTGGGGGGGGGGGGTCGGGCTCTGGGACCACCTGTTGTTTCTCAGCACGTCTCTCCGTGTCGCTGTCCCTGGATAAAGTCCCAGCCCCGTCACTTTATTATCTGTCTGCAACAACTTTTAAAGACTCACAAACTAAAGATTTCTTCAGGCCCTGAGGATTCCTGGAAAGGTTTTGGTGTCTGTGCCGGGATCCAGGGCGCCGGGGAGGCGTAACATGTTCCAGACACAGCGGGACTGATCTCTCTCTCCTCGGACTTGTTCTGTGACCTCCCCGTGCCGTGTCATGCTATACGGAACCCGCTCTTTATATAACGTGCAGCGCTCACCTATAAGCTACACTCCTCTCAAAATGTTTGTTTTTGGCGGCTCATTATGTGTCCATGTACTCTGGTACAGCCGCTGGACACACGAGTCAGCGCTTCGGTGTTTTTATTTGGGAAGTCACAGCACATGCCGAGAAAGAAAAATATAAAGCAAAGCCGCCTTCTCATGCGGATTCGAGCTATACTATTGGGCGGCTAAGCCGGTTACCAACAAGGCAGAATGTACTTCCCTTTTTCACTTCAGGGTTTTGGCTCCTCCCCTGCTGCGCCGCGCACAAAGACCGCCCCTCTCCGAGGGAACCACAGCTCCTATAAGGGCAGGGCAGACCTAATCAGGCATCAGCTAATTATTAACCCTATAGGGGGAAACGGGTTTCTCCAACCGCCTGCTAATAAAACCGTTGTTTATTCCGCTGCCCTGATCACACGGTCACAGTATATAAAATAGACACATGTGCGATACGATTTAGATCAATTCTTTGTTCAAACGGATCGATCCCAATTCCTGATATCAAACGAAATCTCTCACCGGGAAAAAAAAAAATCCTGTATTGATCCAAACCGATCCGATTCGAAATGGTCCAGATCCGTAAATCTCATCCGGAACCAAACCTGATATATTTTTTTTTTTTTTTTTGCCTGTGCACATGTCTGGTAGATAATACTCCCCCTGCTCGGGACATCTGTACATTTGGATCTCCCATAATGACATCATCATGACATCATGGCTTGTGGTGATACTAGACGTCTGCCTGTAAAGCAGTGTTTCCCACGCCTCTCCTCGGGACCCTCAACCAGGCCAGGTTTTCAGGATCACCTTGGGGAAATGCAGCCTGAATCCTGCAATCACTGAGCAGCAAATCCTATCGCCTGCGCTGAGCTTCACATATCCTGCAAACCTGGCCAGGCGGAGGCTCCGGAGGACAGGCGCGGGAAACACTGCTGTAAAGGAACACCAAACGCCTGGCTCTAAACCACAAAGGGTTAACGATCTCGTTAATAGTGGTTTTTTAAAAGATGGATTCCACGAGTCTCGATCCTTTCGCGTCGGGGGGGGGGCTGCGCGGTTTACTGTAAGCGTTGATTATCAGGGCGGGGATGCTCCTTTAGCCGGGATTTACGAGCTTGGCTTGGTGGATTTAGGCACCTGGAGGAATGCGGCCGATCCTTACATCCTCCCCGTCGGCGAGCGGCGCATGGAAAAGCCGCCATTAAGCCGCACCGCCACCGCTTTCCAGCCACAGATTTCACGCTTTTGATGTCACACCCTGCGCGGCGACACATCTTGCCTGCGGGGGGGGGGATTAGGCACAACCATTCAGTATCCGGGATGGGGGGTTCCTCTAAGCATTTACATAAAATCCGATAAAAACACCTTTTAAAGCAAAATATCACGTTAAGAAGTACCCAAAACAGGGCGTGGCTTTTAATAGGTGGGATATTAGACTCCGCCCACATAACAATGGAAGAAACAGACCGCTCCCAGCACTGCGAGGGTTAATTCAGAGCTCCCCCTCTGCTCATTACTTTTGATCATAAGATGCAGTTTGGATTAACGCTTGCAGTGCTGGCCAGATTTTCTGTACCTCCATGCGCTGGCACAGGACGCCGGGCTCCACCATGCAGGGGCTGCAGGAGACGGAAAGCTGCCCGGATTCACTCCACAGCCACTAGGGTCGCCAGGTCGGCCATGTTTTCCTGGACATTACTATTTCATGCAGAAGGGGGGGGGGCGCACAGGGAAAAGTGCTGCCCTGCAACATGTATAATCCATATGCTGCAGGAAGAAAATCAAGGCAGGTCACCTGGGATTCCTTACCTGCGGTGTATGGATTATACATGCTGCGGGGTGGCAGCATGAATTGTATGTCCAGGGAAAGGGAAATCAAGGTCGCCACATCAGCCATGCTTTCGTGGAAACCTATAGGGCCATATTACAAAGCTGCTGCAAACTTAACCAGAGCTGCTGCAAACTGAAAACCTCCATAGGTTATAATGGCTCTGGGACGTTTACACCAACTTTGTAATATGGCCCTTATTGTATTCATGCTGATGGGCGGTGCATAAAAAATGCCACCCCGTAACATGTATAATCCATAAATCAGAGGATTCCCAGGTGACCTGCCTTGATTTCCTTCCTGCAGCATATGAATTATACATGTTGCAGGGCAGCACTTTTCCCTGTGCTCCCCCTCTGCGTGAAATAGTAACATGTGCACAGGAAAACATGGCCGACCTGGCGACCCTAAATTAGTCATGCCAGGATCCCGCCTCCTCCTGCTGCTATTAGCCAATCAGAGCCCTTGAATGGTGTAGGAAGTTTTGGTTGGGATGTAAGTAGATGGGGAAACCCTTTGAGCGCTCTTAAAGGGACAGAGCAGGAATTAAGCGCCTCAGATATTGTCGTAACCTCTAAAGTCTGGGGCCAAGTTAGAACCAAGTGGCACATGGTGAGCCCCGTCCTATTATGACCCAGGATAGAGCCGAAACCATTCCTTATGCTTAAGGTTGGCTGAGCATCATGGGACATGTAGTTCTGAGGGAACAGAATGTCAAGGCTGGCCGTCACTAGCCTAAATCCTGGCACTTACCAGCCCACACTGCGGAGGATGGCGTGAGATGTAATGGCGGTGTCTGGCGAGGTCGGAAGCCATGATTTCTGAATCTTAGCGAGGTGGAACTTAGCCACTGTGAACATCCAACCCGGGGAGACCTGTTCACAGAGCCAGCTAAGTCCTGCCCCTCTGAAAGCTCCGGCTCCTCGGGTCACCGTCCCCTTTCCATGGAGAGCAGCATTCAGTGTGTCCCAGCGTATGAAGCCATACGGTTAATTCCAGTGTTTACCCTCCAGATGCCTGGAAAGCTCCACGTACACAGGCAGAGACGCGCGGTCTAGCTGGACGCCAGCCCGTGGCAGGAGACGATAGGCCTGTGACTGATTGGAAATCCCTGGCAATGTGATTTGTTACCATACATTCCTAAATCACTCTGCCAGGAATCCTACCAGCCCCGGCACACAAAACCGCCCAGCCTGGGTCCTAACTCGATGAGCGTCCAAATGCCCAGGGGCTGCTGGAGATCCATTAAATCCAACAGTGACCGAAAAACGAAGGCTTACATTGTGTGAGGAATGCACGGCGTGACTAACCGGCAAGACGACAGAAACCGCTGGAAATGCTGCAGAGAGAAACAAACAATATAACAGCCGGAGGAACTTACAGGGCCTGGAAACCACCTGGTCCCAACATGGAGTCTAAACAGTCCACACAGGACCTGCAGGTCTGGAGGAAAACTGATCACAAGGGATGTGGAGTATCACTGGTCTACCTGGAACATGAGGGACGTGGAGTATCACTGGTCTACCTGGAACATGAGGGACGTGGAGTATCACTGGTCTACCTGGAACATGAGGGACGTGGAGTATCACTGGTCTACCTGGAACATGAGGGACGTGGAGTATCACTGGTCTACCTGGAACATGAGGGACGTGGAGTATCACTGGTCTACCTGGAACATGAGGGATGTGGAGTATCACTGGTCTACCTGGAACATGAGGGACGTGGAGTATCACTGGTCTACCTGGAACATGAGGGATGTGGAGTATCACTGGTCTATATGGAACATGAGGGACGTGGAGTATCACTGGTCTACCTGGAACATGAGGGACGTGGAGTATCACTGGTCTACCTGGAACATGAGGGACGTGGAGTATCACTGGTCTACCTGGAATATGAGGGACGTGGAGTATCACTGGTCTACATGGAACATGAGGGACGTGGACTATCACTGGTCTACATGAGGGACGTGGAGTATCACTGGTCTATATGGAACATGAGGGACGTGGAGTATCACTGGTCTACATGGAACATGAGGGACGTGGAGTATCACTGGTGTACATGGAACATGAGGGACGTGGAGTATCACTGGTCTACCTGGAACATGAGGGACGTGGAGTATCACTGGTCTACCTGGAACATAAGGAATGGGAGACCTTAAGTATCACTTGTCGTGTTGGGCCTGGAATATTACTGGCCTACTTGGAAACGAGGGAAATGGAGTTTCGTTGGTCTTAGTAGACATGAGAGGCCTGGACTAGAACTAGATGACACAAAACCCGCAGGTCTGGAAGGAAACTGCTCGTAAGAGACCTGGAGAATCATTGGCCTACATGGAACACGCGATACCTGGAACATCTACTGTACATCGATATGAGAGCCGGAATGTAACCAGTCTGTGGAAGCAAAGTATCAGAAGTTTGATGTACGAGGGCTGATGTTTACGATTATGAGATCTCCGATGATTGATTGGTCTTCTGGGACGTATGAATCCTGGAATTCTTGTGAACGTCTCGGCCCATATCGGTCTGGGTTTCCTGAGGATTCTGTGATTTTATATAGGAGCTCAGCCAATCAGAGCATGGAATGGGATATGGTGGTGACAGTAGACTTTGACCAAAAGGACTTGACTCTCGTATGAATTGGCCTCGTCTCCTCCAGCCCCTCCACGGTCTGGCCACTGTTGTCTGTCAGTTCCAGCTCAGAACAATCCACCACCTGCAATACAAGCGAGAGCAGCCGCCGTTAGAGACCTGGACAGGATAGTGACGTATAATGTAACCTCGGAGCAGGCAAGGCTTGGGATTAAACCCCACCAGGCATGATGTCAGAGCGGCCATGTTTTTCTGGACACCTAATTTATTCAGGCTGATGGACAGTGCACGGAAACCGCCACCCCGCACCATGTATAATCCATACACTGCAGGTCAGACATCGGAAAGGGAATCCCAGGTGACCTGCCTTGATTTCCTTCCTGCAGCATATGAACTATACATGTTGCAGGGCAGCACTTTTTCCTGTGCTCCCCCTCTGCATGAAATGGTAATATGTGTCCAGGAAAACATGGCCGACCTGGTGACCCTATCCCTGACGTGTCTCCGCTCGCTGGACGCTGCAGACACCATAGTACTTTTCAGAGGCTGCTCAGTAAGGATTTGCGTGTATGTGGGACTACATTTCCCATAATCCCCTGGGGAAACACTGGCTGCTATTCTTCCTCTCTCGTCTACACGGAATTTTTCTCAATTTTTACACTTTATTAGTGAATTATTGGGCCAGAAACAGGGCGTTTCTGCGTTTCTCTGAGTAGTTCTTCTTTGACGCACTGAGTGCGCTCTGCCGTCTGTCACGCGGTGTTAATCTGCGCCCGTCCCGCCAGCTCCAGATAATCCTTATCAGCGGAACGCGCGCTCACGCCTCGCACCGGATACTCGCCAGGTACTACAGATAACGTATCTCTGCCCAGGCAGCTGAACACGGCGGCCCATGTCAGGGCTTCGAGATCGGCCATGTTTACCCGGACATATAATGTATTCATGCTGATGGGCAGTGCGTGAAAAATGCCACCCCGCAACATGTATAATCCATACGCTGCAAGAAAGGGATCCCAGGTGACCTGACTTGATATCCTTCCTGCAGCATGAGTTATAAATGTTGCAGGGCAGCACTTTTCCTTGTGCTCCCCCTCTGCATTAAATGGTAACGTGTCCAGGAAAACATGGCCGACCTGGTGACCCGATCCTAAACCTCACCTCATTGGTAAATAAAGTTCTGCCCTGCAGTATACAGAACGTAGATCCTGCAGGAGAGGAATGAGACGCTTTAATGATCCAGGAGGGATCCTGGGAGCCGCCTTCACAGCGTTAATTCCCCGCTTGCAGGAGATGAAGACTGCATACTGCAGGGCAGCCCTTTACCTGTGCCGCCCAGCAGGAAGAGACCAGCGATTTTCCGTTTAGCCGGAATATCCGTCATTCTCTAAATAAATACAAATCCGTCAATATTTACGTTTCGCGGTTGTGGAAGCCGCTTGTTATAAAGCGCAGGCCTCTGCACCCGATACTCCACGTGTTTAACCCCTTCTTGGCTGAGGTCAGGATATGAGACTCACAATATTGATACAATGTTAATATTTGTATGATTTTATCATTCTGTCGCTTTGCGTGGATTCCCGGCCTCGCGCAATCTATGATCATTATTTGTGATCGGGTCTTGCGGGGAGAGATCGTTCTCACAGACAGGGCCTCCTGCTCGGTGGTGTCTCGCTGAGCAGCACAGGAAAGCCGCTGCCCTGCAGGAGAATCCATTCATACGCCGCCAGTGAGGAACCAATTCACCAATGGCAGCCTGGCACCCGGGATTCGGATGGTGTGATGTGGCTCTCCTGGCTCTGCGCGGCCAGACACACAGGCTGCTCCTCTGGCAGCTGCTGCTCGGGATGGAAACGTTTAGGTGGTTTCTATAAAAAAAACAAACGTCTCCTGAATATTTCATGCGCCTTGTGTTTTTTTTTTTTTCGTTTTTTTTTGCTGAGGCCGGAGGAAAAAAGCCCAGAGTGCTGCAGGCTGAGCGCGTGCGGTGTGTCATCCGCGGGCAGACGCTGCGTCACAACCACATCAAAAGGGGCCTGTGCAGCGGACGAACACCCAACGATTTAACCAGACATGTCACTCCCTGCCGCAACCAGCGATGCCCTAAATCAACCAGCGGCACAAAACATCACTGACTCGGTGCAGTGGGAGGGGCTAACACAACACTGATATAGAAAGGGTAGTAGATACATGGAATAGTCTCCCAGTGGGAGCAGTAACAGTGATATATAAAGGGTAGTAGATACATGGAATATCCTCCCAGTGGGGGCAGTAACCGTGATATAGAAAGGGTAGTAGATACATGGAATAGCCTCCCAGTGGGAGCAGTATCTACTACCGTTTCTATATCACTGTTACTGCTCCCACTGGGAGGCTATTCCATGTATCTACTACCCTTTCTATATCACTGTTACTGCTCCCACTGGGAGGATATTCCATGTAACAGTGATATAGAAAGGGTAGTAGATACTGCCCCCACTGGGAGGATATTCCATGTATCTACTACCCTTTCTATATCACTGTTACTGCCCCCACTGGGAGGCTATTCCATGTATCTACTACCCTTTCTATATCACTGTTACTGCTCCCACTGGGAGGCTATTCCATGTATCTACTACCGTTTCTATATCACTGTTACATGGAATATCCTCTCAGTGGAGCAGTATCTACTACCCTTTCTATATCACTGTTACTGCTCCCACTGAGAGGATATTCCATGTAACAGTATATAGAAAGGGTAGTAGATACTGCTCCCACTGGGAGGATATTCCATGTATCTACTACCCTTTCTATATCACTGTTACTGTCCCACTGGGAGGATATTCCATGTAACAGTTATATAGAAAGGGTAGTAGATACATGTAATAGTCTCCCAGTGGGAGCTGTATCTACTACCCTTTCTATATCACTGTTACTGCCCCCACTGGGAGGCTATTCCATGTATCTATTATTACCCTTTCTATATCACTGTTACTGCCCCCACTGGGAGGATATTCCATGTAACAGTGATATAGAAAGGGTAATAGATACATGGAATAGCCTCCCAGTGGGGGCAGTAACAGTGATATAGAAAGGGTAGTAGATACATGGAATAGCCTCCCAGTGGGGCAGTAACAGTGATATAGAAAGGGTAGTAGATACATGGAATAGCCTCCCAGTGGGGGCAGTATCTATTACCCTTTCTATATCACTGTTACTGCCCCCACTGGGAGGATATTCCATGTAACAGTGATATAGAAAGGGTAATAGATACTGCCCCCACTGGGAGGCTATTCCATGTATCTACTACCCTTTCTATATCACTGTTACTGCCCCCACTGGGAGGCTATTCCATGTATCTACTACCCTTTCTATATCACTGTTACTGCCCCCACTGGAAGGCTATTCCATGTAACAGTGATTATAGAAAGGAAGTAGATACATGTAATAGTCTCCCAGTGGGAGCTGTATCTACTTCCCTTTCTATATCACTGTTACATGGAATAGCCTCCCAGTGGGGGCAGTAACAGTGATATAGAAAGGGTAGTAGATACATGGAATAGCCTCCCAGTGGGGGCAGTAACTGTGATATAGAAAGGGTAGTAGATACGTGGAATAGCCTCCCAGATACAAGGTATTGTCTCAAAGTGGCTGTTGAGGAGCAGAGAATGATGGGAGTTGTAGTCAGTGTTTGGGGTTTGATGCCAGTGATTGGTTTCCCTGCCCGCGGCCTCCTGGGATTTTTCTCTTGCTGGATGAGTGAATAATGTTTTATATTTTCCGCCGCGCAGTGAAATTAAATGAGGGAGGTTTGCAGATTCTCGCTCCAGGATGTGACCTGCCGTGGCTCAGGTCGTTGGTGATGCCATCATATCACTGGACGTGTCTCCTGTGCAGAGCTGAGCCTCATACATGAAAAATCAGGAATAGGGGCATCATTAACCCCTAAATAATGATTCTGTGCTACGACACCATCGATCATACATGTAAAATCCTCATCCTGATCATGCATCGCATACAGCGACCAACAGACCTGGCCTTTCATATCAGGGCAGCGTCACAGGGAGCGCTGTGCTGGCGACTGGGAAGAGAACTGCACCACAAGGAGTTAAAATGTATCTCTCAACCTTGCAAACAGGTTCACTCACTGACACTGTAACACGAGTAACACACTGTAACATGGCGCCAAAACCAACACTGTCTGCTCCATTAACCATTTCCAAAACACAGCCTGGAAATCACAGAGCCGGGGCATAACCAGCTGGGCAAACATTCCAATGGTTTGGTCTAATATTTACTATAATTCCTGCCTTCAAAGCCGCTGTTTAGTGAATAAGCCCCCACCGGTGGGCCGCTCTCATCGTAGACGCCGCTATAATTAATGTGATCCCAAGCTGGCGGCCCTTTAATAGAATTAAGGAAAGGGCTGATATGCCAGAAAAAAAATCACATTTCCTTCATTTGTTCAGTTATTGGAAAATTTGAGAGAAGAATTTATGTAAAGTCACATCCTGACCCGACTGCGAATGCGTGCAAGGTCTGACCCAACTGCGAATGCGTCCGAGGACTGACCCCACTGCGAATGCGTGCAAGGTCTGACGCGAATGCGTCCGAGGACTGACCCCACTGCGAATGCGTGCGAGGTCTGACGCGACAGCGAATGCGTGCGAGGGCTGACCCGACTGCGAATGCGTCCGAGGACTGACCCCACTGCGAATGCGTGCGAGGTCTGACGCGACAGCGAATGCGTGCGAGGGCTGACCCGACTGCGAATGCGTGCGAGGTCTGACGCGACAGCGAATGCGTGCGAGGGCTGACCCGACTGCGAATGCGTGCAAGGTCTGACCCGATTGCGAATGTGTGCGAGGACTGACCCAACTGCGAATGCGTGCGAGGGCTGACCCGACTGCGAATGCGTGCGAGGACTGACCCCACTGCGAATGTGTGCGAGGGCTGACCCGACTGCGAATGCGTGCGAGGACTGACCCCACTGCGAATGTGTGCGAGGGCTGACCCCACTGCGAATGTGTGCGAGGGCTGACCCGACTGCGAATGCGTGCGAGGACTGACCCCACTGCGAATGCGTGCGAGGACTGACCCCACTGCGAATGCGTGCAAGGTCTGACCCGACCGCGAATGCGTGCGAGGACTGACCCGACCGCGAATGCGTGCGAGGACTGACGCGACTGCGAATGCGTGCAAGGTCTGACCCGACCGCGAATGCGTGCGAGGACTGACGCGACTGCGAATGCGTGCGAGGGATTAATCCGCTAGATTAAAATTAAAAGATCCAAATTAAATTACGTCTTAAAGAAAAAAACAAGACATAAACACTATAAAATATATATGTATTTATATAAACACACGGAATGTTATGGGATTTCTCCGTTTTTTTTACCAATAATTGGTCAAAAATAATAATAAATAAATTCTGTAACTGTTGCCGGTATTTTCCAAAACTGGACTAATGTCCTGACCGGTACCAGGTGTATCGACCCAAGAGAGAGGATCTGCTTTTATATATAAGACCTAAAAACTATTAATAAATAAACCTGTTTTAATGATTATGTTACAGATTTAAATATAGATTTATGAGAGTGCGGCGTCGTTCGGCGCGCTCAGTGTCCGTTCGCCTGTTCGTTAATGCGCTGGAATGTGTAAAGTCTCCGACTCATTCAGTAAATGCCTGTTGTTGATAAAAAATGTTTATTATTTTTTGGTGATTCCCACTTTAGCAGATAATCTGTTTCTGTAAAAAGTTCCCATAATCCCCGCCGTCCGTTGATTCTTTTTATCATCTCGTATTAACGAGCGCGCTCAGTCACTGGCCGATAAAAGGCAGAGACCGACGGCGGGAATTCTGGGAAATTTACTTTCCGAGGATTATTCCCCAAAGCGGAAATTGTCAGAAAAGCCCAGATTTCTGTTTAAAACTTGATTTTTTTTGTTATTTTTTTTTGTTGTGTTTTAGAGGCGCAAAAAAACGAGTCAGAGAATTTTTTTTCGCCTGAAGGTTTCGGTTCCTGACGTTTCCCGCGCTTTAACGAGCGTTTCTGGTAATCGGATCGTCGCCGTTTAATACAGGACAAAGTCAAATTAAAATGCATCCGGATGTTGGGCTGGGAGCGTCGACATACTGATAATCACACTTTGCCCCAAGAGCTTACAGTCCATCGCAGGCCCCGCTGAGACGGAACCTGGCGCCAAATAAACCCAGAATCTGAGACACTCTCTCATCGCCTCCTCCTGGCTCCCTGCGGCTCGTTACTTTTACGGGAGGTAAAGTCGTCGCCGGGATTTCCTCCCCAAAGCGTAAAATTCAGGCCAAACTCGGCAGAAACCAGCCGCGACGGCCGCAGAGTTTGCCGAATTTACCCGGGCGATTCTTTGTGCTAAAGTTTGCACTTTACTCTTGAATTTGTGACTTTTCGGCTGAGAAGGTGTGGGGCGCCGCCGGCGACACGTCACACACTCACATTCTGGGGATTCGGTGGTTATATAAAAAAAAATACAAAGTGTAACAAAAAAGTAGCTAAAAGGGGTTTATTTACTAAACTGCAAATTGATCAGGATGGAGAAAGAATTTAAAATTTTAGACCGAGTTATCAAAGTCAGATTTTTCTCCCTTTTTTTCCCCCATTTGCCTCAAATTTTAATATTTTTCTCGTTTATTTTTTTGGGAATATAATCCGGAATCGCTGAGTAAACCGGGTGAAATAAAGTTTGTACTTACGCGGCGGCGCTGGACGCGCGGAGCCTCCTGCATCAGCTCAGGGCGTTTGGTGAATTTAGAGGAGATTGAGGAAAGGGTAAAAATGAAAGAGGCGCAGGAGGAGACGCAGCAGCCGAGGCTGCGAGTATAAATAGCCAGAGAGCCAGGCTCGCAGATAACGCAGACGGGGCGAGGCAGAGACAAAGAGGCAGTAAGTGTAAGAGGAAAGCCAGCGGCCAGCGCGTCCGCTCAGTTTATGGAGAATTAAATGGGCAGGGACGGCCATGTGCATCTTCCATCCAACCAGATCCGGCGGCGAGCCATGACTAAATCACTCACAGACGCGCAGCTCCGCTTCCTCCTGCCCCGCGCTCGCTCAGCGCTTCCCTCGCTCTCACACGCTTTTTCTCTTCTTTTTTTTTAGTTTAGATTCATAAAAAAAGTTAAAGCCACACCCGGCGCTTTGTGTGACGGCCCAGAGCAGCCGGCCAGCACGCTGGCACCGACGCCGCGCGTTTTGGCAAAGTAATAAAGCTCAACTGTGCACTTATTGCCTGTGGGCGTCTGTGGCTTTGTGCGACTCCGTGAGCGTGTACAAAGCCTGACACAGGTAACATACAATGCGTGTGACAGATACAGGTAACATACAGTGCGTGTGACAGATACAGGTAACATACAGTGCGTGTGACAGACACCGGTAACATACAGTGCGTGTGACAGACACAGGTAACATACAGTGCGTGTGACAAACACAGGTAACATACAGTGCGTGTGACAGATACAGGTAACATACAGTGCGTGTGACAGACACCGGTAACATACAGTGCGTGTGACAGACACAGGTAACATACAGTGCGTGTGACAGACACGGGTAACATACAGTGCGTGTGACAGATACAGGTAACATACTGTGCGTGTGACAGACACAGGTAACATACAATGCGTGTGACAGATACAGGTAACATACAGTGCGTGTGACAGACACAGGTAACATACAGTGCGTGTGACAGACACAGGTAACATACAGTGCGTGTGACAGACACAGGTAACATACAGTGCGTGTGACAGACACAGGTAACATACAGTGCGTGTGGCAGACACAGGTAACATACAGTGCGTGCGACAGATACAGGTAACATACAGTGCGTGTGACAGACACCGGTAACATACAGTGCGTGTGGCAGACACAGGTAACATGCAGTGCGTGTGACAGACACTGGTAACATACAGTGCGTGTGACAGACACAGGTAACATACAGTGCGTGTGACAGACACAGGTAACATACAGTGCGTGTGGCAGACACAGGTAACATACAGTGCGTGTGACAGACACCGGTAACATACAGTGCGTGTGACAGACACCGGTAACATACAGTGCGTGTGGCAGACACAGGTAACATGCAGTGCGTGTGACAGACACTGGTAACATACAGTGCGTGTGACAGACACAGGTAACATACAGTGCGTGTGACAGACACCGGTAACATACAGTGCGTGTGACAGACACAGGTAACATACAGTGCGTGTGACAGACACAGGTAACATACAGTGCGTGTGACAGATAGGTAACATACAGTGCGTGTGACAGATACAGGTAACATACAGTGCGTGTGACAGACACAGGTAACATACAATGCGTGTGACAGATACAGGTAACATACAGTGCGTGTGACAGATACAGGTAACATACGGTGCGTGTGACAGACACAGGTAACATACAGTGCGTGTGACAGACACAGGTAACATACAGTGCGTGTGACAGACACAGGTAACATACAGTGCGTGTGACAGACACAGGTAACATACAGTGCGTGTGGCAGACACAGGTAACATACAGTGCGTGTGACAGACACCGGTAACATACAGTGCGTGTGACAGACACCGGTAACATACAGTGCGTGTGGCAGACACAGGTAACATGCAGTGCGTGTGACAGACACTGGTAACATACAGTGCGTGTGACAGACACAGGTAACATACAGTGCGTGTGACAGACACAGGTAACATACAGTGCGTGTGACAGACACAGGTAACATACAGTGCGTGTGACAGACACAGGTAACATACAATGCGTGTGACAGATACAGGTAACATACAGTGCGTGTGACAGATACAGGTAACATACGGTGCGTGTGACAGACACAGGTAACATACGGTGCGTGTGACAGACACAGGTAACATACAGTGCGTGTGACAGACACCGGTAACATACAGTGCGTGTGACAGACACCGGTAACATACAGTGCGTGTGGCAGACACAGGTAACATGCAGTGCGTGTGACAGACACCGGTAACATACAGTGCGTGTGACAGACACAGGTAACATACAGTGCGTGTGACAGACACCGGTAACATACAGTGCGTGTGACAGATACAGGTAACATACAGTGCGTGTGACAGACACAGGTAACATACAGTGCGTGTGACAGATAGGTAACATACAGTGCGTGTGACAGACACAGGTAACATACAGTGCGTGTGACAGATACAGGTAACATACAGTGCGTGTGACAGACACCGGTAACATACAGTGCGTGTGACAGATACAGGTAACATACAGTGCGTGTGACAGACACAGGTAACATACAGTGCGTGTGACAGATAGGTAACATACAGTGCGTGTGACAGACACAGGTAACATACAGTGCGTGTGACAGATACAGGTAACATACAGTGCGTGTGACAGACACAGGTAACATACAATGCGTGTGACAGATCAGGTAACATACAGTGCGTGTGACAGATACAGGTAACATACGGTGCGTGTGACAGACACAGGTAACATACGGTGCGTGTGACAGACACCGGTAACATACGGTGCGTGTGACAGACACCGGTAACATACGGTGCGTGTGACAGACACAGGTAACATACAGTGCGTGTGACAGACACCGGTAACATACAGTGCGTGTGACAGACACAGGTAACATACAGTGCGTGTGACAGACACAGGTAACATACAGTGCGTGTGACAGACACAGGTAACATACAGTGCATGTGACAGGTAACATACAGTGCGTGTGACAGACACAGGTAACATACAGTGCGTGTGGCAGACACAGGTAACATACAGTGCGTGCGACAGATACAGGTAACATACAGTGCGTGTGACAGATACAGGTAACATACAGTGCGTGTGACAGATACAGGTAACATACAGTGCGTGCGACAGATACAAGTAACATACAGTGCGTGCGACAGATACAGGTAACATACAGTGCGTGTGACAGATACAGGTAACATACAGTGCGTGTGACAGATACAAGTAACATACAGTGCGTGTGACAGATACAGGTAACATACAGTGCGTGTGACAGATACAAGTAACATACAGTGCGTGTGACAGATAGAGGTAACATACAGTGCGTGCGACAGATACAAGTAACATACAGTGCGTGCGGCAGACACAGGTAACATACAGTACGTGCGGCAGATACAGGTAACATACAGCGCATTTATTTATAAAGGATTTTCCCAGGACAGATACATTGAGATTTTCTCTGGTTTTCAGTTTGTTCTGGATTCAGGAACATTGAATTTTTACAGAAACAGAAAGTAATAAAATGCAAGATATTAAAAACACAAATATACAGATTAACCCAGAAAATAAATATATTCACTGTGTTACATGTTTACAGGTGCATTCTGTATATAGTCACTGTGTTACATGTTTACAGGTGCATTCTGTATATAGTCACTGTGTTACATGTTTACAGGTGCATTCTGTATATAGTCACTGTGTTACATGTTTACAGGCACATTCTGTATATAGTCACTATGTTACATGTTACAGGTGCATTCTGTATATAGTCACTATGTTACATGTTTACAGGTGCATTCTGTATATAGTCACTGTTACATGTTTACATTGCATTCTGTATATAGTCACTGTGTTACATGTTTACAGGTGCATTATGTATATAGTCACTATGTCACATGTTTACAGGTGCATTCTGTATATAGTCACTGTGTTACATGTTTACAGGCGCATTCTGTATATAGTCACTGTGTTACATGTTTACAGGTGCATTCTGTATATAGTCACTGTGTAACATGTTTACAGGTGCATTCTGTATATAGTCACTGTGTTACATGTTTACAGGTGCATTCTGTATATAGTCACTGTGTTACATGTTTACAGGTGCATTCTGTATATAGTCACTATGTTACATGTTTACAGGTGCATTCTGTATATAGTCACTGTGTTACATGTTTACAGACGCATTCTGTATATAGTCATTATGTTACATGTTTACAGGTGCATTCTGTATATAGTCACTGTTACATGTTTACAGGTGCATTCTGTATATAGTCACTCTGTTGTATGTTTACAGGTGCCTTCTGTATATAGTCACTATGTTACATGTTTACAGGTATATTTTGTATATAGTCACTGTTACATGTTTACAGGTGCATTCTGTATATAGTCACTATGTTACCTGTTTACAGGTGCATTCTGTATATAGTCACTGTGTTACATGTTTACAGGTGCTTTTTGTATATAGTCACTGTTAGGCTGGGGTCAGACTAATGCATTTTTAACGTGCGTTTAGGCGCACTTAATCACGGCTGCAGTAGCAGCAAATGACGGGCAATATATCAAGTACGGCCACACAACGCAAGTGGAAAATGAATGTATTTTTTCGAAAACGCAGAACAGCTAAATACTGACGTACAGAGTGCACTGCGGCGGCGTGTGTGTGTGATTAGGAGATGTCAGACTCTGCTAATGTCCGGCCAACATAACGTCCAGACGCAAGAAGTGTTTTATTGACGATCCGTAAAAAAATTACGCGCGAAAATGCACGTCGTCTGACCGTTTTCGCACATTCCGTGAAGAAATACGTCAATGCGTTTGGACGCACCTTTTGACGTTCACTGCGATAAATGCGTTCGTTTGACCCTAGCCTTACATGTTTACAGGTGCATTCTATAAATATAGTCACTGTGTTACATGTTTACAGGTGCATTCTGTATATAGTCACTATGTTACATGTTTACAGGTGCATTCTGTATAGTCACTGTGTTACATGTTTACAGGTGCATTCTGTATATAGTCACTGTGTTATATGTTTACAGGTGCATTCTGTATATAGTCACTATGTTACATGTTTACAGGTGCATTCTGTATATAGTCACTATGTTACATGTTTACAGGTGCATTCTGTATATAGTCACTGTGTTACATGTTACAGGTGCATTCTGTATATAGTCACTATGTTACATGTACAGGTGCATTCTGTATATAGTCACTATGTTACATGTTTACAGGTGCATTCTATATAGTCACTGTGTTATATGTTTACATGCACATTCTGTATATAGTCACTGTGTTACATGTTTACAGGTGCATTCTGTATATAGTCACTATGTTACATGTTTACAGGTGCATTCTGTATATAGTCACTATGTTACATGTTTACAGGTGCATTCTGTATATAGTCACTGTGTTACATGTTTACAGGCGCATTCTGTATATAGTCACTATGTCACATGTTTACAGGCGCTTTCTGTATATAGTCACTGTGTTACATGTTTATAGGTGCATTCTGTATATACTGTAGTCCATGCGTTACATGTTTACAGGTGCATTCTGTATATAGTCACTGTTACATGTTTACAGGTGCATTCTGTATATAGTCACTGTTACATGTTTACAGGTGCATTCTGTATATAGTCACTATGTTACATTTTTACAGACACATTCTGTATATAGTCACTATGTTACATGTTTACAGCTGCATTCTGTATATAGTCACTATGTTACATGTTTACATTGCATTCTGTATATAGTCACTATGTTACATGTTTACAGGTGCTTTCTGTATTGAGGTATGTTAACAGGGAGCTCTTAAGGGACTTTAGACTGGGGGAAGATTTGATGGCGTCTGGGATGTTATTCCATATTTGCGGTGTTCTGTAGGAAAATGAGGATGGAGACACTTTTATTTTGTATTGTGGTATTGAAAGTAAGGTGCAGGTCCTGGATCGGAGGTTATAGGATGAGGGAACTGCTGGGGGAAGCAGTCTATTCAGGTAGGGTGGCAACTTCCCAGAAAAGCTCTTAAACACCAGGCTGGAAAGGTGAAGGGTGCGTCTAGATTCCAGCGACGGCCAGTTTAGCTCTTCTAACATGACACAATGGTGGGTCATGTAGTTACATTGTAGCACAAAGCGGCAGAATGAGTTATACAATGTAGTAAGTTTATGAAGGTGTGTTTGCGGGGCGGCTTCATACACTACATCTCCGTAATCAATAGCCGGTATAAGCATTTGTTGTACAATCTGCTTTGTTACCGCGGGACTCAGGCAGGATTTGTTTCTGTACAGGGCATTTAGTTTGGGGTGAGGTTTAGATGAGAGTTTTTCGATGTGGGGCCAAAGGACAGGTTTGGCAGACACAGGTAACCTAGAGTGCGTGTAACATGGGTAAAATGAAATTTTCTGAGCGCATGTGTTTTCTCCAGGTTCTGCTGATTCAGTGCCGCTCATGTTTCATATGATCATGTGACCACAACTACAGTATGATCATGTGACCCACCAATACAGGCCATGTCTTTCATGCAGTTAGAGGTGGAGATATGATTGTTACGCACTGTGCTTTTGAGCCATACATTGGCTGATTTCCTCGCACACACTTTATATTTCTTATTACAGGCTGATTGTTTTGCTTATAATTCCATAAAATGCTAAATATTTCATTAAAAAAAATCACGTTCTATGACATAAGATTTATTCACTAGGTGCAGAAATGTCACATTTTAAGCCAAACCAGTTGCGTTCGAGATGTTTTTTTAGTTAGAATGTTTTCTGGAAGTGCAAATCTTCGGGTCACTTCCCAGCAGGTCAGGATAGAGGCTCACCGCCCGAGGCCTGATATTAAATGATGGGAGAAGGACAGGTTAAAGTTTGGGATAGGTTTTGCTTTGGGTTATTTACTCGTCCATTCTATTTCCAGATGGTTTGGGTTCGGATTTAGTTTAGGGTAATGGTTTGGATTACAGTAAGGGTTAGGATTTAGATGTTGGGTTTGGATTAATGTAGTCCAAGGGCTAACCCTAGTTCAGATTGAGATTAAGGTTTGGTTTAGGGTTATGGTTCGGGATTGGATTAGCGTTTGATTCACGGACAGTGTTTCTTTGAGGGACAGGTTTTTGTTGTGTTTGAGGCTTGAAGTTGGTTGGGGGTCAGGGTTTAGATCTGGGTTAGGGTGTGGTTGAGGGGTCAGGGTTTGATTGAGGGTTAGGACAGTTGGAGTCAGTTTTAGGATGGGGATTCTCCTCTCCCACATACCTTCTGTTAGCAGATGGTCTCGCCTTTGTGCGATAACACCCTCTCCCCCTCTGCCTAATACCGTACCCCCTCCTGTTCAGCGCAACACTGAGCCCTGACCACGCGTGTGCGTCAGGAGCTGGAGAGAAGGAAATCCTGACAATGACTCATATTTAGATGGAGGGACCACACCCAACGTGGGATGCATCAGGCGCTTCATTCCCGAGCTGCAGCGTACAGACCCGAGCCCCAACGCTCGCCAAAAAATGGAGGAACCAGTGCCCTGACCCAGATCTGTAAAGCCCGGGGCCAAATAAACGATGGAGAGGTTCCCTGGTGTCACAAGAACGGCGTCCAGAAACCAGACCATGCCCGGATTATTATACTTGTTGGCGTTAATAATGGCCAGAAAGCGAGAGATTCCTGACAGCATTTACTAAAGAGTACACTGCGGGGAGGTTTAATATTGTGCAGCTCTGTCATACACCCGCACACTCTGAATACAGTATATAGAGGCCCCTAAAAACACCCTGAATATATGGAGGAACCCCTAAAAACACACCCTGAATATATGGAGGAACCCCTAAAAAAACACCTGTACACCCTGAATATATAGAGGAACCCCTAAAAAGACACCCTGAATATATGGAGGAACCCCTAAAAACACACCCTGACTATATGGAGGAACCCCTAAAAACACACCCTGAATATATGGAGGAACCCCTAAAAAAACACCTGTACACCCTGAATATATAGAGGAACCCCTAAAAAGACACCCTGAATATATGGAGGAACCCCTAAAAACACACCCTGAATATATGGAGGAACCCTAAAAAACACACCCTGAATATATGGAGGAACCCCTAAAAAAACACCTGTACACCCTGAATATATAGAGGCCCCTTAAAACACCCTGAATATATGGAGGAACCCCTAAAAAGACACCCACACACCCTGAATATATGGAGGAACCCCTAAAAACACACCCGTACACCCTGAATATATGGAGGAGGAACCCTAAAAAACACCCGCACACCCTGAATATTATGGAGGAACCCTAAAAATACACCCACACACCCTGAATATATGGAGGCGACACTAAAAACACACCCACACACCCTGAATATATGGAGGAGCCCCTAAAAACACACCCGCACACCCTGAATATATGGAGGAGCCCCTAAAAAGACACCTGCACACCCTGAATATATGGAGGAACCCCTAAAAAGACACCCGCACACCCTGAATATATGGAGGATCCCCTAAAAACACACCCGCACACCCTGAATATATGGAGGAGCCCCTAAAAAACACACCCACACACCCTGAATATATGGAGGAACCCCTAAAAAACACACCCACACCCCTGAATATATGGAGGCGACACTAAAAACACACCCGCACACCCTGAATATATGGAGGAGCCCCTAAAAAGACACCCGCACACCCTAAATATATGGAGGAGCCCCTAAAAGACACCCCACACCCTGAATATATGGAGGAACCCCTAAAAACACACCCGCACACCCTGAATATATGGAGGAGCCCCTAAAAAGACACCCGCACACCCTGAATATATGGAGGAACCCCTAAAAAGATACCCGCACACCCTGAATATATGGAGGAGCCCCTAAAAACACACCCGCACACCCTGAATATATGGAGGAACCTCTAAAAAGACACCCGCACACCCTGAATATATGGAGGAACCCCTAAAAAGACACCCGCACACCCTGAATATATGGAGGAACCCCTAAAAACACACCCACACACCCTGAATATATGGAGGAACCCCTAAAAACACACCCCACACCCTGAATATATGGAGGAACCCCTAAAAACACACCCACACACCCTGAATATATGGAGGAGCCCCTAAAAAGACACCCGCACACCTGAATATATGGAGGAGCCCCTAAAATTACACCCGCACACCCTGAATATATGGAGGAGCCCCTAAAAAGACACCCGCACACCCTGAATATATGGAGGAGCCCCTAAAAACACACCCACACACCTGAATATATGGAGGAGCCCCTAAAAACACACCCGCACACCCTGAATATATGAGGAGCCCCTAAAAACACCCGCACACCCTGAATATATGGAGGAACCCCTAAAAAGATACCCGCACACCCTGATATATGGAGGAGCCCCTAAAAACACACCCGCACACCTGAATATATGGAGGAACCTCTAAAAAGACACCCGCACACCCTGAATATATGGAGGAACCCCTAAAAACACACCCGCCACACCCCTGAATATATGGAGGAACCCCTAAAAACACACCCACACACCCTGAATATATGGAGGAACCCCTAAAAACACACCCACACACCCTGAATATATGGAGGACCCCTAAAAACACACCCACACACCCTGAATATATGGAGGAGTCCTAAATGCACCCACGCGCATCCTGAATATATGGAGGAGCCCCTAAAATTACATCGAACCCGAAGCCAATACCATTTACACAGAACGCATATCTGGGGTTTCTGCTCCTGGTCCGGTTTCCTAGGTCTGGTAATGGGGGGGGGGGGGCATGAACTCTGGTCAACCCAAATAGTCCTTGTTATTCTGTCATTTGATGACCCGTGTCCTGGCGGACCCTCTGTGTACGGACCCTCTGTATATCAGTCTGGATTCTCTGGAAACGTAACATTGATTCCCCTTTGTGGGTTAATACAGCTGTGGATCCTGAGTCATCCCGGGTTTATTTTCCCACCAACGGAGCAAATAGGACGAAGCAGAACCACATCCTCCACCTCCGACCTGAGTGACTTCAATCCTACTCTCTGACCAGCCACATGGCTTATTCACTAAACTGTGCACCTCGTCGAGTTACCGCATGACCGACCAGGCCCAGCCGAGACGGAAATATTCACCTGGTGCCGCCATTTCTTCTTTAAAATGTAAGAAACCAATATTCTTTCCCCAGAAACATGATCTGAGGCAGGAACCAAACTCCAGCCACCCCAGACGTTTATGGCCTACAATTCCCAGAATTCTTTCAATGCAATAGATGGCCAGAGAATCATGGGAGTTGTAGTTCAGCAACATCTGGGAGGCCGGAGCTTGAGATCCCTGATGTAATGGGATTCACTAAATGGTTAAATTCAGATCCAGGCAGCGCGGGGTTAATATTTGGGTCCCCAGTCTGAGGTCTCTGACCTGACCTTCGTGTTTCTCTGCCTGTTCCTCGCTGAACGAATAAGCCGTTTAGCAGTGAAACCCCTGGATTGAGATTGGTGTTATTTTTCTTTTGGTTTTTTGGAGCTTTTCTCTTTTCGGGGCGGATTCCGCCTTGTTTGGGAAATGCTTTCTGGGATCTGAGCTATTTTTACAGAGTCCTGGGCTCGGCGCCATTGGATCGCGTCTCTGCGTTCAGACGGTGGGCTTTGCTCGAGTATCTGGATCCCATCGCCGCCTGCAGGATGGGGAGGCAGAGCGCGGCCAGATCCAGGCAATACGCTCTTTTTTTTTTTTTGGATTCGCGGCTCTGCTCCCATCCGGCCCCACCTCAGCTTTTTGCCAACAAGTCTCCGCCAGAAGCCTTTCCTGCCAGATGAGAAACATCTGTGCCGAGCACCAGACATATGGCTGCCAGTCGCCAGGCGCATGGACGCGTCGGGTGCTAATGGGGCTCACTGGCTTTTATCGAGTTCAGCGTCTTACTTGAGAGGGGCCGGCGGGGGCCGTCTCGCTGCGGTGGGCTTCACCTGGGTCAGGCGGTGCGGCTTCTGCTGTTACCACCCTGGATGCTGTCCTGGGATATTGGATGGAAGTCGCTGGCGTGGACGCCGCCCAGGGCTCTGACGCCATCCTCTGGCAGGACCTTTACCGCTTTGTCCAAGTAATATCACTCGGCTCGTTTTGCCGCGAGGAGATCGAGGCCGCGGATTTTCTGCCGGCGTCCATTCATAGTGTAAAATTACAGAAATGTTACGGCAAAAAAACCCGAAATAAAGAAAACGGCGAGACTAAATTAACGTTATGAAAAGATGCCGCTTCCCGGGCGGGAAATCACGGGACGTGCGAAATCTTCATGGTATAAGCTGTAGAGCAGGGGTCTGAGAGCCTCTGAATACAGATGTTTTGGAACTAAATTTCCCATGAGGCTTTGTCAACTTTATGAGTAAGAGAGCACGATGGGAGATGTAGTTCCAAAAGCATTGGGGGGGGGGGGGAAAGTCTGCCGATCCATGACGAAGAGGGAACACACACCCAGGGCCCGATTTACCTCTCAGGAGCCTGAAGACACAGAAATCTAAGGCACCCCCCCCCCCCCCAAAATATATATAGTGACAAATAAAATGACACATTTTAAAAAATTAAATACAGTTTATTGCTGGAAGAGAATCTGTGGCCTAAAATGAAGCAAAAATGGAGCAGAGTGATAAGTCTTGGGTCAACCCTAACCCTAAAACACACACAAATAGTAACCTAACCCTAAAACACACACAAATAGTAACCTAACCCTAAAACACACACAAATAGTAACCTAACCCTAAAACACACACAAATAGTAACCCTAACCCTAAAACACACACAAATAGTAACCTAACCCTAAAACACACACAAATAGTAACCTAACCCTAAAACACACACAAATAGTAACCTAACCCTAAAACACACACAAATAGTAACCCTAACCCTAAAACACACACAAATAGTAACCTAACCCTAAAACAAACACGAATAGTAACCTAACCCTAAAACAAACACAAATAGTAACCTAACCCTAAAACAAAGCACAAATAATAACCTAACCCTAAAACAAACACAAATAGTAACCCTAACCCTAAAACAAGCACAAATAGTAACCCTAACCCTAAAACAAAACACAAATAGTAACCTAACCCTAAAACACACACAAATAGTAACCCTAACCCTAAAACAAACACAAATAGTAACCTAACCCTAAAACAAACACGAATAGTAACCTAACCCTAAAACAAACACAAATAGTAACCTAACCCTAAAACAAAGCACAAATAATAACCTAACCCTAAAACAAACACAAATAGTAACCCTAACCCTAAAACAAGCACAAATAGTAACCCTAACCCTAAAACAAAACACAAATAGTAACCTAACCCTAAAACACACACAAATAGTAACCCTAACCCTAAAACACACACAAATAGTAACCTAACCCTAAAACAAAGCACAAATAGTAACCTAACCCTAAAACACAAATAGTAACCTAACCCTAAAACACACACAAATAGTAACCTAACCCTAAAACAAACAAATAATAACCTAACCCTAAAACACACATAAATAGTAACCTAACCCTAAAACAAACAAATAATAACCTAACCCTAAAACACACACAAATAGTAACCTAACCCTAAAACACACACAAATAGTAACCTAACCCTAAAACAAACAAATAATAACCTAACCCTAAAACACACATAAATAGTAACCTAACCCTAAAACAAAACACAAATAGTAACCTAACCCTAAAACAAGCACAAATAGTAACCTAACCCTAAAACAAGCACAAATAGTAACCTAACCCTAAAACACACATAAATAATAACCTAACCCTAAAACAAACACAAATAGTAACCTAACCCTAAAACAAACAAATAATAACCTAACCCTAAAACACACATAAATAGTAACCTAACCCTAAAACAAAACACAAATAGTAACCTAACCCTAAAACAAGCACAAATAGTAACCTAACCCTAAAACAAGCACAAATAGTAACCCTAACCCTAAAACAAAACACAAATAGTAACCTAACCCTAAAACACACACAAATAGTAACCCTAACCCTAAAACAAAGCACAAATAGTAACCTAACCCTAAAACAAACACAAATAGTAACCTAACCCTAAAACACACACAAATAGTAACCTAACCCTAAAACAAACAAATAATAACCTAACCCTAAAACACACATAAATAGTAACCTAACCCTAAAACAAATAACCTAACCCTAAAACAAACACAAATAGTAACCTAACCCTAAAACACACACAAATAGTAACCTAACCCTAAAACAAACAAATAATAACCTAACCCTAAAACACACATAAATAGTAACCTAACCCTAAAACAAAACACAAATAGTAACCTAACCCTAAAACAAGCACAAATAGTAACCCTAACCCTAAAACAAAACACAAATAGTAACCTAACCCTAAAACACACACAAATACTAACCCTAACCCTAAAACAAAACACAAATAGTAACCTAACCCTAAAACAAACACAAATAGTAACCTAACCCTAAAACACACACAAATAGTAACCTAACCCTAAAACACACACAAATAGTAACCTAACCCTAAAACAAGCACAAATAGTAACCCTAAAACAAAACACAAATAGTAACCTAACCCTAAAACACACACAAATACTAACCCTAACCCTAAAACAAAACACAAATAGTAACCTAACCCTAAAACACACACAAATAGTAACCCTAACCCTAAAACAAAGCACAAATAGTAACCTAACCCTAAAACAAACACAAATAGTAACCTAACCCTAAAACACACACAAATAGTAACCTAACCCTAAAACAAAACACAAATAGTAACCTAACCCTAAAACAAGCACAAATAGTAACCCTAACCCTAAAACAAAACACAAATAGTAACCTAACCCTAAAACACACACAAATACTAACCCTAACCCTAAAACAAAACACAAATACTAACCCTAACCCTAAAACAAAACACAAATAGTAACCTAACCCTAAAACAAACACAAATAGTAACCTAACCCTAAAACACACACAAATAGTAACCTAACCCTAAAACACGCACAAATAGTAACCTAACCCTAATAAAAAGCACAAATGGTAACCCTAAAACAAAACACAAATAGTAACCTAACCCTAAAACACACACAAATACTAACCCTAACCCTAAAACAAAACACAAATAGTAACCTAACCCTAAAACAAACACAAATAGTAACCTAACCCTAAAACACACACAAATAGTAACCTAACCCTAAAACAAAACACAAATAGTAACCTAACCCTAAAACACACACAAATAGTAACCTAACCCTAAAACAAAACACAAATAGTAACCTAACCCTAAAACACACACAAATAGTAACCTAACCCTAAAACACACACAAATAGTAACCTAACCCTAAAACACACACAAATAGTAACCTAACCCTAAAACACACACAAATAGTAACCTAACCCTGAAACGGACACAAATAGTAACCTAACCCTAAAACAAACAAATAGTAACCTAACCTTAAAACAAAACACAAATAGTAACCCTAACCCTAAAACAAAACACAAATAGTAACCCTAACCCTAAAACAAAACACAAATAGTAACCTAACCCTAAGGGTAGGGTCAGACGAAAGCATTTTTCCCCGCCAACGTGAAAAAGTGCGTCTGAACGCATTGACGTATTTTTTCACGGAATGCGCAAAAACGGTCAGACGACGCGCATTTTCGTGCGTGATTTTGTACGGATCGTCAATAAAACTCTTTTTCCGTCTGGACGTTATGTAGGCTGGACATTAGCAGCATCTGACATCTCCTAATCACGCACACACGCCGCTATGCCGCAGCTGCGCACTCAGTACGTCAGTACTAGCGGTTCAGCGTTCTCAGAAAAATGCGTTCAAATTCCACTTGCATTGCGCGGCCGGACTTTTGTGCAGCCGTACTTCGTATATTGTCCGTCATTACCCGTCATCTGCTACTAGTGCGGCCGTAATTATGTGCGCCAGAACGCACGATAAAAGTGCGCTGGTCTGACCCCAGCCTAAAACAAGCACAAATAGTAACCTAACCCTAAAACAAGCACAAATAGTAACCTAACCCTAAAACAAGCACAAATAGTAACCTAACCCTAAAACAAGCACAAATAGTAACCTAACCCTAAAACAAAACACAAATAGTAACCTAACCCTAAAACAAACACAAATAGTAACCTAACCCTAAAACAAACACAAATAGTAACCTAACCCTAAAACAAAACACAAATAGTAACCTAACCCTAAAACAAACACAAATAGTAACCTAACCCTAAAACAAGCACAAATAGTAACCTAACCCTAAAACAAGCACAAATAGTAACCTAACCCTAAAACAAAACACAAATAGTAACCCTAACCCTAAAACACACACAAATAGTAACCTATCCCTAAAACAAAACACAAATAGTAACCTAACCCTAAAACAAAACACAAATAGTAACCTAACCCTAAAACAAAACACAAATAGTAACCTAACCCTAAAACAAACACAAATAGTAACCTAACCCTAAAACAAAACACAAATAGTAACCTAACCCTAAAACAAAACACAAATCGTAACCTAACCCTAAAACAAAACACAAATAGTAACCTAACCCTAAAACAAAACACAAATAGTAACCTAACCCTAAAACAAACACAAATCGTAACCTAACCCTAAAACAAAACACAAATAGTAACCTAACCCTAAAACAAACACAAATAGTAACCTAACCCTAAAACAAAACACAAATAGTAACCTAACCCTAAAACAAAACACAAATAGTAACCTAACCCTAAAACAAGCACAAATAGTAACCCAAGTTTTTTTTTCTTAATTTTTTTTTATATTTATATTAGTTTGATAGAGAAGGTTACATACCATGGGGGGGGGCACCTTTTTTTGGAAAAACAAACTAAATAATTCGTGTGAGGGGGAAAAAAAGGAAGAGCATATTAAAAGTTTTCATTTTTTTAATTGTTTTAATTCTTTTCAACTTGTAGAGAAATAGGTATCCACCAAAAGGGGCATTTTTCTGTGTAAAACCCTTACATTTTTTCCTTTACAGAGCAGGGCAACCCCCCTGTGGTGGGCATCTAGAGCACATGTCTACTTTGCCTCATTAAATATCCAGCTCTGCTTGCCCTGGCCATTTTTTTGGCATTTTATCTGCAGTTTTTGGGTAATTTTATAAATTGGTGGGATATGGGGGGAGGCAGAGGGAGGGGGTATTTAATCAAAGTGTTTCCCATAGTCTCTGATACTTTGTAACCTCATTGGATGTAACAGATATAAACCGGCGCGTTCTCTAGACGTCGCTCCTAACAGACACATCGCTTGTGAAGCTTCGGATTGATACAGAATAATATCGATAGATAGCGCAGGAAATGTAATGATCTGATCCGGCGCCAACTCTATTAACCCCTTCACCGCCGCCATCAACGCGCTCAGAGCATCACCAGACGCTGCAAAGCATGATTCCCGCATACTATGAATTATTAATTATTATGCTCATCCAATATTTACGCAGCGCAAATGACACGGCGACCCTGGCGTTACAGAAAGGCGATCCAAGCCCCCGGCGAGGGTGCGGGGTAAAGCAGGGACACGCGGCTTCAATATTTAATGGAATGGTATAGGCGAGTGCACGCACAGGTATATTGTTCCTGCAGCAGAGGGACGGGCACCATGACCACCTCACAAGGACAGAAATTCAAGATAAGACACGGTGGCCATTTATACAGGAAACCCCATGATGTGAAGGACACCCCTAAAGCAGGGCTGCGTGTCTGACTCCCCACTGAGGGAGCGTTTAGTATGGTGGGCAAGTAGAGTCACCAGGTCGGCCATGTTTTCCTGGACACCTGCTACCATGATTCCATGCAGAGGGGGAGCACACGGAAAAGTGTTGCCCTGCAACATGTATAATTCATATGCTGCAGGAAGGAAATCAAGGCAGGTCACCTGGAATTCCTCTCTGATTTACCTGCAGCGTATGGATTATACATGCTGCAGGGTGACATTTTTCATGCACTGCCCATCAGCATGAATACATTATATGTGTCCAAGAAAACATGACTGACCTGGCCTCTCCAGCCTGACAAGGGATTGAAGTGATGATTCTGCGTCCACAGAGCAAAGCAGCTGATAATGTGAAAGAAAATGATTTTTCAGTATAAAGCTGCGCCAGGATTCCCTCTTGTGGCTCTGATCCTGCGCAGCTTCTGCCTGGAGGAGGATGAGTCAGGAGGGAGTCTCCCCCCGCAGGGCTTCTCCGTCCATAGGCTGAGGGCGCGGATCCTGCGCTTTATATCGCCAAATTAATAACTTCAAGGAGTCACGGCGTCGCACATTAAAAAACCGCAAAGCTTTATTAAATACATGACCAGCACAAACCGGAATATCTCACCTTGTTACATTATGTACAAATATATTACATGTCCCTGTGTCTGAGCCAGATTCCTCTCCCTCTTTTTAGGGGTTCCTCCATATATTCAGGGTGTGTGGGTGTATTTTTAGGGGCTCCTCCATATATTCAGGGTGTGTGGGTGTATTTTTAGGGGCTCCTCCATATATTCAGGGTGTGCGGGTGTGTTTTTAGGGGCTCCTCCATATATTCAGGGTGTGCGGGTGTATTTTTAGGGGTTCCTCCATATATTCAGAGTGTGCGGGTGTGTTTTTAGGGGCTCCTCCATATATTCAGGGTGTGCGGGTGTATTTTTAGGGGTTCCTCCATATATTCAGGGTGTGGGGGTGTCTTTTTAGGGACTCCTCCATATATTCAGGGTGTGTGGGTGTGTTTTTAGGGGCTCCTCCATATATTCAGGGTGTGTGGGTGTGTTTTTAGGGGCTCCTCCATATATTCAGGGTGTGTGGGTGTGTTTTTAGGGGCTCCTCCATATATTCAGGATGTGTGGGTGTATTTTTAGGGGTTCCTCCATATATTCAGAGTGTGTGGGTGTGCTTTTAGGGGCTCCTCCATATATTCAGGGTGTGTGAGATTGTTTTTAGGGGTTCCTCCATATATTCAGGGTGTGGGGGTGTGTTTTTAGGGGCTCCTCCATATATTCAGGGTGTGTGGGTGTGTTTTTAGGGGTTCCATATATTCAGGGTGTGTGGGTGTGTTTTTAGGGGCTCCTCCATATATTCAGGATGTGTGGGTGTATTTTTAGGGGCTCCTCCATATATTCAGGGTGTGTGGGTGTGCTTTTAGGGGCTCCTCCATATATTCAGGGTGTGTGAGATTGTTTTTAGGGGTTCCTCCATATATTCAGGGTGTGCGGGTGTCTTTTTAGGGGTTCCCCCATATATTCAGGGTGTGCGGGTATGTTTTTAGCGGCTCCTCCATATATTCAGGGTGTGTGGGTGTGTTTTTAGGGGTTCCTCCATATATTCAGGGTGTGTGGGTGTGTTTTTAGGGGCTCCTCCATATATTCAGGGTGTGCGGGTGTCTTTTTAGGGGCTCCTCCATATATTCAGGGTGTGTTTTTAGGGGTTCCTCCATATATTCAGGGTGTGTTTTTAGGGGTTCCTCCATATATTCAGGGTGTGTGGATGTGTTTTTAGGGGTTCCTCTATATATTCAGGGTGTGCGGGTGTATTTTTAGGGGCTCCTCCATATATTCAGGGTGTGTGGGTGTATTTTTAGGGTCTCCTCCATATATTCAGGGTATGTGGGTGTCTTTTTAGGGGCTCCTCCATATATTCAGGGTGTGTGGGTGTGTTTTTAGGGGCTCCTCCATATATTTAGTGTGTGCGGGTGTCTTTTTAGGGGCTCCTCCATATATTCAGGGTGTGCGGGTGTATTTTTAGGGGCTCCTCCATATATTTAGGGTGTGCGGGTGTCTTTTTAGGGGCTCCTCCATATATTCAGGGTGTGTGGGTGTGTTTTTAGGGGCTCCTCCATATATTCAGGGTGTGCGGGTGTCTTTTTAGGGGTTCCTCCATATATTCAGGGTGTGTTTTTAGGGGTTCCTCCATATATTCAGGGTGTGTTTTTAGGTGCTCTTCCATATATTCAGGGTGTGTGGATGTGTTTTTAGGGGTTCCACCATATATTCAGGGTGTGTGGGTGTATTTTTAGGGGCTCCTCCATATATTCAGGGTGTGTGGGTGTATTTTTAGGGTCTCCTCCATATATTCAGGGTATGTGGGTGTCTTTTTTAGGGGCTCCTCCATATATTCAGGGTGTGTGGGTGTGTTTTTAGGGGCTCCTCCATATATTTAGTGGTGTGCGGGTGTCTTTTTAGGGGCTCCTCCATATATTCAGGGTGTGCGGGTGTATTTTTAGGGGCTCCTCCATATATTTAGGGTGTGCGGGTGTCTTTTTAGGGGCTCCTCCATATATTCAGGGTGTGTGGGTGTGTTTTTAGGGCTCCTCCATATATTCAGGGTGTGCGGGTGTGTTTTTTAGGGGCTCCTCCATATATTCAGGATGTGTGGGTGTGTTTTTAAGGGGCTCCTCCATATATTCAGGGTGTGCGGGTGTGTTTTTAGGGGCTCCTCCATATATTCAGGGTGTGCGGGTGTCTTTTTAGGGGTTCCTCCATATATTCAGGGTGTGTGGGTGTCTTTTTAGGGGTTCCTCCATATAGTCAGGGTGTGTGGGTGTCTTTTTAGGGGTTCCCCCATATATTCAGGGTGTGCGGGTATGTTTTTAGGGGTTCCCCCATATATTCAGTGTGCGGGTATGTGTTTTTTAGCGGCTCCTCCATATATTCAGGGTGTGCGGGTGTCTTTTTAGGGCTCCTCCATATATTCAGGGTGTGTGTTTTTAGGGGTTCCTCCATATATTCAGGGTGTGTTTTTTAGGGGTTCCTCCATATATTCAGGGTGTGTGGATGTGTTTTTAGGGGTTCCTCTATATATTCAGGGTGTGCGGGTGTATTTTTAGGGGCTCCTCCATATATTCAGGGTGTGTGGGTGTATTTCTAGGGGTTCCTCCATATATCGGTGGGTGTGTGGTGTCTTTTTAGGGTCTCCTCCATATATTCAGGGTATGTGGGTGTCTTTTTAGGGGCTCTCCATATATTTCAGGGTGTGGGGTGTGTTTTTAGGGCCCTCCTCCATTATTTAGTGTGTGCGGTGTCTTTTTAGGGGCTCCTCCATATATTCAGGGTGTGTGTTGTTTTTAGGGTCTCCTCCATATATTCAGGGTATGTGGGTGTTTTTTAGGGGCTCCTCCATTATATTCAGGGTGTGTGGGTGTGTTTTTAGGGGTCCTCCATATATTTAGTGTGTGCGGGTTGTCTTTTTAGGGGCTCCTCCATATATTCAGGTGTGCGGGTGTCTTTTTTAGGGGCTCCTCCATAATATTTAGGGTGTGCGGGTGTCTTTTTAGGGGCTCCTCCATATATTAGGGTGTGTGGGTGTGTTTTTAGGGGCTCCTCCATATATTCAGGGTGTGTGGGTGTGTTTTTAGGGGTCCTCCATATATTCAGGGTGTCGCGGGTGTATTTTTAGGGGTTCCTCCATTATATTCAGGGTGTGCGGGTGTCTTTTTAGGGGTTCCTCCATATATTCAGGGTGTGCGGGTGTGTTTTTAGGGGTTCCTCCATAATATTCAGGGTGTGTTTTTAGGGGCTCCTCATATATTCAGGGTGTGTGGTGTGTTTTTTAGCGGCTCCCTCCATTATTCAGGGTGTGCGGGTGTCTTTTTAGGGGTTCCTCCATATATTCAGGGTGTGCGGGTGTGTTTTTAGGGTTCCTCCATATATTCAGGGTGTGCGGGTGTCTTTTTAAGGGGGTCCTCCATATTTCAGGGTTTGTGTGGTGTCTTTTTAGGGGTTCCTCCATATATTCTGGGTGTGTTTTAGGGGTTCCTTCATATATTTCAGGGTGGTGGATGTGCTTTTGTGTGGGGTCTTTTTTAGGGTTTCTCCTTATATTCAGGGTGTGCGGGTGTCTTTTTAGGAGTTCCTCCATATATTCAGGGTGTGTGGGTGTGTTTTTAGGGTTCCTCCATATATTCAGGGTGTGCGGGTGTCTTTTTAGGAGTTCCTCCATATATTCAGGGTGTGTGGGTGTCTTTTTAGGGGTTCCTCCATATATTCAGGGTGTGTGGGTGTGTTTTTAGGGGCTCTCCATATATTCAGGGTGTGTGGGTTGTGTTTTAGGGGCTCCTCCATTATATTCAGGGTGTGGGTTGTGTTTTTTAGGGGTTCCTCCATATATTCAGCGGGTGTGTGGGTGTCTTTTTAGGGGCTCCTCCATATATTCAGGGTGTGCAGGTGTCTTTCTAGGGGCTCCTCCATTATTCAGGGTGTGCGGGTGTGTTTTTAGGGGTTCCTCCATATATTCAGGGTGTGTGGGTGTCTTTTTAGGGGCTCCTCATATATTCAGGGTGTGTGGGTGGTCTTTTTTAGGGGTTCCTCATATATTCAGGGTGTGTGGGTGTCTTGTTTAGGGGCTCCTCTATATATTCAGGGTGTGTGGGTGTCTTTTTAGGGGCTCCTCCATATATTCAGGGTGTGTGGGTGTTTTTTTAGGGGTTCCTCCATATATTCAGGTGTGTGGGTGTCTTTTTTAGGGGCTCCTCATATATTCAGGGTGTGTGGGTGTCTTTTTAGGAGTTCCTCCATATATTCAGGGTGTGTGGTGTCTTTTTAGGGGCTCCTCCATATATTCAGGGTGTGCGGGTGTCTTTTTAGGGGCTCCTCCATATATTCAGGGTGTGTGGTTGTCTTTTTAGGGGTTCCTCCATATATTTCCGGGGGGGAAGGTGTTCTTTTAGGGGCTCCTCCATATATTCAGGGTGTGTGGTGGGTGGTTTTAGGGGTTCCTCCATATATTCAGGGTGTGTGGGTGTCTTTTTGGGGCTCCTCCATATATTCAGGGTGTGTGGGTGTCTTTTTAGGGGTTCCTCCATATATTCAGGGTGTGTGGGTGTCTTTTTTAGGGGCTCCTCTATATAATTCAGGGTGTGTGGGTGTCTTTTTAGGGGCTCCTCCATATATTCAGGGTGTGTGGGTGTATTTTTAGGGGTTCCTCCATATATTCAGGGTGTGTGGGTGTCTTTTTAGGGGCTCCTCCATATATTCAGGGTGTGTGGTGTCTCTTTTTAGGAGTTCCTCCATATATTCGGGTGTGTGGGTGTCTCTTTTTAGGGGCTCCTCCATATATTCAAGGTGTGTGGGTGTCTTTTTAGGGTTCCTCCATATATTCAGGGTGTGTGGGTGTATTTTTAGGGGTTCCTCCATACTATTCAGGGTGGTGGGTGTCTTTTTAGGGGCTCCTCCATCATATTTCAGGGTGTGTGGGTGTCTTTTTTGGGGCTCCTCCATATATTCAGTGTGTGTGGGTGTATTTTTAGGGGTTCCTCCATATATTCAGGGTGTGTGGGTGTTTTTTAGGGGTTCCTCCATATATTCAGGGTGTGTGGGTGTATTTTTAGGGGTTCCTCCATATATCAGGGTGTGTGGGGTCTTTTTAGGGGCTCCTCCATATATTCAGGGTGTGCGGGTGTATTTTTAGGGGTTCTCCATATATTCAGGGTGTGTGGGTGTCCTTTTTAGGGGCTCCTCCATATATTCAGGGTGTGCGGGTGTATTTTTAGGAGTTCCTCCATTTTCAGGTGTGGGGTGTCTTTTTAGGAGTTCTCCATATATTCAGGTTGTGGGGGTGTCTTTTAGGGGTTCCTCCATATATTCAGGGGGGAAGGTGTCTTTTAGGGGTTCCTCCATATATTCAGGGTTGTGTGGGGTGTCTTTTTTAGGGTTCCTCCATATATTCAGGGGGGGAAGGTGTCTTTTTAGGGGCTCCTCCATATATTCAGGGTGTGTGGGTGTGTTTTTAGGGGTTCTCCATATATTCAGGGTGTGGGTGTTCTTTTAGGGGCTCCTCCATATATTCAGGGTGTGTGGGTGTGTTTTTAGGGGCTCCTCCATATATTCAGGGTGTGCGGGTGTCTTTTTAGGGGTTCCTCCATATATTGGGTGTGCGGGGTTTTTTAGGGGTTCCTCCATATATTCAGGGTGTGTGGTTGTCTTTTTTAGGGGTTCCTCCATATATTCAGGGTGTGTGGGTGTATTTTTAGGGGTTCCTCCATATATTCAGGGTTACGGGTGTCTTTTTAGGGGTTCCTCCATATATCCAGGGTGTGCGGGTGTCTTTTTAGGGGTTCCTCCATATTTCAGGGTGTGCGGGTGTGTTTTTAGGGGTTCTCCATATATTCAGGGATGTGTGGTGTCTTTTTAGGGGTTTCCCATATATTCAGGGTGTGGGTGTATTTTTAGGGGTTCCTCCATATATTCAGGGTGTGTGGGTGTCTTTTTAGGGGTTCCTCCATATATTCAGGGTGTGCGGGTGTCTTTTTAGGGGTTCCTCCATATATTCAGGGTGTGTGGGTGTCTTTTTAGGGGTTCCTCCATATATTCAGGGTGTGATGGTGTCTTTTTAGGGGTTCCTCCATATATTCAGGGTGTGTGGGTGTATTTTTAGGGGCTCCTCCATATATTCAGGGTGTGATGGTGTCTTTTTAGGGGCTCCTCCATATATTCAGGGTGTGTGGGTGTCTTTTTAGGGGCTCCTCTATATATTCAGGGTGTGTGGGTGTCTTTTTAGGGGCTCCTCCATATATTCAGGGTGTGTGGGTGTATTTTTAGGGGTTCCTCCATATATTCAGGGTGTGTGGGTGTCTTTTTAGGGGCTCCTCCATATATTCAGGGTGTGTGGGTGTCTTTTTAGGAGTTCCTCCATATATTCAGGGTGTGTGGGTGTCTTTTTAGGGGCTCCTCCATATATTCAGGGTGTGTGGTTGTCTTTTTTAGGGGTTCCTCCATATATTCAGGGTTGTGTGGGGTGTCTTTTTAGGGGCTCCTCCATATATTCAGGGTGTGTGGGTGTCTTTTTAGGGGCTCCTCTATATATTCAGGGTGTGTGGGTGTCTTTTTAGGGGTTCCTCCATATATTCAGGGTGTGTGGGTGTCTTTTTAGGGGCTCCTCTATATATTCAGGGTGTGTGGGTGTCTTTTTAGGGGCTCCTCCATATATTCAGGGTGTGTGGGTGTATTTTTAGGGGTTCCTCCATATATTCAGGGTGTGTGGGTGTCTTTTTAGGGGCTCCTCCATATATTCAGGGTGTGTGGGTGTCTTTTTAGGAGTTCCTCCATATATTCAGGGTGTGTGGGTGTCTTTTTAGGGGCTCCTCCATATATTCAGGGTGTGTGGGTGTCTTTTTAGGGGTTCCTCCATATATTCAGGGTGTGTGGGTGTATTTTTAGGGGTTCCTCCATATATTCAGGGTGTGTGGGTGTCTTTTTAGGGGCTCCTCCATATATTCAGGGTGTGTGGGTGTCTTTTTAGGGGCTCCTCCATATATTCAGGGTGTGTGGGTGTATTTTTAGGGGTTCCTCCATATATTCAGGGTGTGTGGGTGTCTTTTTAGGGGTTCCTCCATATATTCAGGGTGTGTGGGTGTATTTTTAGGGGTTCCTCCATATATTCAGGGTGTGTGGGTGTCTTTTTAGGGGCTCCTCCATATATTCAGGGTGTGCGGGTGTATTTTTTAGGGGTTCCTCCATATATTCAGGGTGTGTGGGTGTCTTTTTTAGGGGCTCCTCCATATATTCAGGGTGTGTGGGTGTCTTTTTAGGAGTTCCTCCATATATTCAGGGTGTGTGGGTGTCTTTTTAGGGCTTCCTCCATATATTCAGGGGGGGAAGGTGTCTTTTTAGGGGTTCCTCCATATATTCAGGGTGTGTGGGTGTCTTTTTAGGGGTTCCTCCATATATTCAGGGGGGGAAGGTGTCTTTTTAGGGGCTCCTCCATATATTCAGGGTGTGTGGGTGTGTTTTTAGGGGCTCCCTCCATTATTCAGGGTGTGTGGGTGTCTTTTTAGGGGTTCCTCCATATATTCAGGGTGTGCGGGTGTGTTTTTAGGGGTTCCTCCATATATTCAGGGTGTGTGGGTGTCTTTTTAGGGGTTCCTCCATATATTCAGGGTGTGTGGGTGTATTTTTAGGGGTTCCTCCATATATTCAGGGTGTACGGGTGTCTTTTTAGGGGTTCCTCCATATATTCAGGGTGTGCGGGTGTCTTTTTAGGGGTTCCTCCATATATTCAGGGTGTGCGGGTGTGTTTTTAGGGGTTCCTCCATATATTCAGGGTGTGTGGGTGTCTTTTTAGGGGTTCCTCCATATATTCAGGGTGTGTGGGTGTATTTTTAGGGGTTCCTCCATATATTCAGGGTGTGTGGGTGTCTTTTTAGGGGTTCCTCCATATATTCAGGGTGTGCGGGTGTCTTTTTAGGGGTTCCTCCATATATTCAGGGTGTGTGGGTGTCTTTTTAGGGGTTCCTCCATATATTCAGGGTGTGATGGTGTCTTTTTAGGGGTTCCTCCATATATTCAGGGTGTGTGGGTGTATTTTTAGGGGCTCCTCCATATATTCAGGGTGTGATGGTGTCTTTTTAGGGGCTCCTCCATATATTCAGGGTGTGCGGGTGTGTTTTTAGGGGTTCCTCCATATATTCAGGGTGTGTGTGTGTCTTTTTAGGGGTTCCTCCATATATTCAGGGTGTGTGGGTGTGTTTTTAGGGGTTCCTCCATATATTCAGGGTGTGTGGGTGTATTTTTAGGGGTTCCTCCATATATTCAGGGTGTGCGGGTGTCTTTTTAGGGGTTCCTCCATATATTCAGGGTGTGCGGGTGTGTTTTTAGGGGCTCCTCCATATATTCAGGGTGTGCGGGTGTGTTTTTAGGGGCTCCTCCATATATTCAGGGTGCGCGGGTGTATAACAGAGCTGCGCAGTAATAAACCTCCCAGCACTGAGTCTGTAATAAATGCCGTCACAAATCTCTTGCTGTGAATCACATTTTTTGCTGTAAATATCATTTTATTGACATTAATGGCCGTGATACATCGTGACATCATCTTAATCGTCGTGGAGATGTCTGACCTGTGACTTTCCCTGTTCTGTGGCTCCGCCTCTTGCGACATTCCTTAGTCCGCAGTGAACGTGCAGGTTTTATCCTCCGGGTCTCGTTATCGCTGACACATGTTCAGACGAGTCGTCTGGTGTCGTCGTTGTGAGTGATGGGGTTATTTTTGCACATCCTCCCGTGACCGCATGCCTCTCGCTGGACGTGCGGCGCTATTTTTGTCGCTGTCAGTGCATGTTACATGCATGCGTGCGTTAAGCTGCCGTGTCATGCTGTCTTGGTCTTGCGGTGCCTGTGATCTTGTTTGCTTGCGCTGCTCATTCTCGCCGCCTTTAATGTCCCCGTGGTCGGTCCATGTCCCTGCGCCCAAACATCTCGTCACATGTTCACATGTAACACGCTAAGGGATAAATGTAACTGTGACGATACCGGAAATGTATCGATACGGAGCTTGTTATATCATTCCCTCCCCGGGTTAAGGGGTTAAATAAAAGTCACTGACTGTAAAATTCAGGTCCTCTGGCTGCAGCTGGTGATGAGGCCCGGTGACGGCTTCGCCGGTCATGGTGCTTCCTGTATCTCTCGCAGAGGGGAGATTCTCCTGGCGTTTCGGCTCTGGCTGCTCATTGGGGATCAGGTTGATATGAGCAGGGACAGGTCTTCTGTATAAAGTGATGGATTGGGACAGTCACTGTAATTTATTGTGGGCTTACACAGGGCTGGCTCTTCCATAAGGCAACTCAGCCGGGGATGCATCAAGTTGTCATTCGGAAACTAAAATATTTGCTTACCTGAGACCCAGGCCGTGACCCCCCCTGGGCCTAAAAGGGTGTCAGGAGCCTTACCTGCCCCCCCATGCTGCCGAATTATTGCCTGAATACCGGCTACAGGAGAGGATTATACAGAATTCTTGCACTAGCCGCGTTCTGATGAATCTGACGAGAAGCAAGACGTGAGGATCCACAGGATTAGCAGGAGGACGCGAGTCCCTACCCGAGATTTTAACCCTGTGTTCTGTGGAGAATTTAGAACCAAACCAACATGGAGGATCCAGGATCTTTATCGCCATGGTTACAACTTACAATATCCAGAAACTCCCAGGATTCCTTTCTCTGACTGAGAAGCGCCAACATGTACCATGACAGCGGTCACCACAACGCGTCTACGGGAACGTTTCTCCTCACCATCAAATGCCAGACTGGGCTGAAAATATGCAAATATGAGATTAACGGAAAAACAAAACCAGAGCTTTACGATTCGCCGAGAGGATCAAACCGGAACGACCGGAGTCACTTGTATAAAAATGATGAAATTCCGAGAAATAAAGAATGATTCACTTTCTGCTCGTCCTGGACAGATTCTGAGCACACGCAATGCGTGACGCACGCTGAAAGGTCGGGCTGAGGGTGATGGGAATGGCAGCTGCAAAGTCGTCACTTCCCCAAACTCTGAATTTACATAGAGTACAAAGATCTACAACACTGTCACCACACACAGACACAGATACATTAACTGATACATTGTTACTATAGGGGCTACTCAGAGAGCACTGAAATTCCAGCGCTCTCTCCTGCGGCGCACTTTATCCACTGACCCTGCGGGGAATTCAGCATTCACCACGGGGTCCCCAAAGTGCGCCAAATCAATGCACTAAACGGAATCGATAAACCCGCCGAACGTAGCTGCAAACCACCAAATAACCACTGAACGAATCGAAAAACCGCTGAACGAATCGAAAAACCGCTGGACGCATCCGATAAACTGACAAACAGACCACTGAACACATCCGCAAAAAAGCCGAGTAGCTGCCGAACAGAGGTAAGACAAACACTGAAAAAACTCCACAACTTTTGAAAAAAAACGAGTGCATGAAAATGCCTGGAAATAACGTATAAAGTGCTATGAATAACAGTAAAACAAAACGGAATTAAACATTTCATGGAAAAAATTCTGAAAAATTCCTAAAAGATCCTAAAAAAACAATAAATAGAGAAACTTTTTGCTACAGATTAAAATAATAAACGGTTTATTAGATATTGGATTAAAACGGGAATATTTTTAACTTTGAAACCTATGGGATTCGTCTGAATAAACCTGCCGAATGAAACCACTGAACATCAGGGCATTTCACTGACATTTCTCTGCTGTTCAAAGTGAATAGATTAACCATTGCTTCTCTATGGGGGATTTCACTGCCGCCGAACAGCACCGTATTTCACTGCTGCCGAACAGCACCGTATTTCACTGCTGCCGAACAGCACCGTATTTCACTGCTGCCGAACAGCACTGTATTTCACTGCCGCCAAACAGCACTGTATTTCACTGCCGCCAAACAGCACTGTATTTCACTGCTGTCGAACAGCACCGTATTTCACTGCCGTCGAACAGGCATCGTATTTCACTGCCGTCGAACAGGCATCGTATTTCACTGCCGCTGAACAGGCACCGTATCTCACTGCCGCCGAACAGCACCATATTTCACTGCCGTCGAACAGGCACCGTATTTCACTGCCGCCAAACAGCACCGTATTTTACTGCCGTCGAACAGCACTGTATTTCACTGCCGTCGAACAGGCGCCGTATTTCACTGCTGTCGAACAGGCACCGTATTTCACTGCCGCCGAACACGTTCCCTGCCATAGCGCACAACAATTTCATTAAAACCAGAGCACTGACACGCAATCACCCAGTCTGCCATTTGTTGGGGTCAGGGAGAATCATTCCCAAAGACGCCTTGTGTTGACTGTGGTCATGCTACATGTTGTCACTTCTTGGGGCTCTGAACCCTTGTGGTCCCTGTCCTGATATCTGAGTGTCGAGTTGAGGTCCCCAATGTCTGTGTGTTGGGTTGGGGTCCCTGATGTCTGCGTGTGTGTCAGGTTGGGTTCCCTGATGTCTTCGTGTGTGTCAGGTTCGGTTCCCTGATGTCTGCGTGTGTGTCAGGTTGGGGTCCCTGATGTCTGCGTGTGTGTCAGGTTGGGGTCCCTGATGTCTGCGTGTGTGTCAGGTTGGGGTCCCTGATGTCAATACATAACATCATTGGGACATAACAATACCGGGGTACTCTTTATATAGAAAAGACAGAGAAGGTAGGAAAGGAGGAGGAGTGGCCCTGTATGTGAAAAACAACATAAAAACGAACCAAATAAAAGTGAGCGAGGTGAACATAGAGTCAGTTTGGGTTACGCTAACATTTGGCAATCATACAGTAGCTCGTGTAGGTGTGATCTATAGACCCCCTGGACAAGTAGAAGAGCTAGATAATCTGCTGTTTGAGGAAATAGCCAAAATGGCAATGAAGGGGGAAGTTATTATCATGGGGGACTTTAATCTTCCTGATGTGAACTGGAAAACCAAAACAGCTGGGTGCACCAGGAGTACAAATATTCTAAACTCCCTACTGGGATTATCTCTAACACAAGTAGTTGAGGAGCCGACCCGTAAAGAGGCCATATTGGATTTAATACTCACAAATGGAGGTTTGGTATCAGACGTTGTTGTAGGTGAAAATTTGGGATCTAGTGATCACCAGTCAGTATGGTTTAATATAAAGAACAGGGATGGAGCCGCACCACACACAAACAAAAGTTTTACAGGGTAATTCAAAGAGATTCGAAAAGTTGCCGCACGTTCGGTGACTTTTCGTTCTCTTCAATTCGGTTCCTTTTGCCGATCCCATTTCGGTGAACCTGCGGTGTATTCAGCAAGCACCACAGGGTCCCCGAATTGCAGGGAAAAGCTGCCGCAAACCCGCCGAAAACTAACCGCAAAACCCACCGAATGCACGCCGAAAACCCCAAAACCATCTGGCTTAACCCGTCGCAGGAGCCGATCAAACGAGGCGAAGCCGCCGAGACCCCAGACGAGGCAGTGAATAAATTAGCAAAACTGTTTGTGTGAATCTGTGAAAATGAAAAGCTGTTTGTAAAGAAACTACTGAACGAAAATGTCTGAAATTTACATATAAAATCCAATGAATGATAATAAAAAGGGCTGTTACAGAAAAAAGAAGAAAACTTTAAAAAAAAAAAAAAATCGGACTTTTAAAAATAAAAAAAAATTAAGAAAAATGTTTAAAATAGCCTAAAAAATCTATAAATAAAGAGACTCTTTACTGCAGAATTTTATAATGAACGGTTTATTAGATATTGAATTAAATGGGAATATTTTTAACATTGAAGCCTATGGGATTCGCCTGAATAAACCTGCCGAATTAAACCACCGAATGGCAGGGCATTTCGGGAACTTTTCACTGCTGGTTTGTGTTCTCTGAATAGCCGAAGCATTGCTTCTCTATGGGGATTTCACTGCCCTCGAACAGGCACCGAACAGGCACCGTATGTTCAGGCAATTCGCTAGGATTTGGCGAATTGCCTGCTCTCTGGATAGCCGAATGGCCAGGAAAGGTAACCGTGCCCTGATTTTCAGCGTTCGGCTACCTTTCTCAAGCAATTCGGAGCTCTTTGAATAACCCTGTTAGACTTTAAAAAAACAGATTTTTCTAAAATGAGATTTTGTGTGAAGGAGTCATTATCAGACTGGAGGAGTTTAAAGGGAGTCCAGGAGAAATGGGATTATTTAAAGGAGGCATTATTGAAGGCCACAGGCAATTGCATTCGGCTTGTTAGCAAAAACAAAAAAGGGAAGAAACCACTGTGGTCTCTGCAGAAGTGGCCAAAATAGTGAAGAACAAAAAGATAGCATTCAATAATTATAAAAAACATCAGGCAAATTTATAAGATTAGGCAGAAAGAGGCAAAGCAATTTATAAGAGCTTCCAAAGCACACGCAGAAGAGAAAATAGCTCAGTCAGTAAAAAAGGGGGACAAAAAATTTTTTAGATACATAAACGAGAAAAGAAAAGTAAAACAAGGATTAGTTAGATTAAAAACAAAGGAAGGAAGGTATGTAGAAGAGGATAAAAGTCTCGCTGACTGCCTCAATGAATATTTTTGTTCAGTCTTTGCAGAAGAAAAGGAAGGAAAGGGACCTCAGTTAGGAGGAAACACTAACGAGACATTTACATATGAGTTTACAGAGGAGGAGGTTCTACAGCAGCTGTCTAAAGTAAAGACAAATAAGTCAATGGGGCCTGATGGGATCCACCCTAAGTTATTAAAAGAGATCAGTGATGTAATAGCAAAACCGTTAACAAGGATTGGTTAAATAAATCTGTTAACGGGAGTCAACCCAGAAGCCTGGAAATTAGCAAATGTTGTGCCCATTTACAAGAAGGGTAGTAGGGAGGAATCTGGGAACTATAGGCCAGTTAGTCTTACGTCAGTAGTGGGAAAATTAATGGAAACCATGTTAAAGGAAAGGATTGTTGAACATTTAAAAACACATAGATTACAGGATCAGAAACAACATGGGTTTACCTCAGGGAGATCATGCCAAACTAATCTTAATGTTTTTTTTGATTGGGTAACAAAAATAATAGACACAGGTGGTGCAGTAGACATTGCTTATTTAGATTTCAGTAAGGCTTTTGATACTGTTCCGCATAGAAGCTTATCAATAAATTGCAATCTTTGAGTTTGGATTCCAATATTGTTGAATGGATTAGGCAGTGGCTGAGTGACAGACAACAGAGGGTTGTGGTAAATGGAGTTTATTCGGCGCAAGGTCTTGTTACCAGTGGGGTACCTCAGGGGTCAGTACTTGGACCCATCCTCTTTAATATTTTTATTAGTGATATTGCAGAAGGTATTAATGGAAAAGTATGTCTTTTTGCTGATGACACAAAGATTTGCAACAGGGTTGACGTTCCTGGAGGGATCAGCCAAATGACAAATGATTTAGGTAAACTAAAAAAATGTGGGAGCTGTGACAATTGAGTTTTAATGTGGATAAGTGCAAGATAATGCACCTGGGACGTAAAAACCCAAGGGCTGAATATAGAATATTTGATACATCTGAGGGTTGGGATTTAGGGGTTATTATTTCAGAGGATCTAAAGGTAAGTAGTCAATATAATAGAGCAGCAGGAAATGCTGGCAGAATGCTTGGAAATGCTGGCAGAATGCTTGGTTGTGTAGGGAGAGCCTGTATTAGCAGTAGGAAAAGGGAAGTGCTCATGCCACTGTACAGAGCACTGGTGAGACCTCACTTGGAGTACTGTGTGCAGTACTGGAGACCGTATCTCCAGAAGGATATAGACATCTTAGAGAGAGTTCAGAGAAGGGCTACTAAAATGGTGTACGGCTTGAAGGAGAAAAGTTACCAGGAAAGGCTTAATGATCTTAACATGTACAGCTTGGAAAAAAGACGAGACAGAGGAGATATGATAGAAACATTTAAATACGTAAAGGGAATCCACAAGGTAGAGGAAGGGAGTATATTTAAAAGGAAACAAAGTAGCAAAACAAGAGGACATAGTCTTAGATTAGAGGGGCAAAGGTTTAAAAGTAACATCAGGAAGCATTATTTTACTGAGAGGGTGGTGGATACATGGAACAGTCTTCCAGTAGAAGTGGTAGAGGCCAAAACAGTAATTGAATTTAAGCAGGCATGGGATAGGCATAAGGCTATCCTAAACAAAAGATAAATCCAGGTAAAGTATCCATGTAATTGGGCGACTAGATGCGCCGAAAGGTTCTTATCTGCCGACATTTTTCTATGTCTGTGTGTCTGGCTGAGGTCCCTGATGTCTGTGTGTCAGGTTGGGGTCCCTGATGTCTGTGTGTCGGGTTGGGGTCCCTGATGTTCGTGTGTCGGGTTGGGGTCCCTGATGTCTGTGTGTCGGGTTGGGGTCCCTGATGTCTGTGTGTCGGGTTGGGGTCCCTGATGTTCGTGTGTCGGGTTGGGGTCCCTGATGTCTGTGTGTCGGGTTGGGGTCCCTGATGTCTGTGTGTCGGGTTAGGGTCCCTGATGTCTGTGTGTCGGGTTGGGGTCCCTGATGTCTGTGTGTCGGGGTGGGGTCCCTGATGTCTGTGTGTCGGGTTGGGGTCCCTGATGTCTGTGTGTCGGGTTAGGGTCCCTGATGTCTGTGTGTCGGGTTGGGGTCCCTGATGTCTGTGTGTCGGGTTGGGGTCCCTGATGTCTGTGTGTCGGGTTGGGGTCCCTGATGTCTGTGTGTGGGGTTAGGGTCCTTGATGTCTGTGTGTCGGGTTAGGGTCCCTGATGTCTGTGTGTCGGGTTGGGGTCCCTGATGTCTGTGTGTCGGGTTGGGGTCCCTGATGTCTGTGTGTCGGGTTGGGGTCCCTGATGTCTGTGTGTGGGGTTAGGGTCCTTGATGTCTGTGTGTCGGGTTAGGGTCCCTGATGTCTGTGTGTCGGGTTGGGGTCCCTGATGTCTGTGTGTCGGGTTGGGGTCCCTGATGTCTGTGTGTCGGGTTGGGGTCTCTTCGATGTTAAACACGTTTCTGATCTAATAAAAGTAATTTACATCAAATCCACCAACATCACAGACATAAACACAGACTCAGGCGCTTAGAGACCTGGATCACACCCAGACGCTCGATCACATGTACGGGGACAGCTATGAATAGGACCCCTCCTCACCCTCCCCTGAATACCACTCGCTCCCTGTAATGTGGATTAATTAAACGTGTCTGCTGCCCTGGCCGGTACCGGCGGGGACATTGTCTGCCATCGGGGACGATATGAGGTGCAGGTCCCGGGGTTAGAAATTAATGGGGATCCGACGCTCATGGCTATTTTGTATCAGACTTGACATATGACGGAATCAGACGCGTTTTAGACGGTTTCGTTTGTCGCACGAATGGTTAACACTGGCACTTATTCACTAAGCTCAGCATTCGCCATCGAGTTTAATTTCACTGTATCTGCAATTTCAGAGACATTTTTTGTCTTTTCACCAAATACAGGAGAATTGACAGAGAAATACGGTGCGTTTTGTCACAATTCGGTGGTGTTTGGTGGCACCAAAATAGTCCCATAGAGCAGTGGATCCCAACCGTGTTCCCCCGAGCCCCCCCCCGGCGGCCGATTTCCATAAATTGTGCCTCATATTTAAAAGTCTTTCATAATTACAATAATGGACTTTAAAATAACCCCCCCCCCCAATAAATATCCCCTCAGGAAACCCCCCCCAATAAATATCCCCTCAGGAACCCCCCCCCCAATAAATATCCCCTCAGCAAAAACTACCCCCAATAAATATCCCCTCAGCAAAAACTACCCCCCCAATAAATATCCCCAACCCCTCCCCCCACTACAATAAATATCCCCCAGTAAAAATTAACCCCCTCCACAATAAGTCAGATGGATGAGATCAAGGCGGCTGATTATCAGAAAGTGATGCTTTACGAAGGAATACTATATATTCAACGTGGGCAGAAAAAGAAAAAAAACTTTGGGACAGACGCACATGGGGGGGGGGTCCACATTGCCCGCCCTGGGGGGATTTCAACAAACCACACTCTAAAACAATAGACTGCGCTGCGGGCCGGAGTAACACACAATATATATATATATAATACAGTGTTTGTGTATTTATACATTATTCAATATAATAAACGCTGTATTAAATGATGTATTAAATACATATAAAGGCTGTATTAAATGATGTATTAAATACATATAAAGGCTGTATTAAATGATGTATTAAATACATATAAACGCTGTATTAAATGATGTATTAAATGATGTATTGAATACATATAAAGGCTGTATTAAATGATGTATTAAATACATATAAAGGCTGTATTAAATGATGTATTAAATACATATAAAGGCTGTATTAAATGATGTATTAAATACATATAAAGGCTGTATTAAATGATGTATTAAATACATATAAACGCTGTATTAAATGATGTATTAAATACATATAAAGGCTGTATTAAATGATGTATTAAATACATATAAACGCTGTATTAAATGATGTATTAAATACATATAAAGGCTGTATTAAATGATGTATTAAATACATATAAAGGCTGTATTAAATGATGTATTAAATACATATAAAGGCTGTATTAAATACATATAAACGCTGTATTAAATGATGTATTAAATACATATAAAGGCTGTATTAAATACATATAAAGGCTGTATTAAATGATGTATTAAATACATATAAAGGCTGTATTAAATGATGTATTAAATACATATAAACGCTGTATTAAATGATGTATTAAATACATATAAACGCTGTATTAAATGATGTATTAAATACATATAAAGGCTGTATTAAATACATATAAAGGCTGTATTAAATACATATAAAGGCTGTATTAAATGATGTATTAAATACATATAAAGGCTGTATTAAATGATGTATTAAATACATATAAAGGCTGTATTTCGGTGCAGCAGGAGCCGGCGCTCACTGTGTGACGCCATGAAGAAAATCACAGAAATCCGTCCCATCTGTAAATAGAATGTATATATATATATGGATCGCGCGTGTGAGTCACGTGTGTCTGAAAACCTCCTGTTTCAGTATTTCAGGGGAGCGTCTCACAAACAGGGCAGGATGGGGGGCATTATGGCGGTGTTTATACTGCAGCGATGTGTGCACTCTGTGACCCATTTCCTGCGCCGCGTGTGCTGGTGGGGCTCGGTCCCGCGGCGGCGGCGGCTCTATCCGCGGTGCTGATGATGTCGGGTGCTTTTCATTTCGCAGTAAATTAAAGGCCTTTATTCTCTCGGAGCTAAACTTAGAAATACATTTTCACATTTTTTTTCAAACGGCAGGAAATGAATCGGTAAAACTGCCAAGTCGTGACACGGCGCTACTGAACACACGCCGCCGTCCTCCCTTAACCCATTCACATCCGATACAAACTCACGGCTGAGGTTATAAGAGACACGGGGGCACTGCCAGCTCCGGGCACAGCGCCCACCTGCCCCTGTTTAGGAAGGACAGTCCCTGTATTGGGCTCAGATTCTTGCAGGTTAGATTGCCGTGTTCCCTGCTGAGTCCCCGGCAGCGCCTGACTGACACATCCAAAGCCCCCTACAGGGACAAAGCCCCCTGCACGCCAGCGTGTATGCGGGAGCGTGTGTGGCGTGTCTGGAAGGTCTGCTCAGTATGGGATGCGTCCGGTCTGTCCGGCTCATATCCGCGTTTTATTGGGCTTATTTTGAGGTGCACGTGCCGGGATTTGTATGCACCGCCCGTCACCTGATGTCCCCCTGTACGCCGCTCCCGTCTCGGTGGCCGGTGATACACGTCCTTTGATTTGCCTAATGGCTTTTTTAATGGAGGGTCTATACTCAGCGACGCCCCCGGGCGACTCCTTATTTTCCCCCGAGACGCAGCGTTTAGCTCCGGGTGAAATCGATTTTGCGCGCCGCGATGTGCGACCTGTGGATTAGCCTTCGTTTTCCGTGGGAAGGGATCGATGACGCGGAGGCCATGGTGGCTCGCACGGTGTTTATTTGCTTATTGGAATGACACGAGCTTTGTGCGTGCGGCCTGCGGAGACACAACAATAAAACTAAGACCCATTTATTCAGCCGACGAGATTTATTAGTACCAATAAATGCGTTTAATCAGGGCAAGCGGACGCAATGCGCCGAGTCATGACCCACCGGGGGCGCTACCCTCCGACCTGATGCACCTTTTATATAATCATTCCATTTAATTCCCTTGATTTCAGTCACTGGGGGTCATTCACTCTAGTGACCGCATTTCCTGGAATGTCCATCCGATTCTAAGGTCTCGCTCCCAGGACGCGTGTCTGTTTAGCAGACGGTTCCGCTCCGGTTCTGAGATCCGGTTCTCTGTTCCCTAAACCAAACTAAGGAGTTATTCACAAAGCCCCGAACTTGGCACCGAATTACATCAAAGGTTAAATTTCCCCATACGGTGAATTTCAATGCAATTTGTATATTCACTAAACTGTGTTTTCACCAAATACAGGAGAATTGACCGAGAAATACAGTGCATTTTGCCACAATTCGGCAGCTTCGAAATTGTCCTATTGAGAACTATAGATTCTTTTATTCACAGAACACTGAATTGCAGCGAAATTTCGGCAAAATACCCCGATTTCTGTGTATCGATTCAACAGGTTTAAACAGGTGAATCCCATAGGTTTTCATGTAAAAGAGTAATATATATATATATTAATAATTTTTTTACGGATTTATTGATTTAAGGAGAATAGGAGACTTCCTTTATTTTCAGTTCAGTTTGGAATTCGCCGATGCCAGTTCTACAGTTTTTGCCAACGTCCAATAACTGCTTCTGCTACTTATTTTCAGTGCAATGCAGTGACCAAGCGATAGAAGGTGAATTCACCATAATTTTGATGAAATGAAATTGCCGAAATTTATTTATTTATTTATTTGCAATGTATTTTTCCAGGAAGGATACATTGAGATGCAAAGAACCAAAAATGTAACTCCGTAGTGGGCTGGTGGGTAGTGGGCTGGTGGGTTTTGGGGTAATGGGTTGGAGGGCATTGGGATGGTGGGTATTGGGCTGGCAGGTATTGGGTTGGAGGGTATGGAGATGGTGGGTATTGGACTGGCAGGTATTGGGTTGGAGGGTATTGGGCTGGTGGGTATTGGGTTGGAGGGTATTGGGAAAGTGGGTATTGGGCTGATTGGGTATTGGGTTGGTGGGTATTGGGCTGATTTACTATTGGGTTGATTGGGTATTGGGATGGTGGGTATTTGGCTGATGGTAATGGGCTGGTAGATATTGGGCTGGTAGGTATTGGGATGGTGGGTATAGGGTTGGTGGGTATTGGGCCGATTGTGTATTGGGCTGGTGGGTATTGGGCTGGCGGGTATTGGGTTGAATGGTATTGGGCTGGTGGGTATTGGGTTGGAGGGTATTGGGACAGTGGGTATTGGTCTGATTGGGTTGGTGGGTATTGTTCTGATTGACTATTGGGCTGATTGGGTATTGGGCTGGTGGGTGTTTGGCTGATGGTAATGGGCTGGTGGGTATTGGGCTGATTGGGTATTGACTAATTGGTATTTGGTTGGTGGGTATTGGGTTGGTGGGTATTGGGCTGGTGGGTAATGGGTTGGTAATATTGGGCTGTTGGGTACTGGCTAATGGGTAATGGTTTGGTGGGTATTGGGCTGATTGGGTATTGGGCTGATTGGGTATTGGCTAATGGGTAATGGTTTGGTGGATATTTGGTTGGTGGGTATTGGGTTGGTGGGTATTGGGCTGGTGGTTATTGGGCTGGTGGGTAATGGGCTAGTGAGTAATGGGTTGGTGGATATTGGGCTGTTGGGTACTGACTAATGGGTAATGGGTTGGTGGGTATTGGGCTGATTGTGTTTTGGGCTGGTGGGTATTGGGCTGGCGGGTATTGGGTTGGAGGGTATTGGGTTGGAGGGTATTGGGATGGTGGGTATTGGGTTGATTGGGTATTGAGTTGGTGGGTATTGGGCTGATTGGGTATTGGACTGATTGGGTATTGGGCTGGTGGGTATTTGGCTGATGGTAATGGGCTGGTGGGTATTGGGCTGGTGCATAATGGGCTGGTGGGTATTGGGCTGATTGGGTATTGGCTAATGGGTAATGGTTTGGTGGGTATTTGGTTGGTGGGTATTGGGCTGGTGGTTATTGGGCTGGTGGGTAATGGGTTGGTGGGTATTGGGCTGATTGGGTATTGGCTAGTGGGTATTTGGTTGGTGGGTATTGGGCTGGTGGTTATTGGGCTCGTGGGTAATGGGTTGGTGGGTATTGGGCTGTTGGGTACTGACTAATGGTTTGGTGGGTATTGGGCTGATTGGGTATTGGCTAATGGGTAATGGTTTGGTGGTTATTTGGTTGGTGGGTATTGGGTTGTGGGTATTGGGCTAGTGGGTATAGGGTTGGTGGGTTTTGGGCTGTTGGGTATTGACTAATTGGTATTTGGTTGGTGGGTTTTGGGATGTAGGTATTGGACTAGTGGGTATAGGGTTGGTGGGTATTGGGCTGTCGGGTACTGACTAATGGGTTGGTGGATATTGGGCTGTTGGGTATTGGACTGATGTGTATTGGGTTGGTGGGTATTGGGTATTGGTCTGGCAGGTAACTCCTTGGGATTATCCAGGACTGGGTAGCACAGTTTAGGATGCCGCAGGGATTAGCCCAGGACTCTGCAAGGATTAGCCCCGGATTCCATGTAAAGTGCCAGGCATCTCGCGTGCTTTGTTATTGGGCCCTTGGCAGCACGGAGCACATTTAGCGGCTCCACCTCTCAGTCCCCTGTCCCGGCGCGCCCTGCCAGGACATGACAGCATCCACGCCCGGAATAGTATCCTCACCATAGCAACGGGAAAAATATTTGAAACAGGTCTGTTTAGCTGGGAAATAAAACGCGAGCGTCGGGAGAGGATCTGTTAGAGGGCGCGGAGTGAAAGGACGGCCGGGGAGCGGGGGCTGGGAAACTCATTATAATTAGGCCAGAAGCACCGAAAAATAAAAAGGCCTCTTGGATGCCTGTCACGCCTCGCCGGGGCCTGGGCTGCGATTTAACCCTTTCTTCGCGGCACTGCTTGGAATTCAGGGGTTAAAGCTGCGAGTTTAAGCAGGAGAGGGTAATATTATTGTTATCACATCAATGTGTCGTTATAAACACGATTCGGAAAGATTCGAAATTCGGCCGAAATTTCAGCAATTCTGAATTATTTCCAAAAATATGAATCGTGTATCGGCTGCGTCTGAAACATAACGAATCCAATCGCATCGAATCAGTATATAATGAATTGAATTGGTTATTTATTTATTTATAAAGGATTTTACCAGGAAGGATACATTGAGATTTCTCTCGTTTTCAAGTATGTCCTGGGTCGTTATGACTCAGTGGAGTTACACTTTCATACGCCGTAGCAACCTGCAAACACCAGGGGGTCTCAAAAAGCAGAAAAAATATATAACAAATATATAGCAAATGAACTGAAAAAACCCAGGAAGTCTCTTATTCTCCTTATAGGTGTTTAAACCAATAAAAATGTAGTAAAAATTTGTAAATAATAAAAAGTCTTTTAATTAAAAATACTGAAAGGTCTTTTAAAAAATAAAATAAAATAAAAAATGCTTTTGTAAAAATAGTAAACAGCCTTTAATTTTTTATTTAAGATATTCCATTTATTCCACTGAATCCTTTGGGACTCGCCTGATTAAACCTGCTGAAAGGAAACACCGAAATCAGGTCATTTTGCAGAAATTTCAGTGCATTTCAGCATTCTGTGTATAGAAGACACAATCGTCTAAGGGGTGATCTGGATGCCGACGAATCACGCCAAATTACAGCGAAATGCACCATGACTAGACGAATTGCCCCGAAATCGCAGACAGGGTGAGATTCGTCATTTGGTACAATTCGGCGGCAAATACGAACCTTAGTGAATGAACCCCCATGTGTTACAATAAGGGTTATTCAGAGAGAGAGACGGTCTGGCCCCGAAATGTCACCAAGCAGTGAGTTTCCCCATACGGTGACATTTTGGGGCCATTTGGCTATTCAGAAAGCAGGCAGTTCGCCAAATATTGGTGAGTTGCCTGCACATACGGTGAAATACGGTGCCTGTTCGAGGGCAGTGAAATCCGGTGCCTGTTCGGAGGCAGTGAAATCCGGTGCCTGTTCGGCGGCAGTGAAATCCGGTGCCTGATCGACGGCAGTGAAATCCGGTGCCTGTTCGGCGGCAGTGACATATGGTGCTGTTGTTCGTGGCAGTGAAATCCCCATAGAGAAGCAATGGTTAATCTATTTATTTATTTATTTATAAAGGATTTTACCAGGAAGGATACATTGAGATTTCTCTTGTTTTCAAGTATGTCCTGGGTTCAAGAACATTGAAGTGTTACAGAAATAAAAAATAGTAAAATGCAAGATATTAACACAAAACCAAATACACAGATTAACAGAAAAATAAATATGTAGGAAATATAGTCACTGTGTTACATGTTTACAGGTGCATTCTGTATATAGTCACTATGTTACATGTTTACAGGTGCATTCTGTATATAGTCACTGTGTTACATGTTAACAGGTGCATTCTGTATATAGTCACTGTGTTACATGTTTACAGGTGCATTCTGTATATAGTCACTATGTTACATGTTTACAGGTGCATTCTGTATATAGTCACTATGTTACATGTTTACAGGTGCATTCTGTATATAGTCACCGTGTTACATGTTTACAGGTGCATTCTGTATATAGTCACTGTGTTACATGTTTACAGGTGCATTCTGTATATAGTCACTGTGTTACATGTTAACAGGTGCATTCTGTATATAGTCACTGTGTTACATGTTTACAGGTGCATTCTGTATATAGTCACTATGTTACATGTTTACAGGTGCATTCTGTATATAGTCACTATGTTACATGTTTACAGGTGCATTCTGTATATAGTCACCGTGTTACATGTTTACAGGCGCATTCTGTATTTAGTCATTGTGTTACAGGTTTACAGGTGCATTCCGTATTGAGGTATGTTAATAGGGAGCTCTTAAGGGACTTTAGACTGGGGAAAGATTTGATGGCGTCTGGGAGGTTATTCCATAACTGCGGCGCTCTGTAGCAAAATGAGGATCAAGCCACTTGCTTTTTGTATTTTGTATTGTGGTATTGCAAGTAAGGTGCTGGTCCTGGATCGGACGTTATAGGATGAGGGAGCTGCTGAAGGAAGCAGTCTATTCAGGTAGGGTGGCAGCTTCCCAGAAAAGCTCTTAAACACCAGGTTGGAAAGGTGAAGGGTGCGTTTAGACTCCAGCGAGGGCCAGTTTAGCTCTTTTAACATGTCACAATGGTGGGTCATGTAGTTGCATTGTAGCACAAAGCGGCAGAATGAGTTATACAATGTAGTAAGTTTATGAAGGTGTGTTTGTGGGGCGGCTGCATACAGTACATCTCCGTATTCAATAGCCGGCATAAGCATTTGTTGTACAATCTGCTTTGTTACCGCGGGGCTCAGGCAGGATTTGTTTCTGTACAGGGCACCTAGTTTGGGGTAGAGTTTAGATGAGAGTTTTTCAATGTGGGGCCAAAGGATAGATTTGGGTCTAACCACATACCTACATATTTGAGAGAAGTGACTGTGGTCAGCGTGCCATTTGATCTTGTCCCGACACATAGATGGGGATTTTGCAATTTGTGTAGTTTAGGTTTGGTTCCAAAGAGCATCGTTACAGTTTTGTCAGTATTTAGAAAAAGTTTGTTGTGTTTGATCCACTTTTCTACCTCTGTGAATTGTTCTTGCAGCGCGGCCTCCAGCTGCCGGAGATCTGGTTTGCTGGTATAGATTACAGTGTCGTCTGCGTACATGTGTACAGTTGTGGCTTTGCAGACGTTGGGCAGATCATTTATGAATATTGTGAATAGTAGGGGGCCGAGTATTGAGCCTTGGGGTACACCGCACGTGACTGGAATGGGGAGGGAGGAGCTGCCAGAAATGGACACATATTGCGACCGATCAGACACATATGATTGAAACCAGGTTAGCGTGCGATCACCAATACCAGAGTTTTTATGTTTTTTTAACAAGATGCCATGCTCTACTGTGTCAAAGGTTTTGGCAAAATCAAGGAAGATGCTCCAGTTAGCTTTCCTTGTTCCATCCCAGCCTGGATATCATTGCAGACTTTTAAAAGGGCGGTTGTAGTTGAATGATTTGGATGAAAGCCGGATTGATCTGGGGTTAAGTAGTTTGAAGATTGATAATAATCACGTAATTGTGTGTAGACGCATTTTTCCAGAATTTTTGACATTACAGGGAGCAGTGATATCGGGCGGTAATTGGATACCAAAGTACTGTCACCACTTTTATGGATAGGTACCACTCTCACAGTCTTCCAGAGTTTGGGTATGTATCCAGTCGCCAGTGACTCATTTATTAGGGTTGCGACAGGATTTGCAATTGCCGGCGCACTGATTTTCAGCAGCATTGCTGGTATTTGATCAGGTCCAGACTGGTATTTCATATTTTGGTTACGGAGGAGTTTAGTGACGACACTGACAGGCACTGGTCTAAAACTGAATTCCTGTCTGATACAGGGTCTGTGTACAGTTGGGGGGGCCTGACCTGCCTGTGGTCTTTCTGATTGCATGTCATTTCCTAGCTTAGCAATCACATTGAACAGCAGAGAAATGTCAGTGAAATGCCCTGATGTTTAGTGGTTTCATTCGGCAGGTTTAATCAGACGAATCCCATAGGTTTCAATGTAAAAATATTCCCGTTTTTATTCAATATCTAATAAACCGTTTATTATTTTAATCTGCAGGAAAAAGTCTTTTGTTCCTTTTCTTTTAAAAACAATTCTGTAACAGCCCTTTTTATTATCATTCATTGGATTTTATGTAAATTTCAGACATTTTTGTTCAGTAGTTTTTTGTCAAAACAGCGTTTCAATTTTGACACTTTCAAGCGTATAGTTTTTTTGTTCTTTTTACTCTGTTCGTCAGCTTGTCGGCCTTTTCCGGCAGCTGGTCTGCACTGTGATCGGTGGCTTTTTCCGACGTGTTCGACGTGGTTTTTGCGGTAGTTCTGGTGGGTTTTCGGTGAGTGTTCGGTGGGTTTTCCCTGCACTCCAGGGACCCTGCGGTGCTTGCTGAATACATCGCAGTGCGGGGAACTTTGATTCTCAGAAGTGCAGGAAAGTGCGGGGAACGAGAGAGCACCGAAATGTCGGCGACGTTTCGGTGCTCTCAGAATAACCCCTCTTGTCATTTCGTTGTAGAATTGAGCAGTAAATAAATTTCCGGCGTCCGAATTGATCCGAAACGAAATCAAATATATGACAAACCAAATCGATACTTCAACGAACATTTGGTTGAGACGAAAATTTTTTGTCCGATACGAAATGAACTGAACCAAAACAAAAGTTTTCAGCGCGTGCGTTGCCTAAAACACAACTTTTTTCTTTGTCCAGAAATAGCTTCTAAAAATAGAAACATTAAAAAATCATCAAAACATACGAATTAGCCCCATTTACCCGGAATAATCAATAAGACGCTCTCAGTACGTGCGGCTGAGAAGTTACATGGGGGACCTTAGCCGCGTGCCGCAGGGGCCCCAGGCACCTCTGTCATATGCGTGAAACATATTCCGTAGCACTGTACAATGGAACCTGTGATGCACAAACTATTTGGCGATGATTTTGGGGCGTCTGACCCGGTGACGCGCTGAGCACAATGTTGCCATAAGGTGTCACTAGATCCACATATTTTCCCTTTATTTGGATTCTGAGCATATAAACAGGGACTGTCAAAACTCACGCCCCCCCCCACCCAGATCTTCAGCAGGTTTGCTGCTCTTTTTCTTAACAAAACCACTCAGAAACATCCGATGATCCGCTGAACCTGAAATAGAAAAAGCCGCCAGACGGGTAAATAAATAAAACGATTGAAAGTATCAAAAGTGAAACGCTGTTTGCAAAAAAACTACTGAACGAAAATGTCTGGAATTTACATATAAAATCCTATGAATGAGAATAAAAAGGGCTGTTATGGAAAAAAGAAAAAATGCTATTAAAAAACAAAACAAAACAAAATTCCCCAAAAATGTCTAAAAGTCTTAAAAATAATGAGCGACTTTTTGCTGCAGATTAAAATAATAAACGGTTTATTAGATTTTGAATTAAAACGGGAATATTTTTAACATTGAAACCTATGGGATTCGCCTGAATAAACCTGCCGAATGAAACCACTGAACATCAGGGCATTTCACTGACATTTCTCTGCTGTTCAATGTGAATAGATTAACCATTGCTTCTCTATGGGGGATTTCACTGCCGCCGAACAGCACCGTATTTCACTGCCACCGAACAGCACCGTATTTCACTGCCGCCGAACAGGCATATATCACTGCCACCGAACAGGCACCGTATTTCACTGCCGCCAAACAGCGCCGTATTTCACTGCCGTGAACAGCACCGCATTTCACTGCCGCCGAACAGCACCATATTTCACTGACGCTGAACAGCACCATATTTCACTGACGCTGACCAGCACCGTATTTCACTGACGCTGAACAGGCACCGTATTCCACTGCCGCCGAACAGGCACCGTACTTGCTGGCAATTCGCCAAAATTTGGCGAAATGCCTGCTCTCTGAATAGCTGAATGGCCCCGAAATGTCCTCATTCGCTGAAATTCAGTGTCCGGTTACATTTTGGGGCCAGATCGGCTCTCTCTGAATAACCCTGATAGAATATGCCGGGAGATAAGAACCTTTTGGCCCATCTAGTCTCCCAATTGTATGGATACTTTCCTTGGATTTCTCTTTTATTTAGGATAGTCTTATGTCTATCCCGTGCTTGCTTAAACTCCATCTACCACGTCTACTGGAAGGCTGTTCCATGTATCCACCAGCCTCTCAGTAACATAATACTTCCTGATGTTTGGTGATGTTTGAGACGCTGGACCCAATGGACGCATGTCTTTTTTTAGCCTATGTAACTACTGCCTTATCCTAAACTACAGCTGTAAAATGAGACTTGCCACGAGATTTTGGTAATTGTTGCATCGTGGGAAAAAATCCACAAAACAGAAACAGGTGATAAAAACCTAACTTTATTTTTCCTTTTTATATGCAATTACTTTAAACAAAACAAAAAACAGAAGCATGTGTTTTATAATGTGTTTGTTGTATAGTGTGTTTTATAATGTGTTTGTTGTATAGTGTGTTTTATAATGTGTTTGTTGTATAGTGTGTTTTAGAATGTGTTTGTTGTATAGTGTGTTTGTTTTAGGCTGGGGTCAGACGAGCGCAGTTATCACGTCCGTGTTGCCGCACATTTGTACGTCCGTGGCAGCATAGCATTCTGACCAATGGAGCCCCACACACGAAGTACGTCCGCATGGAAGTGCGTATGCATGGCGGACGCAGCAAACGGACGCAGGTTAAGCAAGAACGTAATACTGCTAGAACGGACGTGCGGAGTCCACAACGTCCGTGTAGCTTTGTGTGTGAGTGATGAAACGAGGTCAGATGGACTGCATTTATACGTCCAGCATTTATACGTCCAGCATTTTTGACGGACAGAATGTTTTTTCATTGTAATTTATTTTCCCTGCTACATCAGTCAAAAAATACGTCAGTGAAAAAAAAACGGACTGTTTGGCCACTACCTTGTTGTCAGTCAGTACAAAATGCGCTCATCTGACCCTAGCCTTATAGTGTGTTTTATAATGTGTTTGTTGTATAGTGTGTTTTATAATCTGTTTGTTGTATTGTGTGTTTTATAATGTGTTTGTTGTATAGTGTGTTTTATAATGTGTTTGTTGTATTGTGTGTTTTATAATGTGTTTGTTGTATAGTGTGTTTGTTGTATAGTGTATTTTATGTGTTTGTTGTATAGTGTATTTTATAATGTGTTTGTTGTATAGTGTGTTTTATAATGTGTTTGTTGTATAGTGTGTTTTATAATGTGTTTGTTGTATTGTGTGTTTTATAATGTGTTTGTTGTATAGTGTGTTTTATAATGTGTTTGTTGTATTGTGTGTTTTATAAGTGTGTTGTATAGTGTGTTTTATAATGTGTTTGTTGTATTGTGTGTTTTATAATGTGTTTGTTGTATAGTGTATTTTGTGTTGTTGTATAGTGTATTTTATAATGTGTTTGTTGTATAGTGTGTTTTATAATGTGTTTGTTGTATAGTGTGTTTTATAATGTGTTTGTTGTATAGTGTGTTTGTTGTATAGTGTATTTTATGTGTTTGTTGTATAGTGTATTTTATAATGTGTTTGTTGTATAGTGTGTTTTATAATGTGTTTGTTGTATAGTGTGTTTTATAATGTGTTTGTTGTATTGTGTGTTTTATAATGTGTTTGTTGTATAGTGTGTTTGTTGTATAGTGTATTTTATGTGTTTGTTGTATAGTGTATTTTATAATGTGTTTGTTGTATAGTGTGTTTTATAATGTGTTTGTTGTATAGTGTATTTTATAATGTGTTTGTTGTATAGTGTGTTTTATAATGTGTTTGTTGTATTGTGTGTTTTATAATGTGTTTGTTGTATAGTGTGTTTTATAATGTGTTTGTTGTATTGTGTGTTTTATAATGTGTTTGTTGTATAGTGTGTTTGTTGTATAGTGTATTTTATGTGTTTGTTGTATAGTGTATTTTATAATGTGTTTGTTGTATAGTGTGTTTTATAATGTGTTTGTTGTATAGTGTGTTTTATAATGTGTTTGTTGTATTGTGTGTTTTATAATGTGTTTGTTGTATAGTGTGTTTTATAATGTGTTTGTTGTATTGTGTGTTTTATAATGTGTTTGTTGTATAGTGTGTTTTATAATGTGTTTGTTGTATTGTGTGTTTTATAATGTGTTTGTTGTATAGTGTATTTTATGTGTTTGTTGTATAGTGTATTTTATAATGTGTTTGTTGTATAGTGTGTTTTATAATGTGTTTGTTGTATAGTGTGTTTTATAATGTGTTTGTTGTATAGTGTGTTTGTTGTATAGTGTATTTTATGTGTTTGTTGTATAGTGTATTTTATAATGTGTTTGTTGTATAGTGTGTTTTATAATGTGTTTGTTGTATAGTGTGTTTTATAATGTGTTTGTTGTATTGTGTGTTTTATAATGTGTTTGTTGTATAGTGTGTTTGTTGTATAGTGTATTTTATGTGTTTGTTGTATAGTGTATTTTATAATGTGTTTGTTGTATAGTGTGTTTTATAATGTGTTTGTTGTATAGTGTATTTTATAATGTGTTTGTTGTATAGTGTGTTTTATAATGTGTTTGTTGTATTGTGTGTTTTATAATGTGTTTGTTGTATAGTGTGTTTTATAATGTGTTTGTTGTATTGTGTGTTTTATAATGTGTTTGTTGTATAGTGTGTTTGTTGTATAGTGTACTTTATAATGTGTTTGTTTTATAGTGTGTTTTATAATGTGTTTGTTCGTAATGCACAAATAATCCAGGTAAGGCTTATGTTCGTGGTAGTGTCCCTTTAAGTGATAGAGTCACATATTTAATGATGGCTTCTCATATTGTTGGGTCGCCCGCGCGCGGTGGGGGGGGGAGAATGAGCTGCCGTTAGACTCCAAATCCGAGCGGGTTCTTTTTCACTTTAATTGACTATAATTGTGTTTATTTATACATGATATTTTCTTTATTATTATTTTATAGAGGAATATTATGTTTTCTTTTGTTAAATATTTGATCATAACAGTTTATAGCTGTTTCAGTATTGTTTGTATAAATACGCCAGGAGCCATAAACGCGCAGACACGCAGGTTCGTGCGCCTCGTGCCGGATCTCGCACCACTGTCGAAACGCACAGAAACAAACACAGGGCCTGAGACATTGTATATTCAATTGATACGTGCGATGTCATGCCTGGAATATTGGCAACGCGGCCGCTGTGTGTCCCCAGGTGCAGCGAGGTGGCTGTAATTACAGGCGAGAGGCCCCGGCGGCTGCCACATCTTATTATTTTGCTTTAATTATCCCATGGAAAACGTTTGTTTCGGATAAGCTCGGCCGCTCGGTCCCCACGAAGAATAAAAGTGATGATTAGAAGAAAACCTGCATCTTCTTTCTTCTAATGAGGGGCTTTAGTCGAATTGGATGTATGATAATGACAGTCTCGGGTGTAGAGAGCTTTATTGGATTGAATTAGGGGCTTATTCGCTAAATGGGGAGCCTTGTTGACTTGTCAGCTGCCATGAGAGCTATCACTGCCCTTTTCCCCTGTATATATACGATTCTCTGGGTTAGATAATGAGGTTCCGGGGAGAGCGGGATGCTCGGTGTGTATCTAGAAGAAATAACAAGGTCTGATGGAGAGGTGGCACCTGGGAAACCTGAGTCCGGACCCCAACTCCATCCCTGACCTAGTGCTACAAAATAAAAATACCAATTAAAAGGAAAAGGAAATGTAACGGTTTCCAAACAATGCAGAGGGGGATTTGTCATGCTGCGCATGCGCTAGTTCTGTACTTCTGTTCCGTTCCAGGAAGAATGGAAACACAGAACTAACGCATGCGCAGCAGGACAAATGCGCAACTGATTGGTTGTTGGCCGGAAGAATTAGGACAGAATTGGAAGTAATGCCACCAATTAACTTTGTACTGATACAGATTATTTAAAAAGACTTGGCTCATTTTGATTCGTTCTCCTGAGGAAATGGAAAGGATCCCACGAAATCCCACGCCTTGAGCTGAATACTTGTGGAACTCTCTCTACCAGCGGATGTCACCTCGGATCACACAGGACCGGACAGTTTCTTCCTTTGGCGGATTTATGACTCCGGAATCTGCAAGATCGGGAGGTTTCAGCCACTCAGGCGAATGCTTTTATGCGCAAGATCTTTTTGTGATTTTTATTTGCAAGTTTGTTTTTCAGATTTTACTTTTTATGACACAGTATATTGCATTTTACCCGCGGCTTCGCTCGTGTGGATTTTGGAATTTATTACAATTGTTTGGACAAAAAAACTCCGATTTCTTTTGAAAACTCTACAAATATAATTTACATGTTGACGTCTTAAAGTAATAAGTAATGTTTATTGCAGACGTTAGTCGCGGTGTATCGGCTATTTGTATCCATTAACCTCCCTGGTGGTTTTCCCAATTGTGGCTGGGGTTAAATTTCAATGCTGAAAGCGGTAATCATGAGCCACACTCGGGCTGGATACCTCTCCCTGCGCTCCCTCGCTGACCTCCCGCAGTCACCTCTGGCTGATCTCAGCATTCTGCTTCCTGGTTCTCGTCCTGACAAGGGAACCCAGAAGCAGGACGCCTGGATCGGCCGGAGGTGACTGCGGGAAGACAAAGAAGGAGTGCAGGGACAGGTATGTGTCTGGCCCGAGTGTGACCTTCACATGACCTTCTCATGAACGGCCACTAGGTGGCACTAAGGGATCAGAAATAGACCATACATACACATTCTAAGACTTCTACTGTATATATGGTTTGAAGTTCTCTTATATGATTATTGATACACTGTATGCATTATGAATGTTGCTGTATAAATAAGAGTGTACATAATTGAAATAATATATCATACCAAGGATGATTGCGGAGGCAATATGCAGTGACTAATATTGCACCCTCGTTTTCTGAAAAATGTCATTGTTTTTGGTTTGATTATATTATTGAATATAATTTATTAGCTTAATTTGTTTACTTATTTTTGGGATAATAAATTATTATGTCGTGTTTCAAACTTAATCGGACTCCGTGTGTTTACTAGACTCTTGTTTGCACGGATTTCAGTGAGTAATTCCTAATTATTACAGGCTTACTATATAAAAAAAACACGTTTCCTTACAAAAAAAATTTAGACGCTTTTAGACACAAAAGTTTGAAAAAATTAGATCGCCAGGGAGGTTAAGTATAGCATAAGATCGCTGCTAGATTGAGGGGGATTTTATATGGATTTATATCAATTACATAACTGAATAACCTTCGTAAATGTAATGTTTTTGTAGCATTATCTCACTTTTATTTCAGTATATATTTCATAAAAAATACATAAAGCTGTCTTTGCTGCAGCAAATTTTGTGCATTACATTGACAATCCTTCAGAACAGTTGAGTTGCAAATGGATTTCTGGTGTCTAAATAGATCCGAAACGAACCGAATCAATCTGAAATAACGAACCGAATCAATCTGAAATAACGAACCGAATCAATCTGAAATAACGAACCGAATCAATTCAAAATAACAAATCGAATCAATTCAAACTAACAAACCAAATCAATCCGAAATAATGAAACAAAACCAACAGACATAATAACAAATTTCTGCAAGTAGAGGCTAAGCAGCGGCAATCATTCCTCCAAGGACATGTGAAGGCAGAGGAAAGCGCTAACATCACAGGGAATGGTAACGCACAGACCTCATTAAAGAAGCTACAGTATCCTTTGAGGGCGGACACGATCATCTGAGGTCAGAGGGTCCTGAGCAAGGCCAGATGGAAGATGCACATCAAGAACGTGTCTGAAAACAATGAGCAACAATGTAGCAATGGGAAAGCCCATTCTAACCTCAGGATCATCGCCCACATTCATTTGTAGCGCGAGGACCTGACCCGCTGGGGGAGATTTAATGAAGACACAACAGCAGGGCGAGATCTCTTCTTCTGCCGTCCTGTCATGCAGATACCACAAATGCCACATTCTTGTTCCCAGTTTACCCGCCTGCCCGTCCGATTCCCATCTGACGCGTATTTAATTCTCATTAGTTCCATTTCCCGTCTGGCACCGCGGGAAGTCGGTAAATATTCCCAGCCGCGCTCAGGGGCATCAAAACAAAGATCAATAATCATTTCATCTTGCGCCGTGACCTTTGGCGATAGACGGGCCTGGTGGAGGTGTCCCCGAGGACATGCCGCTGTACCACCCGCTCTTTAATTGGTTCTGTGGAAACAAATACCAAGCTTTATTAGGAAAAGGGTACAGTGTGCTCCGTGACTCGCCCTGATGAGTCACTTTTGGATTGTGGTTCCTCCTTTCCTCTGCGGCGGGGATTAAAAAATGCCTTGAAGCTCTCGCCAGTAACCATCTACCTCGCCACATTCTCCCTGTCCTTGGCTTCAGAAGTCTATGGAAAGTAACCTGCCCCAATGAGGAACAGATGCCCGAAGCGCCAACAGGAAACGGAGCCGTGACTCACCCTAAATATTCCCTGTAACGCAGGGCGCGCACAACGACGTGTAGGTGTTTTATCATGTTTCTACGGTCAGGACACTTTGCTACCAGGAGACTTTTATTTTGGTGTTATTTTTCTGTACAAGCTGCAACTTTCAGCTTCAAAGTCAACACAATCTGATGTCTGAGGGCGAATCGATCTGGCGTTAAAGACTTTCTGTGTCTGGAATAAAAAGGCTTTGATTGTTCCACTCCCAAACTCACACCTCACCCTCCTGACTAGCGCGCAATCAGATAAAACAGAACAATGGCGACAGTAGGGTTGGAGCCACCCAGTGCAATAACTCATGGTGTCACCCCTCCATCCTGGCCTCCTCACATACGAGCAATAAAACTCACAGTAATGTGCAGTGTGTACGAGCGTATCACAGAATCCACAGCAATAAAACTCACCATAATGTGCGGTGTGTATGAGCGTATCACCAAATCCACAGCAATAAAACACAGTAATGTGCAGTGTGTACAAGCGTATCACCGAATCCACAACAATAAAACTCACAGTAATGGGTGCTGTGTGTATGAGCATCTCACAGAGCTGCGCAGCAATAAAGCAATAAAACTCACAGTAATACAGTCAGGTGCAGAAATATTGGGACACGGACACAATTGTAACATCTTTGGCTCTATACACCACCACAATGGAGTTGGAATGAAACAAACACAATGTGCTTTAACTGCAGACTGTCAGCTTTAATTTGAGGGTATGTACATCCAACTCAGGTGAACGGTGTAGGACTTACAGCAGTTTGCAGATGTTCCTCCCACTTGTTAAGGGACCAAAAGTAATGGGACAGAATAATAATCATAAATCACACTTTCCCTTCTTAATACTTGGTTACAAATCCTTTGCAGTCAATCACAGCCTGAAGTCTGGAACACATAGACATCACCAGACGCTGGGTTTCATCCCTGGTGATGCTCTGCCAGGCCTCTCCTGCAACTGTCTTCAGTTCCTGCTTGTTCTTGGGGCATTTTCCCTTCAGCAAGTGAAATGCAGCTCAATGGGATTCAGGTCAGGTGATTGACTTGGCCATTGCATAACATTCCACTTCTGTCCCTTCAAAAACTCTTTGCTTGCTTTTGCAGTATGCTTTGGGTCATTGTCCATCTGCACTGTGAAGCGCCGTCCAATGAGTTCTGCAGCATTTGGCTGAATGTGAGCAGATAATATTGCCCCAAACACTTCAGAATTCATCCTGCTGCTTTTGTCAGCGTCACATCATCAATAAATACAAGAGAAGCAGTTCCATTGGCAGCCATACATGCCCACGCCATGACACTACCACCACCATGCTTCACTGATGAGGTGGTATGCTTAGGATCATGAGCAGTTCCTTTCCTTCTCCATACTCTTCTCTTCCCATCACTCTGGTACAAGTTGATCTTGGTCTCATCTGTCCATAGGATCTTGTTCCAGAACTGTGAAGGCTTTGTTAGGTGTTGTTTGGCAAACTCTAATCTGGCCTTCCTGTTTTTGAGGCTCACCAATGGTTTCCATCTTGTGGTGAACCCTCTGTATTCACTCTGGTGAAGTCTTCTCTTGATTGTTGACTTTGACACACGTACACCTACCTCCTGGAGAGTGTTCTGATCTGGCCAACTGTTGTGAAAGGCGTTTTCTTCACCAGGGAAAGAATTCTTCGGTCATCCACCGCACTTGTTTTCCGTGGTCTCCCGGGTCTTTTGGTGTTGCTGAGCTCACCGGTGCGTTCCTTCTTTTTGAGAATGTTCCAAACAGTTGTTTTGGCCACGCCTTATGTTCTTGCTATCTCTCTGATGGTTTGTTTTGTTTCTTCAGCCTAATGATGCCTGCTTTCACTGATAGTGACAGCTCTTTGGATCTCATCTTGAGAGTTGACAGCAACAGATTCAAATGCAAATAGCACACTTGAAATGAACTCTGGGCCTTTTATCTGCACATTGTAATTAGGGTAATGAGGGAATATCACACACCTGGCCATGGAGCAGCTGAGAAGCCAATTGTCCCATTACCTTTGGTCCCTTAACAAGTGGGGGCACATCTGCAAACTGCTGTAAGTCCTACACCGTTCACCTGAGTTGGATGTACATACCCTCAAATTAAAGCCGACAGTCTGCAGTTAAAGCACATTGTGTTTGTTTCATTCCAACTCCATTGTGGTGGTGTATAGAGCCAAAGATGTTACAATTGTGTCCGTGTCCCAATATTTCTGCACCTGACTGTATGTGCGCTGTGTATGAGTGTATCCCAGAGCTCCACAGCAATAAAACTCACAGTAATGTGCGCTGTGTATGAGCGTATCACAGAGATCCCCTATTTTATTATTTTTTCCCACCTTTTTCCCTTATTTTATGTTTTTCCTGCACTTCTTCTCAGTTTTATTGGTTTTGTACGGGTACATTTCATTTTACACCAACACGCCCCAGTTTGGTTTTTTAGCTCTAACTTACTTCATTGAACTTTTTTCTTCTCCTGTTCATTGCTTTGGCTGGTGGAATTCTCAGAGCTGCCGTACTCCAAAGTTAACAACTTAGTTGACCAGCCCCATTTTCGCACAGCATGTTTGAGACTCTTGTCTGCACTGTCGGCCGCTGGATTTTACACACAGTGTTGCATGATCTCGTGGGAACATGGCTGAGAGAACACGCTCATTCACAGGTTCTGGTGGCAGCTTGTGGGTCCGCTGCTGACGTGAAAATGGGGCGGGTAAACCAAGATTTTCACTCTGAAGCAGAGCAGCTGACCCCAGCTCGGAGATAGCACGATCTACAGGGATGCAACCCCTCAGGATGGGGGTACCCGGTGCGGTCCGCACCCCCCTGGCCCTGGCGAGTGGCGACTCCACTGAAAAAAAGCGATCCACAAAAAGTGAACAAAGACCAAATGAAAATGTGATTTAATTTTAAAGAAAAATCACAGATAAAAAAATGTATCTCTTTAATGTCCTAAAATCTGGATTTTTACATTAAATTACACTTATTTACATTTCGTGTTTTTATTCATCCATGTCATCAACGTATAAATTAGCGAGAAATATTTTCCATCAAAAACCAGACAGATTACAGAAATCAGGCTGCTGTGCCCCGGGTCTGCGGGTTTGGACATGAAGACCTTAGGACGGCTCTGCTCAGACATGTCCAAGCCTTCCTGAGGTCACTACATTCAAGAGGAAACGATGAGGAGCTGAATGGACTCACATGTCTCTGCTTTAGTTCCTTTCTTCTTCAATTATCACAACACGAGGCCAAGCGCGGCACGGTCACAAAAGATTAATGGACGATCACGAAGGCAGCGGGATGATAGGAATCAAATTTTTCTCAGGAAAAATAAAATAGATTGTGGTCATTTATCTATAGTGGAACAGAAACCCCCCCCACCTTTAAACCCCCCTTTCCATGTTGCATCCCACTGCTGCCACCAAAACTGTAACAGGAACAGAGGGAGGAGGGTCTCAGGCTTGAAGAACAGTCCAGACCTAAACCTGTCAAATCTTCAAGTTGTTCCAAAAATCGTCTTTTTTTCCGGGCACACGTCCTGCACTGGGGACATTTTTGTATTAAAATAAAGAGGGCTCCCAGGTCCTCCAGATCATTTTAGGTCATTGTTGGTGGACTCCATCGCCACAAACTTCATTTCGTTGTTCACCGTCCCCGACGTGATACTTCCATCCCTGACTTTACTGCGAAACATGAAAGGAAAGGCTTTCTTGAAGGACTTCCTGAAGCTGGCGCCCATGAAGCCGTAGACGATGGGATTGATGGACGAGTTGGCGTAGGACATGCAGTTGGCCCAGGTTTTGATCTTGTAGGTGGCGTAGTTGGCTTGGAAACCCGGATAGAAACCTTGGAAGAGGCTGAAGATCTGAATGGGCCCCCAGCAGACGGTGAAGAGGAGGACGATCACTATCACCATCTTGGAAATTTTGCTCCTCATGGCGATTGTCCGCTCAGACAGCAGCTGGACCTGGCGCAGTGAGGACGTTGGGGTGGGAGAGCAGAAGCGTTGGATCATGGCGAACGAGGGAAACGGAAAAGAGGGAAGGAGAGAAACGATTAAACCGTGAAAGAAAGAATGAAGGATGACTAAAGCGGCTTAAAAAGCGCATCATACCCAGACTATTACTCATCCTGGCACGAGTCAGGCTTCACTGAAGGAGAAACGCGTCAGTTTGGCCAAGATGGCCTTAACGGAAAATACGAAAAAAATTGCAGTTTGCTGTAACTTGTTTATATTCTTTGGGCGATTTATCCAAAATGCCTGGTTTTGGTGAATAAACACCAAGTGACTTTGTAATATATCTGACCTTTTCTCATCTCATCGGCTGTTCTAGATTGTAAGCTCCTGGGATCAGGGGCCGCCTAATGCTCATTCTTCTGTTTCATAAATGATATTTGTTGTTTTTGCTGTTTTATATCGTAAAGCTCTGTTTTACTGTCCTGTTACAGTGTGACCGTGCCGTTACCTCCTCATATTCACCTGATAGTTGTTGTCCATGGGCTCCACCACTGGCTGGCCGACACGTTTCAGCATGAGCGAGTAGCACAGGCATATGGTCAACAGGGGCAGCAGATACACTGCCAGGAACTGGTAGAGGATACAGGACTTCTTCAGGGCGTCCGATGGAAACTGCTCGATGCAGTAAGTGCGCGGCCCATACCAGTAGCCTTTTTGGATCTTCTGGTAAGGTATGATCGGTGTGGACAGCAGGAGGGATCCTGTCAGGAGTCACACAGAAAACAAACAAAAATAAATAAAGGTCGCACAGGGTTTGTGGAAGACATTTTTTTTTCTAGCAAAACAAGGGAAAAAAATATTATTTAATCACATTGTTCGTATTTTGCGCCTTATTAAAATATTCGAGGCATCGTCCTGACCGGGAACCAAGTCCAAAAAAATAAGTCTGGCAACTCACTGGTATTTCTGCCCCAATTAAACTCATCCTCAGCACTTTACAGTTTTAAAGTAGTCATGATGTAATGAATGCCCCCCCTTCTCCCCCCTCCCAGCCCCTCGGATGCCGGCAAGCCAGCTCAGGGGAGGTATCGTGGTATCTGCACGAGTACTAAGTAGTCATTCAAATGCCGGTATCGGCACCAATACTAGTATCCCTAGTAACCAGCAAATCGTTGGGCCCGACGCTAATTTCTACATGCCCGCTAATCAAAATAAATGAACCTACTGCTCAGCCCTGGCGTTAACAGACGAAAAGGAAGAAAATGGAAAAAAAAAGGGAAAGGTCTGCGCCCAAAATTAACAACTACCAGCCAATGTAAAGGAACGCAGCACAGGTGCTCTCTTGGCCCCTTGGATTTAGGGCTGTAGGATATACAGTTCCAAAATCTGGGGGGGTCACTCCGGGGTCACTCACTACCAGGGGTAGTGTTAAAACTCTAGAGGAGATCATGGGGCCCGTCCAGTTGTGCCAGACCACATGCAAGTCACACCCACATGCAAGTCACACCCACATACAAGCCACACCCACATGCAAGTCACACCCATATACAAGTCACACCCACATGCAAGTCACACCCACATACAAGCCACACCCATACTTAAGTCACACCCATATATAAAGCCACACCCACATGCAAAATACAAGCCACATCCACATGCAAGTCACACCCACATGCAAGTCACACCCACATACAAGCCACACCCATACTTAAGTCACACCCATATATAAAGCCACACCCACATGCAAGTCACACCCACATACAAGCCACACCCATACTTAAGTCACACCCATATATAAAGCCACACCCACATGCAAGTCACACCCACATACAAGTCACACCCATATATAAAGCCACACCCACATTCAAGTCACACCCATATACAAGCCACACCCACATGCAAGTCACACCCACATACAAGCCACACCCATACTTAAGTCACACCCATATACAAGTCACACCCATATACAAAGCCACACCTACATGTAAGTCACACCCATATATAAAACCACACCCACATGTAAGTCACACCCACATTCAAGTCACACCCATATACAAGCCACACCCACATGCAAGTCACACCCACATACAAGCCACACACATACTTAAGTCACACCCATATACAAGTCACACCCATATATAAAGCCACACCCACATGTAAGTCACACCCATAATGCCACACCCACATGTAAGTCACACCCACATTCAAGTCACACCCATATACAAAGTCACACCTCATACAAACCACACCCACATACAAGCCACACCCACATTCAAGCCACTCCCATTTACAAAGCCACACCCACATACAAGCCACAACCACATACTAGCCACACCCATATGTACATTGTTGTCTTACAGAATTTATTTAAAAATGAAAATATGGCCGCTGCTGGGGGCCCTTTCTAGGCCAGGGCCCTATTGGTCAGTCCGCCCTGGACACCGCACACACTGCGCCAGACAATCCAAAGCCACTTTTTGTCGCACATCGCTGTATTCTCCTTGGAACGTATACATGATGCTCCCAGCTAAGGGGTAACTGTTGCACCGAGGAGATTTCGTACCTATCCAGATACAGACGCTGACAATCATGGCTACCTTTGGGGTGCGATGGCGCAGCGACCTCAGCGGGTATAACGTGGCGTAGCAGCGGTCGGCGCTCATTGCTGTTAGGGTGATACAAGTGGCCTGTACTGTGACCTAAACAGAGACAGAGCAGCGAGAAATCACCGTATTGTTTATACTTATTAGCACAAATGTTTACAAAACAAATAGAACACTGTGCGAATCACAGGAGGAGGGGGCAGCGTGCCCGTCACACGGGGTTAATCTATCTGAGGATGAATATGCAGATGGCGGGTAAGGTGGGCCCAGGGGCTCTAATATCTACGCAGTAAATTAATACATTTATGTATTTCTCTGAGTTTAGATGCAGAAACGAACGCGATAAATTATTCAGAAATAAACAATGAAATATTAAAACAAACACAGGGGAAAAACATTGTAATTAATGAGGATTTGAAGGCAGAATGAGGAGGCGTGAAATGTCACGTGACACGGAATGATACCTGTGAATACACCGGAGCTCGGCAGAACAATGAGCGAAAGATTCTCCCCATTATACGAGTGAAAAATAAAACTCACAGACAGGGCTGAGGGTTTGAAAGTAAGAAAAGGCAGAACAGACAGAACAGGCCGAGCCACGAGATATTTTTACACTGGGGGAAAAACCACTTAAAACTAATTAATAATAATAATATTCATTTAAAATCAATAAATATTCAGATATTAATAGAAGATCCAGAGAATTGTTATCATCACACTGTGACCTTTCATACCCTGAGCTGCCGAGGCTCACCGTGCACCGCAGAGACTTAAGGGGTTATTCAGAAAGCTCCGAAATGTCGTATTCAGCATTCACCGCAGGACCCCCGGAGTGCAGGGAAAACCTGCCGCAAACCCGAGGAACACTCGCCGCTCACCAAAAAGCCGTCGGAAAAAGACACTGAGCCGTCGATCAAAGCGCAGAGCAGCTGCTGGAAAAAGCCGATAAGCTGACGAACGGGGTAAAAAAACAAGTTTCAAAATTGAAACGCTGTTTGCAAATAAAACCTACTGAATGAAAATGCCTGGAATTTACATATAAAATCCTATGAATGATAATAAAAAGGACTGTTACAGAAAAAAGAAAAAACGATTTAAAATAAACGGAAAAAAAGATTGCCGAAGAAATCCTGAAAAATGCGTAAAAGATCCTAAAAAAATCAATAAATAAAGAGACTTTTGCTGCAGATTAAAATAATAAACAGTTTATTAGATATTGAATTAAAACGGGAATATTTTTAACATTGAAACCTATGGGATTCGCCTGAATAAACCTGTCGAATGAAACCACTGAACATCAGGGCATTTCACTGACATTTCTCTGCTGTTCAATGTGAATAGATTAACCATTGCTTCTCTATGGGGGATTTCACTGCCGCCGAACAGCACCGTATTTCACTGCCGTCGAACAGCACCGTATTTCACTGCCGTCGTACAGGCACCGTATTTCACTGCCGCCGAACAGGCACTGTCACTGCCGCCGAACAGGCACCGTATTTCACTGCTGCCGAACAGCACGGTATTTCACTGCCGCCAAACAGGCACCGTATTTCACTGCTGCCGAACAGGCACCGTATTTCACTGCTGTTGAACAGGCACTGTATTTCCCTGCCGCCGAACAGCACTGTATTTCACTGGCAATTCGCCAAAATGTGTCGAACTGCCGGCTTTCTGAATAGCTGAATGGCACGAAAGGTCACCGTACGCTGAATTTCATTGTCCGGTTACATTTCGGCGACATTTCGAACCTCTCTAAACAACCCCTTTAGAGAACCTTGGGCCTTACTGTGATAAACAGAACGCAGTCACATGACACAAAGTAATGTTTACATTTCTGAAAAGTGAACACCCGGGGGTATGTAACGGAATAGATATCTCCCCAAATGTATCTATACTCTGTGTATCTGCGCCATGCTGCTTCTTTATTATAAATGCTGTATACAGAGTGTAGGAGCTTCTCTATAATCGCTTCTTAACGTGTCATCACTCTTGTATTAGCATTAATTAAGTGGTACATCTTCTTAAATCAAAGTAAGCCGACCGTGTTAACAGAAAATAGAAGAATCCCGGAACGTGTTTGTTTTAAATATCTGCTGTACATTTAAATGTGTCAAGATCCACATCTAACCCCATCCTCTCCTCCCGTCAGCTCATACTGTACCTGCTGAGAATAGGCCACAAACTTGCACATAAAGTCGCCGAATACCCAGCTGGGCATGGGGTACAGCGTCGCAGTGAAGGGCACGCAGCAAACCAAGAACATGATGTCTGTGGAGGCCAGGTTAGCTGCAGGAACAGAGAGAGAGAGAACGTGACAGCACAGGCGATAAGCGATACAATGACATTAAACCCCCTCCCCTCTCCTCCTCAACACTGGACAACGAGGCAAATACTCCCTCACCCTGCAGTGATCCAGGAGGATAAGGCTCACAGAGCGGAGTCCGCAGTATGCTGGAGGCGCTGAATAAACAGGAATAACTCCAGGTAGGTAGAAAATAAGTAAATTGTTTCAGTTGTTTTTTTTACCAGACTAGATTTATTAAGACGAACATAAAAAATCAGGAGAATGAGTCCGATGTGTCACATGGGGCTTTATGTTCCAACGTTCATTTAAACAGAAGAAAAACATTATTTCCCAAACGTAATGAAATCAGTGCAGAATATCATGGAGTCGTCTTCTGAATATGAAAACCTGAGAATCCGCCAACTCACACAGAGACCCTGAGAATCAGCCCAGGATCTACTTGATCACTGACAATCTGAGAATTTACCCAAAGCGCCGCTTACCCTGAAACCCTGAGAATCTGCTCATTCACCACAAGACCCTGACAATCTGCCCGTTTACTCCGAGACTGCCCGTTTACTCAGGAGATACAGCAAATTAACTGCAAGACTGTGAGAATCTCCTCATTCATTCAGACACCCTGAGAAACTGCTCATTCAAACACCGTAAGAATCTGTTCATTCATTCAGACACCCTGAGAATCTGCTCATTCAAACACCCTGAGAAACTGCTCATTCATTCAGACACCCTGAAAATCTGCTCATTCAAACACCCTGAGAATCTGTTCATTCATTCAGACACCCTGAGAAACTGCTCATTCATTCAGACACCCTGAGAAACTGCTCATTCATTCAGACACCCTGAGAAACTGCTCATTCATTCAGACACCCTGAGAATCTGCTCATTCATTCAGACACCCTGAGAATCTGCTCATTCATACACCCTGAGATTCTGCTCATTCATTCAGACACCCTGAGAAACTGCTCATTCATTCAGACACCTTGAGAATCTGCTCATTCATTCAGACACCCTGAGATTCTGCTCATTCATTCAGACACCCTGAGAATCTGCTCATTCATACACCCTGAGATTCTGCTCATTCATTCAGACACCCTGAGAATCTGCTTATTCAGACACCCTGAGAATCTGCTCATTCATTCAGTCACCCCGAGAATCTGCTCATTCATTCAAACACCCTGAGAATCTGCTAATTCACCCAGAGTCCCTGGGAATCTACTGATTCACAGTAAGACGCAGAGATATTGCGCAATCACACGGAGACCCTGAGGATCCTTTTATTCACCGAGACCCACTTTCACCCTCAATAATATTCCCATTCATCATTCATGTGAGAATCAGAGATGGTGAAAGGTGACATTACCGTACCCGGCTTGGCTGATCTGTGGGTTAGGGTTCTCATCTAGGCCAGTAATGGAATATAGGAGTTACTTTTCCCATGATGCATTGCATGCCTTCCTAGCCGTCACACAGTGAGGCTGAGGTCGCTGTCCGTGGTATCTCTCACATAATGCTCTTCATGTTGGAATCATTCCTGCGCAGCAGTGATAGAGTTTCACACGTCTCCTGCACGTCTGATACATTTTGTTCTTTATTCCATAGAATGTATCACTTTTATTTGCTGTATGTTCTTGCACGTGCTGCTTTCCCCTCGCCAGCGACATATCGCTTTTACACCAGACGAGCTGCCGTGCAGGACTCGCGCTGTTTACTCTTGGTTATGACAGTCCAGACGCAGAACGCACCGTCAAAAATCCAGATTTTTTTCCTAAAATTATTTGCTCCAAACAGACTGGAAATAAACAGCCGACACCATTACGCAATGAGCACGGAGGGAGCCTGACCTTCTCAGGAGCCGCCGGCGCTACAAGCCAGGGCCCCGCAAGCACACATCATTATGTTCAGCAAAGGTCATGCAGGCAGAGCGGCGGGCAACGCGTTTTGCTGAAAACTTTTTACCGCTTCGAACAGGGAAAAGCTCGCTGACAGGTTATCAGGAGGATCAGGTCTGAGATTCGCGTTCCTGCAGATTAATTGGTGTTTTCTGCAACAATAATACAAATACATTAAATATATTTTGGTATACACCGCAGAGGCTCGCCTGGACGGGAGGCTGGGGCGGCGCCCCACCCGTGATTATGCTCCAAAAAAATCTAAATATTGAGAATTATAAGCAAGAAAATATTATTTGTTTCTGTAATAAAGCGCTATGGGGCTTGCTTAATTATTCCTGATTAATGGTGCAGAGAGGAACCAGCAAAAACTGAGCTTATAAAGACTCAGGGGCTTTACGTGACGTCTGTCCTGTCTGAGAGCTTTTTGCACATGCTCTGTCTGTACCTTCTAGAGACTTATCAGGTTTCCCATTGACTTTCACAGAGGGCGTCTGAACCATAACTCCCTCTAAAGCATTAAAGGGCTGTGATTGGCTCACAGAATCAGGGGGGAGGGACAGGAATGTGTGCTTAATATTTCCCTAGCTGTGGAGGGAATACAGGACGCAGCTGTAATGCTTTCCTCTGCCCCCCCCACCTCTCCTGCACCTCAGCAGCAGGACCTCAGCAGCCCCTGCATGGTGGAGCCCCAGGGTCGTGTCCCATGTCACTGGAGCCATCCATGTAGGGAAATAAAACCTTTAAACTCACTGAATGTGAGGGTGAGAGGAGGAATCTCCTCATTAACCCTTAAAGTGCCAGGTTCTGCCAGCAGCTGCAGCGAGGTTGACAGACAGCTCCACATACTGCAGCATGGATGCGGCTGATTTCACTATGTTACTATGACAAAACTTAATTATATCCCAAGTAATTCTGCTACTGCCTCCGCCGTAACCCCCGATGTGAGTGCCGGAGGACGACAAATCGAAACGAGGAATTAACCTGCAGCTCTCACAGCTGTAATCAATACATTCGAATTTAATTGTAATTAAATGTACGTTTAAATTGGTTATTTTTTTATGGTTTTGTTTATTTTCACTGTTCTTTTCCTGTGTTTCTGCCTCGCGGCGCTACTTTCTCCATTGGCGAAAACATTTCTCAAGTCTGTGACGCGGAAAGCAACTGGAGCCGAGCAAATTGCAATATTTTCTTGTTTTCGATTAGAGAGTAAAAGGCCGGACTGACGTCCTCGGCGTCTTCAAAGAGCCGGGCACAACAACAGCCTTTAAATATCATTTCAGGACGAGCGATAAATAGGAAAGAAGACAAAGGCGTTAATGTAGAACAAATAAAGATTGGTTGTTTTATTTAAGGCCCGGTGATCCCGATACAGTATTCAGATGAATATTTTGTTGGATTTAGCACCAGGGCATTAACCCTTTCAGGACACAAAAGGAGTTATTCAGAGAGAAACAAATTGGCTTTGAAACTGCACCGAATGGTGAGTTTCCCTGTACGGTGCAATTTCGGGGCTATTCGGCTACTCAAAAAGCTGTCAATTTGCCAATTATTGGCAAATTGCCAGCGAGATATGGTGAACTTCGGCAACAGTAAAATCCCTGCATAGAGAAGCAATGGTTAATCTATTCACATTGAACAGCAGAGAAATGTCAGTGAAATGCCCTGCCGTTCAGTGGTTTCATTCGGCAGGTTTATTCAGGTGAATCCCATAGGTTTCAATGTTAAAAATATTCCCGTTTTAATTCAATATCTAATAAACCATTTATTATTTTAGTCTGCAGCAAAAAGTCTCTTTATTTATAGATTTTTTTAGGTGTTTTTAAGGATTTTTTCATCAATATTATATTTTCAATTTTTTTAAACAGCGCTCTTTTTCTGTAACAGAATTATTGTTATTTTTATTGTTCACAGGATCTTCTATGTAATTTTCAGCCATTTTCGTGCAGTAGTTTCTTTGCAACATATTCTACAAGTTGCGGTGTCTTTTTGTACTTACTGGTTTGTCGGCTTTTTCTGGCAGTTGTTCGGCGAATCGGCTTTTTTTGGGTGGGTTCGGTGGTTTTGCGGCTGATCGTCAGTGTGCGTTCGGCATTTTTTCAGTGGTTTATCGGCTCAATCTGATCTTTTTTTGGAGGCTTTGCGGGGGTTTGCGGCGGTTTTCCTGTTCAATGTGGTTCAGATGCGTTCGGTAGCTTTTCCCTGCACTTCGGGGACTCTGCAGTGAATGCTGAATTCATCGCAGGGAACGAAAGAGCTCTGAAATTACGGTGGAATGTCGGAATAACCCTGTAAGGATTAAAGGCAGTGTATATATATATATACTGTATATATGTTATACAGTTGCAAGAAAAAGTATGTGAACCCTTTGGGATTACGTGGAGTTTTGCATGAATTGCTCATAAAATGTGCTCTGATCTTCATCTAATAACCTCAACCAAACGTTTCCTGTAGTTGCAGATCAGACCTGCACAACGATCTGGAGTAATTTTGGATCCACTCCTCTTCACAAAACTGTTTCAGTGTAGCAATATTCTTGGGATGTCTGGTGTGAATCGCTCTCTTAAGGTCATCTTAGAGAGAGTTCAGAGAAGGGCTACTAAAATGTTGTACGGCTTGAAGGAGAAAAGTTACCAGGAAAGGCTTAATGATCTTAACATGTACAGCTTGGAAAAAAGACGACAGAGGAGATATGATAGAAACATTTAAATACGTAAAGGGAATCCACAAGGTAGAGGAAGGGAGTATATTTAAAAGGAAACAAAGTAGCAAAACAAGAGGACATAGTCTTAGATTAGAGGGGCAAAGGTTTAAAAGTAACATCAGAAAGCATTATTTTACTGAGAGGGTGGTGGATACATGGAACAGTCTTCCAGTAGAAGTGGTAGAGGCCAAAACAGTGATTGAATTTAAGCAGGCATGGGATAGGCATAAGGCTATCCTAAACAAAAGATAAATCCAGGTTAAGTATCCATGTAATTGGGCGACTAGATGGGCCGAAAGGTTCTTATCTGCCGAAATTTTTTCTATGTTTCTATGTTTCTATGTTTCTATGCCACAGCATTTCAATCGGGATGAGGTCAGGACTGTGACTGGGCCACTCCAGAAGGCGTATTTTGTTTTGTTGAAGCCATTCTTTTGTTGAATTACTTGTATGCTTTGGGTCATTGTCCTGTTGCATCACCCATCCTCTGCGGAGCTTCAGTTGGCGGCCAGATGGTCTTACGTTTTCCTGCAAAATGTCTTGATAAACTCTGGAATTCATTTTTCCATCAATGACAACAATCCGTCCAGGCCCTGAGGCAGCAAAGCAGCCCCAAACCATGATGCTCCCTCCACCATGTTTTACAGTGGGGATGAGGTTTTGATGTTTTCCTTATTGTAGATGTGTCAACATAAATGTTAGCATGTGCCAGAGATTTCTGTAAGTCTTTAGCTGACACTCTAGGATTCTTCTTTACCTCATTAAGCATTCTGCGCTGTGCTCTTGCAGTCATCTTTACAGGACGACCACGCCTAGGGAGAGTAGCAACAGTGCTGAACTTTCTCCATTTGTAGACAGTCTGTTTTACCGTGGACACATGAACATCAAGGCTTTTGGAGATACTTTTGTAACCCTTTCCAGCTTCCTGCAAGTCAACAATTCTTGATCGTAGGTCTTCTGAGAGCTCTTTTCTGCGAGGCATGGTTCACATCAGGCAGTGCTTCTTGAAAGCAGTAAACCCAAAACTGGTGTGTGTTTTTAAAGGGCGGGACAGCTTTCAGCAACACATCCAATAATATCACACTGATTGGACTCAAGGTTGGCTCACTCCTGGCTCCAATTAGCTCTTGGAGAAGTCATTAGGCTAGGGGTTCACATACTTTTTCCACCCTGCACTGTGAATGTTTACATGTTATGTTCAATAAACACATGAAAACATATAATGTTTGTGTTGTATTATTTTAAGCAGACTGTGTTTTTCAAATTGTTGTGACTTAGATGAAGATCAGAGACATTTTATGACCAATTCATGCAAAATTCCACGTAATCCCAAAGGGTTCACATACTTTTTCTTGCAACTGTATGTCTCGCCGGCGAAGCCACATAAAAACACATGAGAATAAAGTGTCAAAGAAAAACACAGACATAATGCAGGAGCAGCCGTTACACCGACTTGCCCGCACGTGAAAAAGTGCGCACGTGCTTCGTGTGTTGTTCTCTATTGACTCCTTTGAAAAGCTACAACAGACAGCAAACAGTGCGGACAGGCGGATGCAAAAAGTGCGCTCATGTGACCGCAGTCTTACACGTCACTCTGCAAAGCATTCCATTCTGAAGAAGCCCCACAATACGGTGAAATGTGTTGGAGGAGGCAGGACTTTGAGCAGCACCTTTTATATGTTTCATTTCACATGACCCCGACCGACCCATCAGTTTTCATGGCATAGATGTTTTTTCTCAGGACGGGGGGTTTCGGCGCAGCTTGTCCGTCTCACCGCGTCCCCCAGATCACTGCAGATACAAGCGATTCATCAAAAGTTACATTGTTTCCGAAAGTGTTAGAGCGCCCCCTGCGCCCCATCCAGGAGGTTACAACGAGAGAGAAGGTTTCCATGTGAATTACCTTAATTATCCACAAAATCAGACGCCGGATTCAGCCTCTGTGTCTCCATGAGGACACACAGTGCCCGGCACTCACCACGCTGCCTGCATCAGTGACATCATCTCACAGACACATGGAAATATCTAAGAATGAACAGGAAACGGAGGCAGAAAAACAGAGGCGTCACGTGCAGAAAATCACCGGAAAAGGACAGAAAATTATCTATAACAAAGGGATGTGAGACCTGGCGCATTACAGACACCACGGACTCACTGTAACCATCATTATTATATCCGGAATATTCTGTTATCCCATAGTAACTGTTATATCCGGAATATTCTGTTATCCCATAGTAACTATTATATCCGGAATATTCTGTTATCCCATAGTAACTGTTATATCCGGAATATTCTGTTATCCAATGGTACCGTTTTTACTGGAATATTTCCGTTATCCCATAGTAACTATTATATCCGGAATATTCCGTTATCCCATAGTAACTATTATATCCGGAATATTCTGTTATCCCATAGTAACTATTATATCCGGAATATTCTGTTATCCCATAGTAACTATTATATCCGGAATATTCTGTTATCCCATAGTAACTATTATGTCCGGAATATTCTGTTATCCCATAGTAACTATTATATCCAGAATATTCTGTTATCTCATAGTAACTACTATATCCGGAATATTCTGTTATCCCATAGTAACTATTATATCCGGAATATTCTGTTAACCCATAGTAACTATTATATCCGGAATATTCTGTTATCTCATAGTAACTATTATATCCGGAATATTCTGTTATCCCATAGTAACTATTATATCTGGAATATTCTGTTATCCCATAGTAACTATTATATCCGGAATATTCTGTTATCCCATAGTAACTATTATATCCGAAATATTCTGTTATCTCATAGTAACTATTATATCCGGAATATTCTGTTATCCCATAGTAACTATTGTATCCGGAATATTCTGTTATCCCATAGTAACTATTATATCCGGAATATTCTGTTATCCCATAGTAACTATTATATCCGGAATATTCTGTTATCCCATAGTAACTATTATATCCGGAATATTCTGTTATCAAATAGTAACTATTATATCCGGAATATTCTGTTATCCCATAGTAACTATTATATCTGAAATATTCTGTTATCTCATAGTAACTATTATATCCGGAATATTCTATTATCCCATAGTAACTATTATATCTGGAATATTCTGTTATCCCATAGCAACTATTATATCCGGAATATTCTGTTATCCCATAGTAACTATTATATCCGGAATATTCTGTTATCCCATAGTAACTATTATATCATGAATATTCTGTTATCCCATAGTAACTATTATATCATGAATATTCTGTAATCCCATAGTACTATATAACCGGAATATTCTGTTATCCCATAGTAACTATTAATCCGGAATATTCTGTATCTCATAGTAACTATTATATCCGGAATATTCTGTTATCCCATAGTAACTATTATATCGAAATATTCTGTTATCTCATAGTAACTATTATACCCGGATATTCTGTTATCCCATAGTAACTATTATATCCGGAATATTCTGTTATCCCTCATAGTATCTATTATATTCTGGAATATTCTGTTATCCATATAACTATTATATCCGGAATATTTGTTATCTCCATAGTAACTATTATATCCGGAATATTTCTGTTATCACCATAGTACACTATTATATCCGGAATATTCTGTTATCCCATAGTAACTATTATATCCGGAATATTCTGTGTTATCCCATAGTAACTATCATATCGGAATTTCTGTTATCCCATAGTAACTTATATATCTGAAATATTCTGTTATCTCTCATAGTAACTTATTATATCCGGAATATTCTATTATCCATAGTAACTATTATATCCGGAATATTCTGTTATCCCATAGTAACTATTATATCTGAATATTCTGTTATCCATAGTAACTATTATATCTGGAAATATTTCTGTTATCTCATAGTAATATTATATTCGGAATATTCTGTTATCCCATAGTAACTATATATTCTGGAATATTCTGTTATCCCATAGTAACTATTATATCTGAAATATTCTGTTATCTCATAGTAACTATTATATCCGGAATATTCTGTTATCCCATAGTAACTATTATATCTGAAATATTCAGTTATCTCATAGTAAAACTTATATCCGGAATATTCTATTATCCCATAGTAACTATTATATCCGGAATATTCTGTTATCCCATAGTAACTATTATATCCGGAATATTCTGTTATCCCATAGTAACTATTATATCATGAATATTCTGTTATCACATAGTAACTATTATATCCGGAATATTCTATTATCCCATAGTAACTATTATATCCGGAATATTCTGTTATCCCATAGTAACTATTATATCATGAATATTCTGTTATCTCATACTAACAATTATATCCGGAATATTCTGTTATAGTAACTATTATATCCGGAATATTCTGTTATCACATAGTAACTATTATATTCGGAATATTCTGTTATCTCATAGTAACAATTATATCCGGAATATTCTGTTATCCCATAGTAACTATTATATCCGGAATATTCTGTTATCCCATAGTAACTATTATATCTGAAATATTCTGTTATCTCATAGTAACTATTATATCCGGAATATTCTGTGATAGTAACTATTATATCCTTAATATTCTGTTATCCCATAGTAACGATTATATCCTTAATATTCTGTTATCCCATAGTATCTATTATATCTGGAATATTCTGTTATCCCATAGTAACTATTATATCTGGAATATTCTGTTATCCCATAGTAACTATTATATCCGGAATATTCTGTTATCCCATAGTACCCATTATATCCGGATTATTCTGTTATCTCATAGTAACTATTATATCCGGAATATTCTGTTATCCCATAGTAACTATTATATCTGGAATATTCTGTTATCCCATAGTAACTATTATATCCGGAATATTCTGTTATCCCATAGTAACGATTATATCTGGAATATTCTGTTATCCCATAGTAACTATTATATCCGGAATATTCTGTTATCCCATAGTAACTATTATATCCGGAATATTCTGTTATCCCATAGTAACAATTATATCCTGGAATATTCTGTTATTCCATAGTAACTATTATATCCGGAATATTCTGTTATCCCATAGTAACTATTATATCCGGAATATTCTGTTATTCCATAGTAACTATTATATCCGGAAAATTCTGTTATCCCATAGTAACGATTATATCCGGAATATTCTGTTATCCCATAGTAACTATTATATCCGGAATATTCTGTTATCCCATAGTAACGATTATATCCGGAATATTCTGTTATCCCATAGTAACGATTATATCTGGAATATTCTGTTATCTCATAGTAACTATTATATCCGGAATATTCTGTTATCTCATAGTAACTATTATATCCGGAAAATTCTGTTATCTCATAGTAACTATTATATCCGGAAAATTCTGTTATCCCATAGTACCGATTATATCCGGAATATTCTGTTATCCCATAGTAACTATTATATCCGGAATATTCTGTTATCCCATAGTAACGATTATATCCGGAATATTCTGTTATCCCAATAGTAACGATTATATCTGGAATATTCTGTTACTCATAGTAACTATTCCGGAATATTCTGTTATCTCATAGTAACTATTATATCCGGAAAATTCTGTTATCTCATAGTAACTATTATATCCGGAATATTCTGTTATCCCATAGTAACGATTATATCTGGAATATTCTGTTATCTCATAGTAACTATTATATCCGGAATATTCTGTTATCCCATAGTAACTATTATATCCGGAATATTCTGTTATCCCATAGTAACTTTTATATCCGGAATATTCTGTTATCTCATAGTAACTATTATATCCGGAATATTCTGTTATCCCATAGTAACTATTATATCCGGAATATTCTTTTATCTCATAGTAACTATTAAATCCGGACTATTCTGTTATCCCATAGTAACTATTATATCCAGAATATTCTGTTATCCCATAGTAACTATTATATCCGGAATATTCTGTTATCTCATAGTAACTATTATATCCGGAATATTCTGTTATCCCATAGTAACGATTATATCTGGAATATTCTGTTATCCCATAGTAACTATTATATCCGGAATATTCTGTTATCCCATAGTAACTATTATATCCGGAATATTCTGTTATCCCATAGTAACGATTATATCTGGAATATTCTGTTATCTCATAGTAACTATTATATCCGGAATATTCTGTTATCCCATAGTAACTATTATATCCGGAATATTCTGTTATCCCATAGTAACTTTTATATCCGGAATATTCTGTTATCTCATAGTAACTATTATATCCGGAATATTCTGTTATCCCATAGTAACTATTATATCCGGAATATTCTTTTATCTCATCATAGTAACTATTAAATCCGGACTATTCTGTTATCCCATAGTAACTATTATATCCGGAATATTCTGTTATCCCATAGTAACTATTATATCCGGAATATTCTGTTATCTCATAGTAACTATTATATCCGGAATATTCTGTTATCCCATAGTAACGATTATATCTGGAATATTCTGTTATCCCATAGTAACTATTATATCCGGAATATTCTGTTATCCCATAGTAACTATTATATCCGGAATATTCTGTTATCCCATAGTAACGATTATATCCGGAATATTCTGTTATCCCATAGTAAAGATTATATCTGGAATATTCTGTTATCTCATAGTAACTATTATATCCGGAATATTCTGTTATCCCATAGTAACTATTATATCCGGAATATTCTGTTATCACATAGTAACTATTATATCTGAAATATTCTGTTATCCCATAGTATCTATTATATCCGGAATATTCTGTTATCCCATAGTAACTATTATATCCGGAATATTCTGTTATCTCATAGTAACTATTATATCCGGAATATTCTGTTATCCCACAGTAACGATTATATCTGGAAAATTCTGTTATCCCATAGTAACTATTATATCCGGAATATTCTGTTATCCCATAGTAACTATTATATCCGGAATATTCCGTTATCCCATAGTAACTATTATATCCAGAATATTCGGTAATGCCATAGTAACTATTATATCCGGAATATTCTGTTATCCCATAGTAACTATTATATCCGGAATATTCTTTTATCTCATAGTAACTATTATATCCGGACTATTCTGTTATCCCATAGTAACTATTATATCCGGAATATTCTGTTATAGTAACTATTATATCCGGAATATTCTGTTATCCCATAGTAACTATTATATCCGGAATATTCTGTTATCCCATAGTAACTATTATATCCGGAATATTCTGTTATCCCATAGTAACTATTATATCTGAAATATTCTGTTATCTCATAGTAACTATTATATCCGGAATATTATATTATCCCATTGTAACTATTATATCTGGAATATTCTGTTATCCCATAGTAACTATTATATCTGAAATATTCTGTTATCTCATAGTAACTATTATATCCGGAATATTCTGTTATCACATAGTAACTATTATATCTGAAATATTCTGTTATCCCATAGTATCTATTATATCCGGAATATTCTGTTATCCCATAGTAACTATTATATCCGGAATATTCTGTTATCTCATAGTAACTATTATATCCGGAATATTCTGTTATCCCACAGTAACGATTATATCTGGAAAATTCTGTTATCCCATAGTAACTATTATATCCGGAATATTCTGTTATCCCATAGTAACTATTATATCCGGAATATTCCGTTATCCCCATAGTAACTATTATATCCAGAATATTCTATGGTTAATGCCATCTGTAAATATTATATCCGGAATATTCTGTTATCCCATAGTAACTATTATATCCGGAATATTCTTTTTATCTCATAGTAACTATTATATCCGGACTATTCTGTTATCCCATAGTAACTATTATATCCGGAATATTCTGTATCCCATAGTAACTATTATATCCGGAATATTCTGTTATCCCATAGTAACTATTATATCCGGAATATATTCTGTTATCCCATAGTAACCTATTATATCTCCGGAATATTCTGTTATTATCCCATAGTAACTATGTATATCTGAAATATTCTGTTATCTCATAGTAACTATTATATCCGGAATATTTATTCTTTCCCATTGTAACTATTAATCTGGAATATTTGTTATCCCATAGTAACTATTATATCTGAAATATTCTTGTTATTCTCATAGTAACTATTATATCCGGAATATTCTGTTATCCCATAGTAACTATTATATCCGGAATATTCTGTTATCCCATAGTAACTATTATATCATGAATATTCTGTTATCCCATAGTAACTATTATATCATGAATATTCTGTAATCCCATAGTAACTATTATAACCGGAATATTCTGTTATCCCATAGTAACTATTATATCCGGAATATTCTGTTATCTCATAGTAACTATTATATCCGGAATATTCTGTTATCCCATAGTAACTATTATATCTGAAATATTCTGTTATCTCATAGTAACTATTATATCCGGAATATTCTGTTATCCCATAGTAACTATTATATCCGGAATATTTTGTTATCCCATTAGCCTAACATTATTATCCGGAATATTCTGTTATCCCATAGTAACTATTATAATCTGGGATATTCTGTTATCCCATAGTAACTATTATATCCGGAATATTCTGTTATCTCATAGTAACTATTATATCCGGAATATTCTGTTATCCCATAGTAACTATTATATCGGAATATTCTGTTATCCCATAGTAACTATTATATCCGGAATACTGTTATCCCATAGTAACTATTAATCCGGAATACTGTTATCCCATAGTAACTATATATCTGAAAATCTGTATCTCTTAGTAACTATTATATCCGGAATATTCTATTATCCCATAGTAACTATTATATCCGGATATTCTGTTATCCCCATAGTAACTATTATATCTGGAATATTCTGTTATCCCATAGTAACTATTATATCTGAAATATTCTGTTATCTCATAGTAACTATTATATCCGGAATATTCTGTTATCCCATAGTAACTATTATATCTGAAATATTCAGTTATCTTCATAGTAACTATTATATCCGGAATATTCTATTATCCAATAGTAACTATTATATCCGGAATATTCTGTTATCCCATAGTAACTATTATATCATGATATTCTGTTATCCCATTAGTAACTATTATATCCGGG